>CM067309.1:20296230-20625610 GCA_034231615.1 Meghimatium bilineatum
AGTGCGGTAGGCAAATTATACTCTGGCAGTTTCTGATCAACCACTGACTAGGTATCTGAGAACTTATGGGAAACCGTTTGTTATGACGCTGGTTCACCATTAATATTACCATTACTGTTGATGTATCTATCCGAAGGAATTACGAGCGATTAGCTCTTACTTCCTAAGTGCAATATGGTTGTTTCTCCAGAACCTTATTTCATACCAAGAGGACTCCAACTTTCAGCGGTGTACAATTCTTTGAGAAGTTTCCTACTCAGAGGGGTGTAAATTCTAGATGTTGTGTGACTTTTCTATCTTTTAGGAACATGCAGAGCTATAGTTAAGGGATTCAGCTCTCCAGCCAAGCATCACTTCTTGTCACATCACGCAGATAAGGTGGAGGGGTTTCCGGGAAGTTACCCCCCTCCCTCTCACTCTTTATGAAACTAAAACACGATATTTGGCACTGGAAAGGAAGCACAAATTCGGTTGAGTTTCCACGATAATTTGTCGAATCTTAATTCCGTTGAGTTTCCACGATAATTTGTCGAATCTTAATTCGGTTGAGTTTCCACGATAATTTGTCGAATCTTAATTCGGTTGAGTTTGCACGATAATTTGTCGAATCTTAATTCGGTTGAGTTTCCATAATAATTTGTCGAATCTCTTGATACATCATCATTAAGAAGCTCACAAAGTGAGGTGGCTATCTCTACCCTCTACCCAATTATATTTGGGCCAATTAGCCTCTCTACCATCGAACCGTGACAAATGGACACACAAGACCAAATAGAGTTCAAACAAAGCAGAATAAGCATTTTTACTAAGTTTTTTCCGATTATGTCTGCGAATTTAGTTTGTCTGCGTTTTCAGGCCACACACAGTATATAGTGACCAACGAAAAACACAACAATAAAAAAAACATCATGGAAGAAGTCTGATTCTGCTTTAGGGGATCTTTTATGGGATCTCCCTGGAGTAGTGGTTATGCTGTTCGCATTGTATTAAAGAGGTCACGGGTTCGAATCCGGCTCGTGTCGTCTTGTTTATAAGGAGGATTTTTTTCGGAGATCTATGTGGATTATCACTTGAAGCTACGGAGTTACGTGCTATGAGTGGTATTCTCGGCAGGCGGCGTGCCGCTTCGTTGAGAGGGACGGATTACATATGGGAAACCGAGTACAGTAAAGTCAATCTTCTACGGCTTTTAACCCTTTTTTGATTCTGCTTTGTTTTGATTCAGACTTTATGTCTCATGTGGAGATTGATCGCGGAAGAACCCATTGGCTTCTATACAAACAAACCTGTTAAAAAAAGTTATGAAACAAACACATCATAATTTTTTGAAGGCTAATGAAATTATTATTTATGAAATGTAAAAATTTATATGACAATTTTAGTCGCCATTCATTTCAGTAACATATTTTTATATTTAAATCAGGAGTAATTTATTAAGATTTCATATATTTCAACATAAAAACATACAAGCAATTTTTTTTTTTAAATTTTCAGAGACTATACCAAATGATAACACCTACAGAGATACCAGACCACCTACCTAAGAAAACTCTTCCAGTGTATTTGTAAGTCTTAGTTGATTTGTTAGTTCGGATATTGCCAGTTTGGATTACAATCTCAGTAGGTTTTCCAATTTGTATTCGTGAACTTCTGCTACAAAGAGAAAATGAATGAAGTTCTGATGTTTTCGTACAGTATTCCTGCGAAAAATAGAGCAAGTTTTTACGTGACTGAATTTTAAAAAAAATAACTAGAATACTCAATGTTATTTAATTGTAAAACTAGTTGGCTTTGATTGATTTCTGTTATTTGTATGATTTTTAATGTCTGTTAATGATGTTGAAATTTGCTTATGAAAAGAGCCAATGTAAATTTAACAATTTGTTTGGGTGTGAGATATTAGTATATAGAAATTTAGGAACATTGTTTTAATAATATAGATCAAATTAACATATATGGAACAATTAACATATATGGAACAATTAACATATATGGAACAATTAACATATATGGAACAATTAACAAATATGGAACAATTAACATATATGGAACAATTAACATATATGGAACAATTAACAAACATGGAACAATTAAGATATATTATTTAGAAATTACTTTTATACATGGATAAGCATGTGAAGATATTGTCTATAACTGTTTAAAATAATGTAACACATTGAATTAATTCTCAGACAAATATAAAATACGTGGATTGTCCATAAAATACGACTACAAATGGGGGGGGGGGAGTGGGGAGAAGTTTGGGAGATTGACGAGTTTTGTTGGCAGGGCGGGAGGGGGGGATTGACCAAAGATCCGTCAACAAAGCGTTTTTAATGCATCAATTAAATTGTGTGAATTTTAAAGTAAAATTTTAAAAATCTTAACAACTTTGTCGGGTTTTTGCTCTTTTTATATTAAAAGTGTTTTTTAAGGCATAGGATTCTAGTTTGGGATAATTAAACAGATGGTCCCTGAATTCTTGATAGGTTGTTGACAGGTAGAAAAGGTGGGATGGGGGGAGGGGGGAAGATGAGGTGACAAATCGTCAAAAAATGTTGGCATAATTTGCGGACAGCCCCTAAGCTCGCCGAGATTATGAAATTCCAAGCATCTGCAAAATTATGCATGATTAAATTTTTAACTTTATGTACAACGTTAGACCACTTACATGGACCAAAAATGTATTATGATATGTGTAAGAATTCTTAAAACAAGAAATAAAGCCAAAGGACCAAGAAAACGGTGGATAGAAAACGTCAAAATGATCTTAAACAAACATTGGATTTAATGCAGCCACGGCGGCCGATATGGCCTTGGAACAACAGCTGAAGCTCCCACTCCTACACTTAACGGCAAGTCTGGATACTATGAACCATCATTCACCTGGAGATAGACAATAGACCAAACAGCACATAATTTTTAAGATATTTGATGAAATAGGGTGTCATGAGCTTTAAAAAGCACTTGGAAAATAGTTCATGTGAAGAACTTACTTGCTACGGTTTACCATTAGGGCCATATTTATGAAATTATTGTTTAAAACATACCATATATTCAGCATAGACAAGCAGATTTGGACAACATAGTTACAACAGGCAAAATTGAAGGCAACAGAGACAGAAGGCGACCACGTGAGAAAATATTTGACAGTTATTTATTTAGACAGAATATTAAACTGGCACGGCAGGGAAACAACAACGACCTTGATACATAATACTGTGGACAGAGAGCTGTGGAGAGCCGTGACCGCCTACGCCAGCCGGCATGGGACCTGATGATGATATTCAGCATAACTGTATGGTGCAAGGACAAGTGTAATAAAAACAAGTATTTATCTGAAAATATAGAGGTCTTTAAAATGTAAATAAACATAAAAAAATCGTTTCCATATAGTGATCACGTACATTGGGAATTTACATACGTAGAGGTATTGGAAATGTAGATATTAAAAAAAATTGGTATCATAAAATGGCCATATAAATTGGGAAAGATGTAGACGATTTGAAAATGTAGATGGACAGAACATCTGGTTGCAAAAATTAGATATATGCATATGGAAAAAAGCAGAAGTTTTGGATTTATTTTTTAAAACAAAGAAAAATTATGGGCATGAAAATAGGTAGAAAAAAATGGGGGGGGGGGGGGGGAAGGCAATGAAAATAGTTGTAATAAGTATAGAGCACAAGAAACCTAGACGAAAAATATTTTCTCGTGTTGGATAGTAGAATTTGAATCCGAACAATTGAATATGTATGTACCATCGATGACGGGTGTGTCGTGTCACTGGGATAAATGCAACGGCGATATAACGCATTTCCTTTATCTGGACTACATCCTGTTGGAAATCTAGTAGAACCGTTGACCTGCTACAAGAGAAGTCCAGCGGGAGTTTGAGAATGTACGCCGAAGAAGAAGGGAATTTAAACATATCGAATATCTAGAAAATGAAAAAATTCAAAATAACACAGAAATTCATGATCTATATAAATTGCCATCGTCTCAGTGGTAGAGTGGTTAGTGGACCAGTTTCACAAACACAACTATGACTAAGGATCCTGTATTAGAAGCCGATCATTGATAATGTAATGGCGGTGTGAATGAATGTATTAATAGTTGCTGAATATTCAGTATTATTTGAGTAGCAATGACCTATACAGATGCGATACAGTTGTTTACTCAGTAGTATAGAAATCTATACTCTCCTTCTCAGGTTACTTGTGAGATCTTTCAATCTTGGGTTACTTGTGAGATCTTTCAATCTTGGGTTACTTGTGAGATCTTTCAATCTTGGGTTACTTGTGAGATCTTTCAATCTTGGGTTACTTGTGAGATCTTTCAATCTTGGGTTACTTGTGAGATCTTTCAATCTTGGGTTACTTGTGAGATCTTTCAATCTTGGGTTACTTGTGAGATCTTTCAATCTTGGGTTACTTGTGAGATCTTTCAATCTTGGGTCACTTGTGAGATCTTTCAATCTTGGGTTACTTGTGAGATCTTTCAATCTTGGGTCACATGTGAGATCTTTCAATCTTGGGTCACATGTGAGATCTTTCAATCTTGGGTCACATGTGAGATCTTTCAATCTTGGGTCACATGTGAGATCTTTCAATCTTGGGTTACTTGTGAGATCTTTCAATCCTGGGTTACTTGTGAGATTTTTCAATCTTGGGTTACTTGTGAGATCTTTCAATCTTGGGTTAATTGTGAGATTTTTCAATCTTGGGTTACTTGTGAGATCTTTCAATCTTGGGTTACTTGTGAGATCTTTCAATCTTGGGTTACTTGTGAGATCTTTCAATCTTGGGTTACTTGTGAGATCTTTCAATCTTGGGTTACTTGTGAGATCTTTCAATCTTGGGTTACTTGTGAGATCTTTCAATCTTGGGTTACTTGTGAGATCTTTCAATCTTGGGTTACTTGTGAGATCTTTCAATCTTGGGTTACTTGTGAGATCTTTCAATCTTGGGTTACTTGTGAGATCTTTCAATCTTGGATCACATGTGAGATCTTTCAATCTTGGGTCACATGTGAGATCTTTCAATCTTGGGTTACTTGTGAGATCTTTCAATCTTGGGTCACATGTGAGATCTTTCAATCTTGGGTTACTTGTGAGATCTTTCAATCTTGGGTTACTTGTGAGATTTTTCAATCTTGGGTTACTTGTGAGATCTTTCAATCTTGGGTTACTTGTGAGATCTTTCAATCTTGGGTTACTTGTGAGATCTTTCAATCTTGGGTTACTTGTGAGATCTTTCAATCTTGGGTTACTTGTGAGATTTTTCAATCTTGGGTTACTTGTGAGATTTTTCAATCTTGGGTTACTTGTGAGATCTTTCAATCTTGGGTTACTTGTGAGATCTTTCAATCTTGGGTTACTTGTGAGATCTTTCAATCTTGGGTTACTTGTGAGATCTTTCAATCTTGGGTTACTTGTGAGATCTTTCAATCTTGGGTTACTTGTGAGATCTTTCAATCTTGGGTCACATGTGAGATCTTTCAATCTTGGGTTACTTGTGAGATCTTTCAATCTTGGGTTACTTGTGAGATCTTTCAATCTTGGGTCACATGTGAGATCTTTCAATCTTGGGTTACTTGTGAGATCTTTCAATCTTGGGTTACTTGTGAGATCTTTCAATCTTGGGTTACTTGTGAGATCTTTCAATCTTGGGTCACTTGTGAGATCTTTCAATCTTGGGTTACTTGTGAGATCTTTCAATCTTGGGTTACTTGTGAGATCTTTCAATCTTGGGTTACTTGTGAGATCTTTCAATCTTGGGTTACTTGTGAGATCTTTCAATCTTGGGTTACTTGTGAGATCTTTCAATCTTGGGTCACTTGTGAGATTTTTCAATCTTGGGTTACTTATGAGATTTTTCAATCTTGGGTCACTTGTGAGATCTTTCAATCTTGGGTCACTTGTGAGATCTTTCAATCTTGGGTTACTTGTGAGATCTTTCAATCTTGGGTCACTTGTGAGATCTTTCAATCTTGGGTTACTTGTAAAATATTTCAATCTTGAGTCACTTGTGAGATTTTTCAAATGTTTTGGCTGTAGTGATTTTCTAGGCACCATAAATACGTTCAGTAGTTTGCCATTGCTTTCTGAAAGGTCCTGGTGCACAATCGCCTGTGGTGGGGTTTAAACTAGGTTCATTGGCCGTTACAGGCTTGCTCCATACCACTCAGCCACAGAGCCGGACATACGTATATAGTTAAACGTATACTCAACTATGGTGAGATTAGAAGGGCATGCACTCGCAATGTGGTCAAGAGAAGCGTTACAAGGAGACGTTAAAACATCACTGAAAGATTTTGATATACACCACAACACACGGGAAGATGTTGCATGAAACATTGCTACATGACATAAGGAAAGATTCTGTATGAAACGTAGCTACGTATCGCACTGCAACAAACGGCACTTAATTGCGTGAAAAAAGGAGAATTGCAGGAATATAACATTAAAGAAAGTTAATCGATATTATGTACTAAAAGCAGAACTGTAATCAAACAGGGAAAACTTGGAGCAGAGTAAATAGGTTTTGCTAATCACGGGTAACATATTTAATAACACACACAAATCGACATTTTGATAAAAAAGGCCTTTATCAAGAACACTTTCACAATATAATAGACGCGTAAGAACGGCACTATTCAAGTGCACACGAGAGAGCCGAGAAAGGGATTTTTTTCTAGTTAAAAAATGTTAACGCCAACAGTATTGAATTTTTTTATATACACACCGAGTATTTTTTAAAGCTGTGCCATGTGAACGTAACTAATGTGTTTCTTACTCGGCCTAATATGTTGTGAGTGTGTTCTTGGTAAAGAGCTTTTGGTGGAAAGGTCGATTTGTGTGCATTAACATGTAAAAGAGATTAGTAAAACTTTATTACTATAGAAAGTTAAGAACATATCTTCATCTTCTGCGCTCGTTCTCAAACTCCTCCAGCTTAGTAGAATTCGGAGAATTAAATACGCCTTGCGTTAGTGTATAGCGTTGCTGCAATATCTGCATATACCTTTCAACTTGGCACATCCGACTTTAGCATGGCATTGAGTCACTTTGATCCTGTTTGGGAAATGGACATCAAACTCCACACATAACCTCCTTAGTCACCTCTTACAACATGCAAGGAAGTTATGCGTGTTGCTACCTTTTCAAGACCCGACAACACACAGACAGATCAACAACTATTGAAAGTGGTCACCTCATGATCAAACTATCCATTGACCTTAAGGACCACCATATGGTTTATCAGTTACCTACGAACTAATAGACAATAAGGACCACCATATGGCTTATCAGTTACCTACGAACTCATAGAATATAAGGACCGCCATATGGCTTATCAGTTACCTACGAACTAATAGACAGTAAGGACCACCATATGGCTTATCAGTTACCTACGAACTCATAGACAATAAGGACCACCACATGGCTTATCAGTTACCTACGAACTCATAGACAATAAGGACCACCATATGGCTTATCAGTTACCTACGAACTCATAGACAGTAAGGACCACCATATGGCTTATCAGTTACCTACGAACTAATAGACAGTAAGGACCACCATATGGCTTATCAGCTACCTACGAACTCATAGACAATAAGGACCACCACATGGCTTATCAGTTACCTACGAACTCATAGACAATAAGGACCACCATATGGCTTATCAGTTACCTACGAACTCATAGACAATAAGGACCACCATATGGCTTATCAGTTACCTACGAACTCATAGAAATAATGACCACCATATGGCTTATCAGTTACCTACGAACTCATAGACAATAAGGACCACCATATGGCTTATCAGTTACCTACGAACTCATAGACAATAAGGACCACCATATGGCTTATCAGTTACCTACGAACTCATAGAATATAAGGACCGCCATATGGCTTATCAGTTACCTACGAACTAATAGACAGTAAGGACCACCATATGGCTTATCAGTTACCTACGAACTCATAGACAATAAGGACCACCACATGGCTTATCAGTTACCTACGAACTCATAGACAATAAGGACCACCATATGGCTTATCAGTTACCTACGAACTCATAGACAGTAAGGACCACCATATGGCTTATCAGTTACCTACGAACTAATAGACAGTAAGGACCACCATATGGCTTATCAGCTACCTACGAACTCATAGACAATAAGGACCACCACATGGCTTATCAGTTACCTACGAACTCATAGACAATAAGGACCACCATATGGCTTATCAGTTACCTACGAACTCATAGACAATAAGGACCACCATATGGCTTATCAGTTACCTACGAACTCATAGACAATAAGGACCACCATATGGCTTATCAGCTACCTACGAACTCATAGACAGTAAGGACCACCATATGGCTTATCAGCTACCTACGAACTCATAGACAGTAAGGACCACCATATGGCTTATCAGCTACCTACGAACTCATAGACACGGTCATATCTCTAACTGAATTTGACAGAGTGGATGCACCAGATGCTCATCGTTATTACGTGATGAACGAACAACATTAACCCATTATTTCAGACAAGCCGATAAAACAGTCACTTAACCAGACCTTCTCTGTCGGTAAGGCAGTGAAGCATTTTATTGTTACTTCAAATACTTTACAGGAACTCTGCCGTAAAGTGTTTAGAAATGACTATAACATCATTCCCACAGTCTGTGGGAAAACTCGGACTGAGATAAAGAGTAAAATAAGATAAGTTATAGAAAAAAAAAAAACGGAAATTATCAGCAAAATTTATTTTCTAAACGTTATTAGCAAGTTTGGGTCTGTATCCCGGACGGACTATGCACGGCGCGTTTCTGACAGAAAAGCGCCAGGTTCAATTTTCACATAGGTAATCTGAACCTTTCAGAAGGCAAACTACTCAACGTAATTACTGTCTAGGAAATCATTGCTGCCAAAATAATGCTGGGTTGATGGCTTCGTCCTGAATAGGATATGCTACCAATTGTTGTGATAGCAACAATATAGAGAAAAATAATTATATTTACATATATAAGAGTATATAACTATACTATATACGTATACATATATAATATACTCTTACATATATATTATACACATTGAATGGGCACATGCAGAGTGGAAAAGTGCAAGTGCGACAGAGTATTCTGATTGGATAAAATACGTCCATGTGATCAGGGTTAACTTACTTTGTGCAAGCTCTTCTTTCAGAATAGTCCTGAACCCTGATCATAAACAGCGTAAAATGTTTTGGCTGATTCGTCTTTATCGTGATTTTCATTGGCTGTTGATACAGATTATGCGCTAAGTGACAAATCGTCAGTCGCATCAGTGAAAAGCGTAATGATGATGACGATGAAATAATATCTTTAGCTATGAATAGGTGGCTCTAGCCACCTGGCAAAAGCATGGGCCCGTCTCTGATGAGTAACCGAAGTGATAATCAACAGCAATATCGCCTGTGTGTTGTCGGGGCCCGAAAGGGGAGCAAATAATAGCAACACTGTTTACCTTCCATGCATGCCGCAAAAGGCGAATAAGGAGGTTATGGAATGGATTTGACTGCCCCATCCCATATAGGGTCAGTGACCCAAAGCCATGCTGAAGTCGGATGTGTCAGACCGAAAGGCTCAGATATCGCAGAAATGCTGCAAACCATGACACAACGCATTCCGTTCTCCGGACTACTTCCTGCTAATCTGCAAGAGTTTGAGAACGAACGCAGAAGAAGAAGAACAACAACAACAATATGTCTGCCGTCTTAAGGGCATGGATGTATAAAAAGGCAGGGGGGGGGGTTATGGATGCATGTTTTATTCCGGAAGTGAGACGTGTCAGGATGGCAGCATCCCAGGATCATCAAGTCCTGCCTGTAGCGCAGCATACACGTCTGGGCGTATTAGTTGATCATTCTTCCGTCAGATCTGTTGACCCATCTGCAGTGATGGCACACCTAGCATTCTCCACCACCCAGGAGTCTGCCATAAAAGTACACAGGGTACAATGTTCACTGTCCTGCATCTCATCCATGGGGAACGTTTACACTGTCCTGCATCTCATCCATGGGGAACGTTTACACTGTCCTGCATCTCATCCATGGGGAACGTTTACACTGTCCTGCATCTCATCCATGGGGAACGTTTACACTGTCCTGCATCTCATCCATGGGGAACGTTTACACTGTCCTGCATCTCATCCATGGGGAACGTTTACACTGTCCTGCATCTCATCCATGGGGAACGTTTACACTGTCCTGCATCTCATCCATGGGGAACGTTTACACTGTCCTGCATCTCATCCATGGGGAACGTTTAACAGAAGACACAAGTAAGAAAGTGAGGTAAGACACACAGTAAGAATGAATAATTTGTAAACAGGGGACAGGTTATCAGTCCATCCCCTTCTTCTTCTTCTTCTGCTTTCAGCATATACCGTCAGACCTGTCGTCAAGACGAAGTCCACTGTCTTCTCCAGGTCAGAGCGGCTGCCCCATAGCTTTTGCCTCAAGTCTGTATCCTCTGGCCAGGTCTGCTGTCTCTGCTCTTTGTATGTTGGGCAGTCCTGAAGTCTGGGTTCTAGAGTCTGGGTTCCGGATCCACATGGACATTCCATCTGTGTATGAGATCCTTAATCGATAAAGGTGACAAGTCCATCCCCTAAATTCTCTAGTCGCCTTTAACGACTGCCTAGAAAGAAGACAGTGATCCTATTCTTTGCACCCTAAACTAGAATTCCACCATGTTTCCACACGGACACATCAGCCAAGATAAATGACGCTGTTTGGGATAAGATGGCAGTACTATTATGAGGAAGGACTTGCTTTCTGTTTTTTTTTATAAAGTAGAACGGCCTATGTCCACATTTTTTATGTAGACTAAATTGTTGTATTGAGTGTTAGCTAGTACGTTGTATACTGTTTGCTGCACGTAAGCAAAGCGATACATGTATACACATATATATCTCGTTTATTATATACATAATCATGTACCATTTATGTGTAATTTATATTCATGGAATCATAGCCATAAGTCAGTAAGTATAAGTCATAGCCATAAGTCATAGTCATAATTCATAGCCATAAGTCATAGTCATAAATCATAGACATAAGTCACATCCATAAGTCCATAAATTACGTCAACAATTGAGGAGGGCGATCTTAAAATGTTGATGGTTGTTGACATGGAAGGAAGAGTTAAAAAAAAGTTGACGTCAACAATACGGTTTGTATATGCCAATTAAATTGTGTGCACAATATATTATGCACCTGCTAGACAAGATATGGCCACAGTAGACTGAACTGAGGCACATACTTTGGGGCAACCATTCTGACCTGGCGAAGACTGGACACTTCGTCCTGGCGACTGGCATGAAGATCTAGCAAGACCCAAAAAATCCTTAATACATCAGTAGAAGATATACACACATTTTAAACAAAAAATGGTTTTATAAAAACTAATTCTATTAAACACTTAGCGCTGACAAGAGTAGAATTACCAATTGACAGCAACATCGTCGCACCTATACCATGAAATATATTGTTCTATCTTCACACTTGGCAACAGAATATGAATTTCAATGACATGAATCATGTTTGAGTCGAACTTTCTCCAGACATAAGTGAATACATTTTCGCTAGACTCTTGAAGTTCTTTGTATTCAATTCTGAAGCAATTCCTTGAGAGCAATACACGGAAAAGTGGCTAAATTTCACAGAGCATATTAACATCAGGAAATAATTCATAATCGTAGGTTTACGCTCATATTCTGATATCTAAAAGAATAATTGAATTGAGAGAGTTTTACGGTATCCCAAAAAATGAAAACGAGGTTGGTCAAACCTAAGTATAAATAACTAAACTGTCACATGATATCCGACAAGGTGGAGAGTTCCGTAGTAACAAAACTAAGAAGCGATAAAAACTATGATAATGTGTTATTGTCACTGGTAACTAATGTAACTAACACATAGTAAAGCTGATGTGAATAAGATATAGCCAAGAAAAAACAAATAAAACAAACAAATCTAAAGGAACAATGACTATTTCCACGTTACGACTTAATACGTACCTTCAGTAAGAAACAAAAACAAACCAGAAATAAACACACAAAAACTAGCTATCAATGCAAAGAAATGTCCTCACAACTCCATCTCCTTCCGTTAGAAAAGAAAAGAACCGACGCAATCATGTCCAGTTACAAGCAATAGCGGCTGTCGCATGAACTTTACGCACGATTGTCCGGCGCTGTGGCGAAGTGGTACAGAGCGCGTCTGTGATGGCCAAGATACCGAGTTCGATCCCCGCCACGGGCAATTGTACACCCGGACCAAACAGAAAGCAAAGCAAACTACTGAATATATTTATATTGCCTAGAAAATCACCACACTCAACAGATTCTCGGTTGATAGCTACGTCCTGAATAGGATATGCAACAATTTCATTGATAGATAGACATAGAATTGGAAACAAAGTAAGATAAATGCTACAAAAGAAGAAAGAAAACCTAAACTTAATTTAATGCTTCAAGAGAAGGTAGAAAACCTTAATTTAATGCTACAAGAGAAGGAAGCAAACCTAAATTTAATGCTACAAGAGAAGGAAGAAAACCTAAATTTAATGCTACAAGAGAAGGAAGAAAACCTTAATTTAATGCTACAAGAGAAGGAAGAAAACCTAAATTTAATGCTACAAGAGAAGGAAGAAAACCTAAATTTAATGCTACAAGAGAAGGAAGAAAACCTAAATTTAATGCTACAAGAGAAGGAAGAAAACCTAAATTTAATGCTACAAGAGAAGGAAGAAAACCTTAATTTAATGCTACAAGAGAAGGAAGAAAACCTTAATTTAATGCTACAAGAGAAGGAAGAAAACCTTAATTTAATGCTACAAGAGAAGGAAGAAAACCTTAATTTAATGCTACAAGAGAAGGAATACAATCTAAATTTAATTTAATGCTACAAGAGAAGGGAGAAAACGTAAATTTAATTTAATGCTACAAGAGAAGGGAGAAAACGTAAATTTAATTTAATGCTACAAGAGAAGGGAGAAAACGTAATCTTAATTGCTCTATGGATGCTGTACTATATGAAAGTCTGATGTATCACTGTTGTAAGAACAGCCTTGATTTATCGGTCAATGCAACAAGTACACCTGGTAGAAATGTATTTCAGTTATCTCCATTAGTTTTTGATATATCAGGTTAACGTCATATACATTTAGTTTTCTCTTTAAAAAAAATCAAAGTTTCAGCGAGTTGTTGGAAAAAATATGTTGAAATTACCCATAAAAATATATGTCCTTTAAATTACCCATAAATATATGTTCTTTCAATTACCCATAAAAATATATGTCCTTTAAATTACCCATAAATATATGTTCTTTCAAATACCCATAAAAATATGTTCTTTCAAATACCCATAAAAATATATGTTATTTAAATGTGTAAAAACGATTTACCTACTGAAAGTCTTGCATACATTATGTGCTCGTATATAGTCAAATTATTGTGTGTGAGTTGAGGTGGGGGTAGGAAGTGGAAGTGTGTTAAGCCTGAACATAAAACTCCTCAGCTCCCGCAAGCCGTTTAAATAGTTAGCCAGATAGACTCCTTCTTCCAGTGAGCCGCTAAATACGCAATGTGTATATTTACTTTTAATTACGATATGGTAGGAAAGCCCTACGGAGAGATAAACCTTTGCTTTCTTATGATACAATTTATATTTATTAAATTGCAAGTAATATTTATATGTTCATTTTGACATCACAAATATTATTTGCGTTTTATTCACAAATTGTAAACATTTTTTAAGAATGTGAAATAGATAATGCATTTCTTTCCAACAGATTGTGCTCATATTTAATGGTGGAGTGTAGGGATATAATTGTTGAGTTCTGGTTTGCAATTAGTACCTACCTACATATTTTATGGTTGATTAATCTAAATATTATATCAATAATTAATTTAAATATTCATTTTCCAAGATTAGGGTTATTTATGTTTTACACAACTAATCATAATCCTAATCCTAAATATATTTATATTTAAACAAATAAATGATATACATAAACTGATAAACAGAGACATGGGAAATAATGAATTATGTAAGTACTAATTCCAAATCGGTTCCAATTATTATGTAATTATGTAATTGTGTTTACTACGAACATGTGTATTTCCTGTGGCGACATATGGATGCGAAGCATGGGCACTAAATAAAACAGAGGCCAAGAGAATAACATAATTTGAATTAAAGTTTTATAGAAGAGTTCTGAGAATACCATGGACAGCGAAGAAAACAAACCAGGACGTGTTACGAACAATTAACGTCCAGGAAGGCTGGCTTCTGAACACCATATTAAAGAAAATGCTAGTTTTTGTCAGTCATATTAAGAGACACGATGGCATGGAGAGAGTGTTACTGGAGGGGATGATAGAAGGCAACAAGACACCGTTGCACAAAAGAGATTAAAGAATGCCTGCGCATGTCACTGAAAGATGCAGGACAACTTGCTCAAGACCGCGGAGAATTCAAGAGATCCATAGGAAAGACTACGTTCTGGAAAGAATATGTCACTTGATGATGATGATGAATTAAACAGCGGGGAAGATCCCTAAATTCTTTACAAGTTGTTAGAAAATGGAAGGGTAGGGGGGTAAATAAAAAGTTGCTGACGTAATGTATGGACATAACCATATTCTGTGTAATTTCTTTTGGGGAATATCTGATGAATGAATTGTGCAGTTATATTTACAATAAGGCAAATGTTATAGTTATAGAAGGAGATGTTATATGTTGTTTAATGTTATTAGCAGCTTGTCAGTGTTATGATGATGATGATGAAAGAATATCTTTAGGCGCGAGCGGGCAGCTCGTGACACTCTATAGCCTTTCTGACACAAGCAGAGGTTCTCAGTTTGTGCAACTGAGGCAACACTCGTCCCCAAATAAGGTCTTAAAGACATGGGTATTTAGAGAGGGTGGAGGGGGGGGGGTCTGAATTCAAGTTCAGTCCCTGAAGAGGGGTATTTTAGTGCGCCATATCCCAACATTACCAAATCATTATTCTTCTGATTTGTTGGCGCATATACAGCGATGGTACATCATACTTTCCCCGCCACCTAGGAGTCTGCCACATCCGCAGTGATGGTACATCTAACTTTCCCCGTCACCTAGGAGTCTGCCACATCCGCAGTGATGGTACATCTAACTTTCCCCGCCACCTAGGAGTCTACCACATCCGCAGTGATGGTACATCTAACTTTCCCCGTCACCTAGGAGTGTGCCACATCCGCAGTGATGGCACATCTAGCTTTCCCCGTCACCTAGGAATCTGTCACATCCGCAGTGATGGCACATCTAGCTTTCCCCGTCACCTAGGAGTCTACCACATCCGCAGTGATGGCACATCTAGCTTTCCCCGTCACCTAGGAGTCTGTCACATCCGCAGTGATGGCACATCTAGCTTTCCCCGTCACCTAGGAATCTGTCACATCCGCAGTGATGGCACATCTAGCTTTCCCCGTCACCTAGGAGTCTGTCACATCCGCAGTGATGGCACATCTAGCTTTCCCCGTCACCTAGGAGTCTGTCACATCCGCAGAATGGCACATCTAACTTTCCCCGCCACCTAGGAGTCTGTCACATCCGCAGTGATGGCACATCTAGCTTTCCCCGTCACCTAGGAATCTGTCACATCCGCAGTGATGGCACATCTAGCTTTCCCCGTCACCTAGGAGTCTACCACATCCGCAGTGATGGCACATCTAGCTTTCCCCGTCACCTAGGAGTCTGTCACATCCGCAGTGATGGCACATCTAGCTTTCCCCGTACCTAGGATTCTGTCACAAAAGAACGAAAGTACAATGTCTGCTAGTCTGCATCTTTTCTTCATCCCCGTAGATTATATGATAGAAGACAAAAGTAAGAAATTGAAACAAGATGTGACAATGATTGTTATTTTCATAGAGGACTGGTTGTCATAGCTACTGCTTAACTTCCATTAGTCCACTACAACATGTCTGGAAAGAAACGTGGTACTATTTTTGCACACTCAACTAGAAGGGCCCCGATTGCCACACAGACGTGTCAGTGTTATAAATACAATGTATGATGAGTTTTATGACAGAACATGTGTGAACTTCTGTAGATATATACATTTAATTGGTCTATAGATAGACATACAATTAGTCATCATTAGGTGCCATGCCGTCTAGCGTAGGCGATCATGGCTCTCCACAGCTCTCTGTCTCCAGTAATATGTATCAAGCTCGTTGTTGTTTCCCTGCCGTGTCAGGTTGTCAAACTCTAATATTTTCTCACGTTGTTCCCCTCTGTCTCTTCTTGTGAAATGTATAGTTTTCCTCAAACATCTCATATCACACACTGTGATCTTTTTCTCTATTTCCTTTGTCAAGGTTCATGTTTGACATTGGTAACACAGAGTCGGTATAAAAATATTATTTATAAATTGTCTTTTTGTCGCCATTGTTACATTGTTTTTTTAATCTAACAATTATTTTTGCGAATTTGTTTCGATTCCCAGAGATTACGAACAATAGAGTTATTATATCCATTGTGTGGGTGTGTGTATGTATCCTTGGTGTGTTTATCTGTAGTCGTGGGATGGGGAGATCTCTAGTCCGTATATAAGCGGAGATTTGAAGTGCTCAAAATTTCCCTCCCCCTTAGCAAATCAGAACAGGGTTTTTCAGTATAAGGTGGGTAAAACCACACTCCCCCCTTCTTTACTTAGCGATTTTTCTCAAGAAGGTCATCAAATAGAGGAACGCACACAAAAGAACGAATGTTGACTTTTTCATTTAGGTAACCTTCCCCCTCCCCCTTTAAATAAAACTATCTACGGACCTGGTGATTCTCCAAAGCGCTACTACGTATTAACCATAAGGCATCAACTACCAGTGGTGTGAAATGATACGAAAATGCTCTTCAAATACAGTAGAGGAAGGAACGTGACTGTAAACATGAAGTGCTGTACATCTTTCACAAGAGAAAATTTTATGACATGCTGTCAAAGTGCTCCACTGGGGGTTGAGACTGAGGATGTTGGAGGTCCGTCGCATGCTGTCACAGTGCTCCACTGGGGGTAGAGACTGAGGATGTTGGAGGTATGTTTCAATCCTACGTTTAATATAATATTCAACCTTGCCATAGCAGCCATAGCCATCTCGAGTGTTAGCTTAATATCATTTCCTGAGTTGCCATCATCACAAATTTGGTACCCGATTTATTCGGACGTGGTAACATCTTCAAGTACGTGACCGTTTAACCGTATATTCGTGGCATCTTGCTTAATATCACTGGCCACCAATATCTTGCTTTCATCAATGCTATTTTTCATGCTAAATTTCAACTAACGTCTTCCAACTTTAAGGTGAGTTCCTGAAGTTCAATTTCGGAACCCGCCAAGAGATGGATATCATTGGTATAACGCAAGTTACAAAGTGGTCTACCTCAAATAGTTATTGCTGTCTCAGATCTTGTAATGCGTCCTGCATTTTATGTTCAAGATATACGTTAAAAAGTTATGGGGAAAGTATGCAACCTTGACGTACTCCTATATCCATTTTGAGAAATTTACCAATGTCATTATTTAAGACAACAGCACCGCTTGCATCTTATACAGTGTTTCAATAACTTCTATGATGTTTGTGTCGAAGTTATATTGTCCCAGTCTCTGCCACAGACCTTGGTGCAACACACGATCAAATATAGTGGAACATACTTTTAACATAACACATTGACCACCTCTCTTTCTAGGCGTATTCTAGAAGCATTGCATTTTCCTATAAGTTGAAATAAAATCTTCAGAACATAGATTCTGAAGAAATGCCCCCGCCTTTCTTTTTGCACATAGAAACAAGTTCTTCATCGTTAGTAATACCTGGGAATCGAAACAAACCAACAACATACAAACACAAACAATGCTGTACGATGGATTGACACAATGTTGTCACTCAAATGATCTTACTCGGTGCTTTATATTATAGTAGCTTAAAATATAAAGCTTTATTACAGTTCACTCTCTCTTGCTCTCTCCCTATTTCCCAAAGTGTTGATTCAAAAATAAATGAACAGATGCAAGAGTAAAATGTGTGATAAAATAGCTATATAGACAATTCCTCTCTGTATAAATCTATATGGACAACTGTTCTGTGAATAAATCTATACAGACAATTGTTCTGTGTATAAATTTTATGTAGACAATTGTTCTGTGTATAAATCTGTATAGACAATTGTTCTGTGTATAAATCATTTCTTTAGATAATTGTTATATGTTTAAATCTATGTAGAAATGATGATTAATGCAGGAGTATGAATAAATGTTACTGGAATATAATGTATTTACTTGTTTTAATAGTACGAAAAAAGGTCGTGACACCTTGTTGAAGACCTTATTTGAAGCTAAAGTTGCGAAGAGGAGAGCAAGAGGTAGGTGGAGATACAAGTGGCAGGAAAACATCATGAGATGGACGTATAGAGTGAGTTCACCATTCAGGCAAAAGACAGAGGATGTTATATATATATATATGACGTGATCTTCGGACTCTACGACATATTCGCTACCACATCTCTAGATGTATATACAGAAAAATGCGAGTTCGACTGCCGTTTAACTGAAAAAAGAACATACCGGAGACAGATCACTTACTCAGAAGCTCCTGCAAATTATTCTTCTTTCGCTGATCTAGAATATGCAAATATCAGAAGTTTCTATGACATCTATTATATCCGTAGACTTTTTATTCCACTTGTTTCCCTGAGCATTTCATATTCCGGACATTCTCGAAGAATATGCTTTGCTGTCTGAGGTGCCTGTTCACGTGTACAGATGGCAGTGTTGCCAATCTTGAACTGTAGGTCTATGTACATGTGTCCTTTTCTGAGGAATAGAATGATAAATTGTTCATGTCTGTTCATAATTTGCTTGTCATCTTGTGTTGGTGACTTGCGATCATCAGTTTTTTTTCTATGAGTGTTTTCTGGCACATCTTGTTAGTCATCAACACGACTTTCCTAAATTATACGACATGCTCTGTCATTGCCAGGTGTTTCACACAAAGTTGCGAAATCCACCACATGATTATCTTGTGCTGATTAAGTTCGGTCAGTACCATTTGTAGGTTTGTCAATTTACCAGAGTGGACTGCTCGGGGAACTGATCTTGAATTTGCCAGGAATAATACATTCTATAGCTATGACTCAATATAGCTCAACAATTTTTCTGTTGCCACGTTGATCGCCCGAATATCTGCTTCTTAATAATGACAGAATATTGCTGTATGTACTTTGATTGTAAGCCTCTCTTGTATCATTTTCTTGGTTACTGTTGATTGGTTGTCTATCAATATTGCTGAGACATTGACAAATGAGCAAAGAATAGCAACATATTATATATATATATATAT
Source organism: Meghimatium bilineatum (assembly GCA_034231615.1). Taxonomy (NCBI): domain Eukaryota; kingdom Metazoa; phylum Mollusca; class Gastropoda; order Stylommatophora; family Philomycidae; genus Meghimatium; species Meghimatium bilineatum. The sequence continues at coordinate 20,315,657 of CM067309.1, forward strand.
ATATATAGAGAGAATAGTTAGAGAGCGAGAGAGAGAAAATAGTCAAGTATACGTTCTACAGGAGAAATAGTCAGCCGTCTCAGAGTATATGTGTCTAAGTAATTTGTTATCTGCTTTTTCTTCTGATCTTTAAAAAAAAAAAAGAAAAAAAAAAGAAACTATTTCTCTCTCTCTCTCTCTCTCTCTCTCTCTCTCTATCTATCTATCTATCTATCTATGCCACTTCTATTTCTATCATTTTCTAAGGAACACCTACAATGTCTCTTTCATACCCATTTCACCCAGCTTTCAACCAGTTATAAATTACATATAAGACGCCAATCAATAGCAATATCCTAGTGGATGGCATTCATACTTCTCGAGCGTTCATTTTCAAACTCCCGCTGGTTTTCTCTTGCAACAGGACAATGATTCTACTAGGTTTCCAGCAGGATGTAGTACAGAAAGTGGAAACACACTGTGTCGCCGATTTATTTGCGCCAATAACCCGACACAATTGTCTTTGACGGAACATGCATACAAACTGCAGTTTTCTTTGTATGCAAGTCCCAAATCAATTCATATATATATATAATTATGCTGTAACTCTTCTGACCAGAACGCTTCATGTCAAAGTATTGCGCACCTTAGGGAGTTGGTCCAATGAGTTAGTCTAATGAGTATAAACAACAAGTATTGATCACCTTAGGGAGTTAGTCTAATGAGAGTGAACACAAAGTATTGAGCACCTTGGGGAGTTAGTCTAATGAGTATGAACAACAAGTATTGATCACCTTAGGGAGTTAGTCTAATGAGTTAGTCTAATGAGTATGAATACATAGTATGGATCACCTTAGGGAGTTAGTCCAACGAGTAGAAACAACAAACTTAAGTAACGCCCCCATGACGTAATAAAAAGAAAACTTCTGAGTCATGTCTAATGACATATATGACATTTCATAGTGTTACTGTTCCTTATTCTCCTCTTTGCGATAATCTAACACACAAACGTATCAGAGTACAGTTCCCAGGCACAAGGTACTATTTCTTTGGCCCGGTGTTCTGGATATAGAATTCCACCAAAAAAGGATGTGTCGAACCATTGACGCAAATAAAACGGCAACACAACTTATCTCCATTCTCTGGACTATATCCTGATGGAAATCTAATAGGACCACTGTCCTGCTACAAGAGAAATCCAATGGGAGTTCGAGAATGAACTCTGAAGAAGAAGAAAAAGAATAATATAGTCATCTATCAGAATGTTTGAACTGGGTCGTTTTTTGTCTGATACCCGCCTTTCTCATAACACCAAATTCTTCTCTGTGTAAATTTCATGCGGACTGGCCACACCTGTTGGATTACTGTTGACTGATAAGTACGTTTAATTATCAAGCGACACAAAATATACGCAAATTGACCAATGAAAATCTCGAATAAGTCAAGATGAGCGGCGCCGTCCACAGGTCCTAAATCTAGAGATAGATGTGACACAATGGTACCCAATAGTAATGAGACAGTCACTTTCCGAGCACACTCTACGTTAGGAAGCAATTCTCATTTGTATAATATCATTCCAGCCAGTAATTTAGAACCGGCTTCATAACAAATGCACACGAAATCAACAAAACATTAAGGCAATCTATAACTGGTCATGACAAGAACGATACACAAACTCGTTTGCTGTTTCAATACACAAACTCGTCTGCTGTTTTGTTGCGAGCTTTCTAAACAAAAAGTAACACGAATTTACAACAGAAAATAAACAAGACAACAGTGATAGAATCACATAACGAGAAGGGGAAGTTAAGGAGGGTAGGAATATCAAAGATATTGGATGGGATTTAAAAAAAAAAGAATGAACAGGGACTAGGGTCAAGTCTAAATGCTGATTTTTAATGACCTCTCATTATGCATATGTCTGCAAGAATTTGTGATTTATGCAGATGGAATCGCGTAGCTGCTTGAGCTGAATGAGGGAAGAGCTTACCAGGAAAGAGATGCCATCTCGAACGCCTGTTCTGCCTGTCTGTTTGAATATATATGCGTTATCTGTAGTCCTATCTTGCCTGTTTGAATATATATGTTATAATGACGGGTTGGTCAGCTTATAAACAGACATGATGAGTTGGCGGGAGACTAACCCGTGTTCTTTATCGTATATCTTTTTAGAATTGGGATCTCCGTTGTGGTTAAACCTGTCGCCTTGTGCTCAACAGGTCGCGGGTTCGAATCCGGGTCGTGACGTCTTGTTTGTAAAGTTCAGATATTGATAGACATTATCGCTTAAAGCTACTGAGCTACGTGCTATGAGTAGTACACCCGACAGGTGGCGTGCTGCCTAGTTAAGAGGAACGGAGTACAATGAGAACACCTGAGTACAATTAAATCAATCCTCTAAGTCTTTTCAATTGATGCTGTCTTGAAATTTATCTCTATAACCATCTACTTCATTAACATGGTCAGCATCGTTGCCGTCATCATCGCGAACCCTATCATTATCACTGTCATCACCAACATCACGATCATCGTTATAATCGCCATCATTAGCAACGTCATTATCATGATGGCAATAACAATAACAATAATAGGGCCAAATAATCATTATCATTACATCATGAGAATCATCATGAGAATCATCATCTTCTGTAGGCGTACTGACTTTATGTAGGCATGCTGACTTTATGTAGGCGTACTGACTTTATGTAGGCGTACTGACTTTATGTAGGCGTACTGAAATTATGTAGGCGTACTGACTTTATGTAGGCATACTGACTTTATGTAGGTGTACTGACTTTATGTAGGCGTACTGACATTATGTAGGCATGCTGACTTTATGTAGGCGTACTGACATTATGTAGGCGTACTGACTTTATGTAGGCGTACTGACATTATGTAGGCGTACTGACTTTAAGTAGGCGTACTGACTTTATATAGGTGTACTGACCATATGTAGCCATGCTGACTTTATGTAGGCATGCTGACTTTATGTAGGTGTACTGACTTTATGTGGGTGTACTGACTTTAGGTGTATTGACTTTATGTAGTCGTGCTTAATTTATGTAGGTGTACTGACTTTATGTAGGTGTACTGACTTTATGTAGGTGTACCGACCATATGTAGGCATGCTGACTTTATGTAGGCGTGCTGACTTTATGTAGGCGTACTGACTTTATGTAGATGTACTGACTATATATAGGTGTGTTGACTTTATGTAGGCGTACTGACTATATGTTGGTGTACTGACTTTATGTAGGCGTGCTGACTTTATGTAGGCGTGCTGACTTTATGTAGGCATACTGACTATATGTAGGTGTGCTGACTTTATGTAAGTGTACTGACTTTATGTAGGTGTACTGACTTTATGTAAGTGTACTGACTTTATGTAAGTGTACTGACTTTATGTAGGTGTACTGACTTTATGTAAGTGTACTGACTTTATGTAGGTGTACTGACTTTATGTAAGTGTACTGACTTTATGTAAGTGTACTGACTTTATGTAAGTGTGCTGACTATAAAGAAGATATGAAACATTAGTTAAAAGTAGATGTAAAATAAAGTCATCAATAAAGTCATCAACACCAGCTATTGTGAGGATAACTTCATCAACACCAGCTATTGTGAGGATAACTTCATCAACACCAGCTACTGTGAGGATAACTTCATTGTGAAGATAGAACGATCAATGTCTGTACAGAGCGTGATCGTCAGCGCAGGTTGACCACATAGAAACGATTGTAGCTATTGTTATAGATAAACTATTAGTATAATAACAAGCTGGAAATATTCTCATTACGAAAATGGCAGTATGAATCAATATTCTCCAGCTGCATAATACATAGAAAACACCCGTAAACATTGAATAAGAAATACCTAGCTTAGTTTGAGAAGAAAACTTGTAAAACTTGGAATATAGTGTGTTCGTTAAGTAAAATGTATCCCTTATAGGGAGGTACGCCACTTTCAACCGTGGACATAGTCCGCTTTCGTTATATCAGAGCTTTACGACCATAAAAAATATAGTGGACGTCGTGATTATGGTATCCAGTCACCAAGATCTTAGTTTATAGTAAAAGTTTGTTTGTAGAATGAATGCCTGTTATTAGTTTTAAGAACTTAGATGTTTCTTTCATACACGATTTCTTTAAATAGTTCAGATTTGCTGTAACTTGTGCATGCTTCTAAATTAAGTTACAATTTAGATTTTTGTTTTGTTGTTATGCAACATGGATTAGACGCGAAAAAGCTGGCAACGCAAAATTAACAGTGCGAAATTTAAACTGTCCGAACTCTCATCAGCATTAAGCTTTAGAATAGAGGAGATTGTCTCCCATGATTTGAGAATTTTATCATATCAGGATTTGTTGCAAAATGATATGGTATTTCCTCTTCTGATTGTTAAACGTGTCCTCACTTTTCGTCCACATAACTCTATTGCTTCTGATAGTTAAACTTGTCCTCCCTTGTCATCCCCATAACTCTCCTGCTTCTGATAGTTAAACTTGTCCTCCCTTGTCATCCCGATAACTCTCCTGCTTCTGATAGTTAAACTTGTCCTCCCTTGTCATCCCCATAACTCTCCTGCTTCTGATAGTTAAACTAGTCCTCCCTTGTCATCCCGATAACTCTCCTGCTTCTGATAGTTAAACTTGTCCTCCCTTGTCATCCCCATAACTCTCTTGCTTCTGATAGTTAAACTTGTCCTCCCTTGTCATCCCCATAACTCTCCTGCTTCTGATAGTTAAACTTGTCCTCCCTTGTCATCCCGATAACTCTCCTGCTTCTGATAGTTAAACTTGTCCTCCCGATAACTCTCCTGCTTCTGATAGTTAAACTTGTCCTCCCTTGTCATCCCGATAACTCTCCTGCTTCTGATAGTTAAACTTGTCCTCCCTTGTTATCCCGATAACTCTCCTGCTTCTGATAGTTAAACTTGTCCTCACTTTTTATCCCCATAACTCTACTGTCCGTAGAATCATGTCCAAACATTATTCCCTTCTCATATTCATTTGTCATGAGGAGCAACCATCATTTTTACTTGATGAGTAAAGTAAGGGTATGTCCCATGGTAACAGCCTGCCATCAGGAATGAATACAACTCTTCATGTACTAATCCACAGCAACTATTAGGTGGGTAGCCAGTTCCCTTCCTTGCTGTTTAATACCTCCCCAGACTCATGCGTCAGATACTCATTTGCAGCTGAGTCGACTGGAGGAGTGGTTGTGTCAAGTGAAAAATCACAACCTAAACATTTATTTGTCCGGACGTGGTTTCAAACCTGGTAAGCTGTAACCTGGTGACAGCAAACAAGCTCACTATCAACTAGATACTGTGCTCTATATCTATAGCACTATATTGTTACATTTATTCTTCAGCATATGAGGCCCATTTGTCATAAGGGCGATGTCCACTGCTTTCTCCAAGCATCTGGGGTCATCTGTTGTAAGGGCGATGTCCACTGCTTTCTCCAAGCATCTGGGGTCATCTGTTGTAAGGGCGATGTCCACTGCTTTCTCCAAGCATCTGGGGTCATCTGTTGTAAGGGTGATGTCCACTGCTTTCTCCAAGCATCTGGGGTCATCTGTTGTAAGGGTGATGTCCACTGCTTTCTCCAAGCATCTGGGGTCATCTGTTGTAAGGGTGATGTCCACTGCTTTCTCCAAGCATCTGGGGTCATCTGTTGTAAGGGTGATGTCCACTGCTTTCTCCAAGCATCTGGGGTCATCTGTTGTAAGGGTAATGTCCACTGCTTTCTCCAAGCATCTGGGGTCATCTGTTGTAAGGGTAATGTCCACTGCTTTCTCCAAGCATCTGGGGTCATCTGTTGTAAGGGCGATGTTCACTGCTTTCTCCAAGCATCTGGGGTCATCTGTTGTAAGGGTAATGTCCACTGCTTTCTCCAAGCATCTGGGATCATCTGTTGTAAGGGTGATGTTCACTGCTTTCTCCAGGACAGAGCAGTTGCTACATAACTTTTGCCTCTAGTCTGTAACCTTCTGGCCAGATCTGCTATTTGTATATTAGTCATTCCTGAAGTATATGTTCCGAAGCTTGGGTTCCAGATCCACATGGTCATTCATCTGTGTATGAGGTTAAATATCTAATTATTATGTTCTAGTTTCCAAAGGGGAAGGATTTAATCCTACAAACACTTCTTCTATACACATGATGATGATAAAATAATCTCTTTAACTGTCAGTAGGTAGCTCTTGACACATGATGATGATAAAATAATCTCTTTAACTGTCAGTAGGTAGCTCTTGACACATGATGATGATAAAATAATCTCTTTAACTGTCAGTAGGTAGCTCTTGACAACTCATAACCTTTCCGGCACAAGCGCAGGTTCTTTTCCATTGTGTAACTGAGGTGACGCCCAGACTCATGTAAGGTTCTCTCAAAGGCATGGTTTTTTTTTTTCAAGAGGGATTATGGATGCATGTTTAGTCCCCGAAGGAAGGCATTGCAGTGTGGCAGGATTACCAAGTCCTACCAGAAGTTAAGCACGCTCATCTGGACCAACTATCTCATTATTCTTCTGTCAGTATTGTTCATCCATTCGCAGTGATGGCACAGCTTGCATTCTCCATCACCTAAGAGTCTGCCACAAAATGACAAAAATGTGATGTCTGCTGACCTGCATCTCTTTGTTATCCATGAAGATTTGATAGAAGATAAAAGTAAGAAATTTAGAAAACGATGTGACAATGATGCTTTTTTCACAGGTGACACTTTGTCAGCATATACCTCAACTTTACTTAGTCGCCTCCTGTGATATACATGAAAAGAATACAGTGGTTCTATTATTTTCAATCTGAGCTAGGATTGCCACTGCAGCACCATGAGAAATGACAAAAAAAATTATTGGAAAGTACTCCAAACCATCTACCCTGGTAATCATCTGTGGGACCTTGAAAGAGAAGTCAGAAGGCATGTGATGTAGATATGGGGCCATGAAAGAGAAGTCAGAAGGCATGTGATATAGATATGGGGCCTTGAAAGAGAAGTCAGAAGGCATGTGATGTAGATATGGGGCATTGAAAGAGAAGTCAGAAGGCATGTGATGTAGATATGTGGCCTTGAAAGAGAAGTCAGAAGGCATGTGATGTAGATATGGGGCCTTGAAAGAGAAGTCAGAAGGCATGTGATGTAGATATGGGGCCTTGAAAGAGAAGTCAGAAGGCATGTGATATAGATGAAAAGAATCTTCATCCTTAAACAAAAATATTATGCATGTACTGTTCTCGCACCTGTGGAAAACATCTCAAAAATTGTCAAAACCAGCCACTAGAGGCTGCATTTTGAGGGCTTCATACTCCATTTGTCAGCCATTAGAGAGGCTGCAATTTGAGGTTTCATACTCAATTTGTAATTTTTACACTGACCTGCTTCATGACACACAAAAAAGACACAAAAGGTAATAATCCGACAACAAAATGCACTTAGGTGTAAGGTAAAATATGAGTTTATCATTTCTATAAAGTCTGTATTTAGGTGTAAGGTAAAATATGAGTTTATAATTTCTATAAAGTCTGTATTTAGGTAAAGTATGAGTTTATCATTTCTATAAAGTCAGTATTTAGGTAAAGTATGAGTTTATCATTTCTATAAAGTCAGTATTTAGGTAAAGTATGAGCTTATCATTTCTACAAAGTCAGTATTTAGGTAAAGTATGAGCTTATCATTTCTATAAAGTCAGTATTTAGGTAAAGTATGAGTTTATTATTTCTACAAAGTCTGTATTTAGGTAAAGTATGAGTTTATTATTTCTACAAAGTCTGTATTTAGGTAAAGTATGAGTTTATTATTTCTACAAAGTCTGTATTTAGGTAAAGTATGAGTTTATTATTTCTACAAAGTCTGTATTTAGGTAAAGTATGAGTTTATCATTTCTATAAAGTCAGTATTTAGGTAAAGTATGAGTTTATCATTTCTATAAAGTCAGTATTTAGGTAAAGTATGAGCTTATCATTTCTACAAAGTCAGTATTTAGGTGTAAGGTAAAGTATTAGTTTATCATTTCTACAAAGTTAGTATTTAGGAAAATTGGCTATTAAAGAGAGTCAAGAATAATAAATAGGCAACAAAAGCTGATAGCCACATAGATGTAGTTATAAAGAACAAAAAAATTGGTAGCGTAGCCTATTCAGGACGTAGCCATCAACCCAGCATTTTTTGGCTGCAATGATTTTCTAGGCAATATAAATACGTTCAGCAGTTTTTCATTGCTTTCTGAATGTCCGAATGCACTAATTCCTGTGGCGGGGATCAAACCCAGTACATTGGCCATCACAGACATGCACTGTACCACTGATGATGGAGCCGGATGTAGTTATACAAAAGAAAATTGAGATTACCACAGATCATTGATGACACTAATGTTTGTGTTCTGAACGATGAACATAGGAAGATCATTAGCAAGATCTGAGACAATTTTTTGCATATATCAGAGAAGTTGTTGGTTTGGAAAACATCATAAAAACTGGAGAAATGTAACGACATGAATAAAATAGAGGACAAAAGGGGAGCAAAGAATAGCAACACTGTTTACCTTCCATGCATGTCGTAAAAGGTGACTAAGGAGGTTATGGGATGGAGTTGGCTGTTCCATCCCATATAGGGTCAGTGACCCAAAGCCATGCTGAAGTTGGATGTGTCAGGCCGAAAGGCGCAGATATCGCAACAATGCTGTAAACCATGACACAACGCATTCCGTTCTCCAGACTACATCCTGCTAATCTGCAGGAGTTTGAGAATGAATGCAGAAGAAGAAGAGGACAACAGAGAGAGATAGAGAGAAAGTTATGAGTGACCCTGTGTCAGGACACAAGTTACAGACATCACAGACAAGCTCTACAATATGACACAATATATTCCATTCTCCGAACTACATCCTGTAATCAGGAGTGTGAGAATGAGCTGCCTAACTATATAAACAAAAATGCTCAAGATAAGCTGGAGGAAACTGAGATGTGATTTTTAAGAAGAATGATGAACATTCCATTGATAACCAAGAAAACTAAGTCCGAGGAGATGCTGGAGTAAAACGACAAATTATAGCAAATATTAGTAGCAGACAATCAAGATTATTTGGGCATGTGATGAGAAAAGTAAAACTTGAACATTTAGTAACCACTGGAAAGATCATGAGAAGAAGAGACAAAGAGAGAAATTTCTGAACTACTGTGGAAGTTACCACAAGAAGTCACCAACTGAACTTATTGACAACACAAGAGACAGAGAGTTGTGAAGAAGCATGATTGTCTACACCACTAGGCATGGTACTTATATATATATATATATATATATAAATAAATATATAAATATATTCATCTATAGCAGGGGGATATATTTCAAGTAGAATTTCTGTTATATACCTATTTAGTCGGCTCGGACTAAGTTGTTATAATGGGATTCTACTTTATATATATATATATATATATATATATATATATTACACGTGTGCACATGCACATACACACACACACAGAGAGATAGAGAGATATAATGTGGCATTCTTTCCAGAATGTGATCTTTTTATGGTAGTTCCGACTCCTCAAGAACCTAGGCCAGCTGATCTGCCTTTGCTTTGTCATCTTTAAACACTCTGAAATGTCTGTTGTCAATCTTCTTCTTGGTCGACTTATGCCTCTATTACCATCAACCATGTCCTCTATTATTAGTCTTTCCATACGAGTATGTCTCTTTACATGTCCAAAGATGTTCAGCTTTATTATTATAATGTTGTTAAGAAGCTGGCCCTCTTCGATGTTTACCTTATTTTTCATTCTGTTCATAGTATTTTAAAATGTTGGTTTATGTCACTCAAATATAGCAAGATATGAACTGATGGTGAAATCAACACTGGATACATGATCACATCAATACTGAAATGATGGTCATATCAACACTGAATTAATGGCAAAATCAACACTGAATTGATAATGAAGAGACGTTTATGAAGAAGAATGATTGGCTACACCAGTTGACATGGCATATTATAGTTTCAACACAGTACATGGAATGCAAAATTTGTGGATCTTTATTAATATTTAGGCCTGTTCTGTTGTTCGTCCATCACAAGTGATGATGACCATTTGTTACATCCACTTTTGAAAATTCAATTTTAGTTGTGTCCTTGATTATGAGTTCATAGATGGCTAATGAGCCCTATTCGAGCTGTAAATTTCCTTGGACAGTTCGGACATGGAATGACGACAGTAGACGGATCTTGGTCTATCCGTGATTTTCTAGCTGCTCTCCGCTGTTGAGCTGCTGCATTTTTCCTTTTTTCACAAGATGATGTGCTCTTATTGATTTTAGAACGCCATGTAGATCTATTTTGTGCAAGTTCTTCCCATGTATCGTGGTCTATTTCAAAGGCTTTTAGTGAGTTATTTAACGAGTCTTTGTAGCGCTTCTTTTAGCCACCTTGAGATCGTGTGCCCTTTTCCAGCTCAAAAGTGCCTACATACGCAGAGGTTGGCTGTCTAATTCTTTAAAGGGTCAAAGTGATCCAGAATCCATGCTGAAGTTGGATGTGTCAGCCCAAAAAGTGTAGATATCGCAGACAAGCTGTAAAACATGGCACAACACATTCTGATCTACAAACCACATCCTGCCAATCTGCAGGAGTTTGAGAACAAAAACAGAATAACAATACAATTTGAAAACCTTAAAAAATACACACATTTATCACATATGACTTTAATATAGCAGTTCAGGATAAACTAGAATAGCCATAAGCTATAACAAAACATAGAGATAAATGTCAGTAAAAAATGTGACAGAAATAATCGCAAACAAACACATTTACATGGATTGAAGTAACCGGTTATTTAATAAATTGAGGGAACATACAATGTTCTAAAATAGTTCTATGGTAAGTGAATATTAGGAAAAAAAACATTGAAAGGGTTAAATAGCAGCTTTATGTGAAATGATATAATAGATATTTCGATCAAAAAGTTTTTATCAAATCAGGATAAATACAGAATGCATCCATGATTTATTATGGGGAAATGTGACAGGATGTCAACTGTTTAATATTATGCGTAGTTTCATTCAGGTTTCTTGACCTCATTGAACTCAGATTAAAAAGTCAATAGGTCTGCATCCACACTGAGAGCCTCCGGTTATCCAAGTGAGGGAGTGGTGGGGGCTCTCAGTGTATAGTGGGTTGTTTGCTGGATCAGCCCGTAGTCTTATGTACTGTGAATTGCATATTTATCAATATTTCATTTTGTTAAATAATGTACATATCTGTTTTGTGTAAAAAGTGGCCACATCTGCCCTTAAAGTACCGGATCCACAAAATAAATAATTACATGTAATCACACATTTCTGTACATGTAATCACACATTTCTGTACATGTAATCACACATTTCTGTACATGTAATCACACATTTCTGTACATGTAATCACACATTTCTGTACATGTAATCACACATTTCTGTACACGTAATCACACATTTCTGTACACGTAATCACACATTTCTGCACACGTAATCACACATTTCTGCACACGTAATCACACATTTCTGCACACGTAATCACACATTTCTGCACATGTAATCACACATTTCTGTACATGTAATCACACATTTCTGCACATGTAACCACACATTTCTGTACATGTAATTACACATTTCTGTACATGTAATCACACATTTCTGTACATGTAATCACACATTTCTGTACATGTAATCACACATTTCTGTACATGTAATCACACATTTCTGTACATGTAATCACACATTTCTGTACATGTAATCACACATTTCTGTCATTCTCACCTCACTTCATCTTCTACTTATTGTATTCCTGACCCTTTTACTTACCATACGGCTGACATGTAGACCCTGTTTGATTTGGTGGCACCATTCTGTGTTTGTTTATCCCTACCTTAAAACCTTTTGGTAAAAACATCAATTGTGTGTATTGTTCTATGTAAAACTGCTATTTAACGCTTTTTATATTTTCTCTCTAAAATTCTCTTACCCACAATTTTACTGTAATCTCTAATTTAAAACATTTGAAAAATAACTATATAATATAGTTAGACTATTCTCTGATAAAAGCCATTTTGAATAATAATCACAGAAGAATAACAGATGTCTATTAAATTTGTGTAAAAGTTAATTATTACATGAATCAAACAAGAAACAGTTACATAATATAAAATAATGTTTTCTGTGTAACAAATAATATACTGCTTTTCTATATAAAATATCCATATACCAAGCTCGTTATATAAAATATTGATATATCATGCTCGTTATATTCATATTAGTGTAGTAATATAAGTGAGAGGAAATGTGGAGGTTTATTACAGTTGAGACTGCTGCAGCTGTGGAGCTGGTAGGCCCTCTAATTATGAGGGTAGTGAATGAGCTGACAAGCTGGTGAATATTGATAAAGTATCAGATGGTACATTAATGATTCTCAAATTGTCAAGACATTGAGTGACTTGTTAGTTTAGATTTTCAGAAGAGTCAATCATGGTAACTATCAAGTCTGTAAGGGAATGTAGAGAGTGGAAAGCCCAGAAAGAGAAACATAATAGATTTACAAAGGGATGAATAAATGTATACCACACTGGAACTGTGGGCTGCTGCACTCTGTTGGATGTATTGAGATGGGGATTGGACGGCATCTATAGGCTTGTCCGGTGATAATTTCTGATAACCTACACTCAACACCTATGTCTGAGAGGTAGTGAGTGTATCTCATAATCTCAATGTAATGGGTTTGAAACCAACCACAGTCAGATAGGCTGTTCTGAAAGCAATGGTAACTTACTGAACATTAATATTGTCTACTATCTATATCAGTTGTCCAAAAATGTTGGACTGATGACAACATCTTGAATAGGATAAATAAACAACAAATGTCAATTAACCCTTTAGCTGCCACACACCAGTTTACTGGTTCCTCTATCTGATTTCTATGGATGAGTTAACTCATTTTTTTTCTTCTATCCCTTCATTGGTAAAAATTAATTTCCCTCTGAAATCAGAAAGCGCTAGTATGTGTCAAAAATTTCATCCATACAGAATATATATTTATAGTGGAATCACTCTTCTTCTTCTTCTGCGTTTGTTCTCAAACTCCTGCAGATTAGCAGGATGTAGTCCGGAGAACGGAATGTGCAGTGTCATGGTTTACAGCATTGCTGTGATATCTGCGGCTTGCGGCCTGACACATCCAACTTCAGCATGGCTTTGGGTCACTGACCCTATATGGGATGGGACAGCCAACTCCATCCCATAACCTCCTTAGTCGCCTTTTACTACATGCGTGGAAGGTAAACAGTGTTGCTATTCTTTGCTCTCCTTTCGGGCCCTGGCAACACATGGGCGGGAATCACTCTATAGCGCATTCTTTTATAACAAAATTCCTATTTAACAACATGTTTAAAAATCCCCAAATTATATTTACCGTATTCTTTATTGTTTGTACTGTAAATACCGCAGAAGACGGATGTGTTGGGCCATTGGCACAAATAAAATGGCAACACAACGCATTTCCATTCTCTGGACTACATTCAACTGGAAATCTTGTAGGACCAGTGTCCTGTTATAAGAGAAATCCAGCGGGAGTTTGAGAATGAACGATGAAGAAGAAGAAGAATAATGTGATTCCACTATATGTTTTGTGGGTGTTAATAAAAAGTAGAAGCTGGGCAGAATTTTAATTGGTGGCGGCTAACTCCTCTCGGAAACTTGACTTATCAAAAGGAATGGTCTTGGCATGATTTTTCTATTCTTCCAAAATGACTGAGGATAGAGGTGTTTGGAGGCCATTTTATGCTGATTTCTCCAGTGTGGCATCCCTACAAACCCTGATGGGCTTTGGGTCTCATAATTAATTTATTATTATTCAATCATATTTGATTATTATATATAACAAAAAATAGTATTCAACAGAACAAAAAAAATAAAATACTTGCATACATAGTATAATATTTATGAATAAATAATACAGTAGACTTCTAATTGGATGAGTGATTTACATTAATCACTCTGATTGGCTAAGTTGATATTGGAAAATAACTGAATTATTTAAAAAAATTAACTAACATATATGTGTGAGAATTGTTAAGGTATGGTGAACTGCTTCTTAATTGATTACTCTATGTCTGTCAGGTTTGTAACAGAGAACCATCTGTCATAGAGCTGGTACTGAAGGTACACAGGTTTGTTGTTCAAATATAGTACTGTATTTGTGATACCAACGTGTACCTATTAATTTGTAGAGGTTTCTTGTATTTTATACAAAATCTACTCAGATTTCGTTGATTTAAACTGCATTGACCTTTAGTATAATAATCTTTGTACAAAATGTTTGGCCAAAATAAAGAATTTGGAGGCTATTTTGAGGTGTCATGTGACGTATTCCTTCCACTCTCTGTCTATTTTCTATCAATTTATTCATGTTATCTTTAATGTCGTCAGTCCATAAAAGTATGATTAATTCATTGGAAATTTCTAGGCACAATATTCCCGTAGGTTGCCATTACTTTCAGGAAGGAACAACCGTTAATCGAGCACCGTAAAGAGAACACATTCGTTCTAGTCTGCCATTTTGAGGTAGAAAAACATAATTTCTGGGCTATTTTGAGGTAGAAAAACATAATTTCAGGGCTATTTTGAGGTAGAAAAACATAATTTCAGGGCTGGTTTGAGGTCGGAAAACATAATTTCAGGGCTAGTTTTAAGTTGAAAAACAAAATTTCAGGGTCTTTTGAGATTGAAAAACATAATTTCATGGCTATTTTGAGATCAAATAAACATAATTTCAGGTCTATGTTTTGTTTTAAATACAGAATACGAGGGCTATTTTTAAATTGAAATACAGAGACTTAGGGCGTTGTTTTTAGGCTGAAATACAGACTTATTGGACTGTTTTAAGGTTGAAATATAGATTTAGGGGGCTGTGTTCAGGCTGAAATACAGATTTAGGTGGCTGTGTTCAGGCTGAAATACAGATTTAAGGGGCTGTGTTCAGGCTGAAATACAGATTTAGGGGGCTGTTTTTAGGCTGAAATACAAAATTATGAATAATTCTTAGGAATGTTGAGAGGCATGAGATTGTCATCTTTAAGTCCATTATGTTTTGCTGGTATTATGAAGACAATGTCTACCCTTGTGTTGCAGTGATCCAAAAGAGAAG
The DNA here is from genome assembly GCA_034231615.1 of Meghimatium bilineatum. NCBI lineage: Eukaryota > Metazoa > Mollusca > Gastropoda > Stylommatophora > Philomycidae > Meghimatium > Meghimatium bilineatum. The sequence goes on from CM067309.1 coordinate 20,330,812, forward strand.
CAAAGAATAGCAGCACTATCACCTGTCATCTATATCACAATAAGCAATTGAGGGTTTATAGGGATGGAATTTACTGTCCCATTTCAAGAGGGTAAAAATGGTTTAGAGGTTAAGCTAAATTCACATATTACAGCTAAGCTGTAAAATAGGAAGACTTATATTTTGTTCTCCAGACTGCATCCTGCCCATTTACAGGAGTGTGAGAAAGAAGAAGAATGAAGACAATGATGTGGTCACATCTGGGAAGAGGATGAGTATCAGATGATTTGTGTGGAGAGAGAATGTATCAGATGATTTGTGTGGAGAGAGAATAGGTATCAGATGATTTGTGTGATATTGTTTTCACTTTGGCCTGAGAGTTACATAATAAATGTTTATTTCCCTGGTGTTAAGCTGCTTGTTTTATGCTTAAGAGATTGCAGTTTTGAATCCCTCTCATGACATTTCGTTAATAAAGTGGATTTATTTCTGAGATTTTTGGGGATTATTGAAAGCTATGAAGAGTTACATGTTGTAGTGGTACTCTCAGCAGGTGGCCTGTTGCTTAGCTGAGAGAGACTGAGTACATATGTGGGAACCAGAATACATTGAAGTTAATCCTCTATGTTTGTTGAACCCATTGAGTCCTATCATTTTTGTGTTTTATGATTTTGTGTTTCATCAAAGATAAATTCGTACGTGAATCTGTCTAATACAACCTTGCAGGAATGAGCTGCGCTGGAAGAAAAATAATGGGGAGGGAGATAAAATCACACATTGATAACATAAAGTTATGAACAGAGCTTTAATTAAACACTAATTCCTTCACACATCAGATGACAGAAGAAAATTGAAATCGTTATGTCATGGCGCATCCTCCGCAGCATTTCTACAACCCTGATTGGTTATGGTATATACTAACCATCTTAACTGTTATCTCTTGCTACTTGTGCCCTATAAGATTTGAGGCCTTGAAAGGGCAAGTTGAATTTCTTTATAGGCAGTTATGCTGTGGCATCTTAACCATTTATTTAGCTGCTAGCACAAGTGCTCTCATTTCTTTATCTTATTGCTATTGACGAGTTAACCAGATTTTTTTTTGAACAGCCACAAATTGCTAAAAATTATTTCACTCTGAAATTACCAAGCGTTTGTATGTGTCAAATATCCCATCCATGTGGTAGGGACTATATATTTTCTGGTCACGGTAAAAAGCTAGTAAAGTGGAAGTTCCCTTATTTTTGTAGCTCAAGAAAATAAATCAGCATCATGGGCATCTTCAGGGAAAGAGTTTAATACAGCTGGGATTTGTTACTGAGAGCACTTTAGCAGCTAGAGGGTTAATGTGTCAGTCATTCTTTCCATCCCACCTTTTCTTTGATCTTCCTCTGCTATCTTCTGCCTTCCATTTTCATGCTGCATGGTCTGGCAGCCTGCAGTTTTAGATTCATCCTCATGATGTAATAAACTTCACAATGTAATCAAATCAAAACATTTTATTTTTTGTTTTTATATAAATTATTTCACAAAAAATAGTGTCACCACAGAAATTTTGATGTATGATAACTTTTGATATAAGATAACTTTTGATGCATGATAACAAATAATCATAAATAATGGGTTAATTATCTATCAGATAATGAACAACTAATGTAGCAAAGCCCATTAAAATAATGTTAATGACATAGATACAATTAGAGCATGATGCACTAGTTGATAGTGAGCATGCTTACATTTTATTGCCTGATAAGACTGTTCCTCCAGTTGACACAGCTGTAAATGGGTACCTTACACATGGGTTAGAGAAGGTAAACACAGTAAGGAAGGGAACTATCCACTCCGCCTAATATTTGCTACGACTTAGTAGAGTTATCTACGAAGAGTTATCTTCATCCTCGATGACAGATTTTTGCCATGGGATCTAACTTAACATAACACTATTTAAAGTCAATTATTGATGAAGCAATCCTAAACATTACACTCAATTTTTGAGAGGTAGTGAGTGTATCTCATACTCCCAAAGTAACGGGTTTGAAATCAGCCACAGGCAGGTAAGCTGTTCCAAAAGCAATGGTAACTTACTAAACAATGATATTGCCTATAAAATCACTGTTGTCAAAAATGTTAGGCTGACAACAACATCTTGAATAGGGTACACAAACATCATATAGGGTAGCCGGGGGCAAAGTGTCGCACTTATCACATTTTAGCGTATTCTGACAATTAGACTTAACTATGAGAAACCAAACTGCCATCAGTATATAGCTTATCCATTCATCTTACATTCATGATGTTATTGAAAACGTAGTTACATGTTGAAAGTAGAATGAGAATTTATGAACATATGTAAAAAAAAATAACTTCGTCCCATTTTTTGGGGCAAAGTGACATGTGGGAAAAAAGGTGATACAAACCATTATAAAATTGAGTGAGATCACCACTGCGACAGGTTAAGAACATCGGCAGTGTGTAAATGTGTGCTAAGAATAGATAGAATAAATAGACTTAGTTTTGCAACTTTAATCTGCAAAAAAAGTTCGGATAAAAAATAGTTCACCCGTTTTAAAGCTAATAATGTCATTGTAAGGTTGGATAATCATCATAACCATATAGATTGGATTTTCCCAGCTTTTAGATCGGTATCTGTAACTTCCTCATGACATCTGCATTTTTTTCATACATTTTGAATGCGACACTTTACCCCAATAAACATGCAACACTTTAACCAAAATCAATTTGTTAGCAACTATCATAAATTCCGATGAAAAAATTAAGTATCCTGACAAGTTAATGTGCTTAATTACTTAAGAACACATCATATATTTCAGTTTAAACATTTAAAAAAATCATAATATTAATGATAGTAGGCAGAATGCGAGGAGTTGCAAAAAAATAAAATAGATTGACGAAATATTATTCAGCATTGTTGAAAATTGACTTGTCTTGACCTATCAAACATCACTATGTCAAATATTGGAATGCTGATGTCTGACCTAGTCATGTGCGGTATTGGAAAAATCCATAGATCTGGAAAATCCCAGCTGTGACCTTTTACCCCGTGCGACACTTACCCCCTATCAAGTGACCTCTCACTAATCTTCTAAACATAATAGAGGGTCAAAGTTACTCAAAAGCTAATCAGTCATGCTCAAATAATAAAATCTGAGTAACTCTTGATGAAGTATATTACAGTAATATCGTTTCGTTTGAAAGGATTTATTGCCTAAATTATGCAGATTTTGAAAACAATTGAAGGCAATAAATGAGAATGGCATATTATACAATTTGCTGCATAAACAGGGCAACACAATTCTTACTATGGACAGTAAAATATATGTAGCAAAAATAACAGATGAGTATCAAAGTTTTTTATAACAGGGAAACAATAAAATATACATAATTAAATTGGTATATTTCTGCTGAAAGCTGGCAATAGTCAAGTAGATTGAGCGCTTGCTTTGCAATAGGAAGAGACAGGGTTTATTTATCTGCTCAGGTGTTTTATGATTCAAATAAATCAGTGGTTCTCAAACAAAACCATTCAGTCCACCAGTGGTTCGAAGTGTCATGCATGAAGGCCATGGACCAAAATTATATATTTTATGGAGGGATACTTAATGATCGAACTTCTGGTGTTAATATGGTGCAAGTTTAAACATTATTCGCTTGGTCATCACTTGGATATTTTTTGATTTCATGTTATGTGTTATTTAAAAGTGAATTTATAACAACTGAAATGCACAGAAAATGCATTGTTGCCATCCTAATGTTTGTTAAGCGCGAACAAGGAAGTGACCGATAGCCACTGGAATAAGTGGTAGCTCTGGAACTGGGCAGGGCACCCATTTGCCCTGACATAAAGTATTGTCAAAAGTAGTGGATATAAATAGATATCCCCCAAATGAATGTGAAAAGCCTACCACATTATTCTCCAAAGAATAAGGTCATGGCAACACGCAGAAATAGGTCTACAGTATGTAGTGTTAATATTTCAATGTGGAACGTCAGATCGTTAGCACAGAGCGGTCAATTAGACAAGATCAAACAAGAAATGGATAGGAGGAAAGTAAATATCTTAGAAATGAGTGAAATGAAATGGACTGGGGCAGGAGAGATACAATCAGATAAATTTAATGTCATATACTTAGGTAGTCAAATACACGAGGGAGGTGTAGGCACAAATTAGAAACAGAAACAGGAAAAACACTGAAGGGTTTCATGGTACTATCAGACAGGGTAATATTAGTGAAACTAACAGGAAAACAGTTGGATATCAACATTGTACAAGTGTATGCACCCACTTCAAGCAGTTCATAGGAGGACATCGAAAATTTCTATGGAGAACTAGAAATTGCAATGAAACAGTGTAAAATCATGAAGTAACTATAGTGATGGGAGACTTCAACGCACAAGTAGGTGATACAGAGACAAAGGATGTGACTGGAAGATTTGGTTTATGGGTTAAGAATGAAAGAGGTGATTTATTGATAGAGTGGGCACAAACACATAACTTAATAATAGGGAATACATGGTTCAAGCAACACCCAAGAAGGCTGTGTACATGGATTAGCCCAGGAGATAATACACGGAATCAAATTGATTACATTTTAGTCTCTACAAGACATAGAAACAGTATTATATCTACAAAAACAAGGTCAGGTACTGACTGCAACAGTGATCATATACTACTGGTGGGGAAATTTTGTATAAGATTAAAGAAAACCGAGAGATCACCAAGAAATATGAAATTAGATTTAGCATTATTGAAATCAGACGCTGACATTAAAGAAAGATACAACATAATTGTAAAGAATAGATACAATGCCATTGCAAAGATTCAGAGTATTGAAGATCAATGGAACATGCTAAAACATTCGATAAACCAAACATCTAAAGAGATAATACCAACAGTAAAACATACATCAAAACAAAAATGGATGACAGAAGCAATATTAGAATTGATGAGTACCAGAAGAAAAAAATAAACACCAGATAAGGAATATCAGAAAATACATAGGAGATGCAAAGTAGCAAAAGAAAGCTGACTGAACAAGAAATGCACAAAAATAGAATCACACTACAATCAAGACACAACATTACTACATAAGCAAATTGATGTGATGACAGGAAAAAGAACGCAAACAGTTACAAGGTGTTTAAAATCTAAGACATGGCATGTATTAAATGGGAAAATATCACATAGTACAGAGATGGTCAGAATATATCAAAGAATTATATGATGACACTAGACCAGAGATAAGCATACAAGAACAGCGAGGGCCCATCAATGCTCATAGCAGAAGTAATAGAGGCCCTAACACACATGAAATATGGTAAAGCCCCAGTACCAGACAATATCACATTAGAGGAATTAGTAGCTTTAGGTAACTTTGAAGTAGAAATAATCACAAAATTACAGAATGACATATGTGGACACATACCCGATGACTTAATGAGATCCATATTTATAGCCTTACCAAAAGAAACCAGGGACCACCGAATATGAAGAACACCGTACAATCAGCCTCATGAGCCAAATAACCAAAATGCTTCTCAGAATCATCATAAAGAGAGTTAGAAACAAAATAAAAACAGAAATAAGTCCAGAACAATGTGGCTTTGTAGAAGGCAACAATATCAACATTGCTATATATATTTTGAGAACAATAATAGAGTTAAAAACAGACCTGTACCTCTGTTTTATAGACTACACAAAAGTATTTGATACAGTTAAAAATAGTGAAGTTATAAAATTACTAGAGAATTTGAACATCGATAGTAAGGATTTAAGAATCATCAAGAACATGTATTGGCAACAAACAGCCGGAATAAGAGTAGGAAATCAGTTTGGCCCATTTCAACAAATAAAATAAGAAGTTAGGCAGGGTTGTGCACTTTCACCAGACCTGTTCTCTTTCTACAATGAAAACATAATGCATGCTATAGATGATATCCCAGGAATATCAGTGGGAGGACATAACATAAATAATTTGAGATATGCGGATGACACTGTTCTGATTGCTAAAAGTGAGGAAAACCTTCAAGATTTAATTAATGTAGTAGTCACAGAAAGTAAAGAGAAAGGCCTCTTCCTAAATATCAAGAAAACAGAAGTAATGGTTATTTCACAGGAAAAAAAATACCACAACTTGTAAGATCAAAAAATATCAAAGTGAATAATATAGTATTCAAACAGGTCCACAAATTCAAATATTTAGGTACAATGATTACAGCAGATGGAAGAAGTTCAACAGAAATAAGATGCAGAATAGGGCAGACAAAAACAACATTCAGAAAAATGAAAAATATATTGTGTAATATGACCTTGTCATAAGAAGTGAGAAAGAGAGGTCTTTGGTGCTATATAACTCCTATACTAACATATGGATGTGAGTTCTTCGAGAATAAACAAACAGGAAAGTGGGAAATTAGAGGAAATAGAGATTTGGTTCTACAGAAGAATTTTGAGAATACCATGAACTGCCAGGAAAACTAATGTGGAGGTGTTGAAAGAGTCAAATGCGAAACGGACCTTAATCAAAAGTATAAGAAAAATAAAATGTTCATTTTTTAGCCACTTTATGAGACAAGGAGTTTTGGAAAGCATAGTCACAACAGGCAAGATTGAAGGCAATAGAGACAGGAGACAACGTGGGAAAATATTAGACAGTTTAACAACCTAGCACGGCAGGGAAACAACAGCGATCTTGATACATAATACTGGAGATAGAGAGATGTGGAGAGTCATGATCACCTACGCCAGCCGGCATAGCCCTTGATGATGATGACTGAATTCTCTGAGTGGGTCACAGAAAAGTTTGAATAATTTATATTCTTCTTCTTCTTCTTCTGCATTTGTTCTCAAACTCCTGCAGATTAGCAGGATGTAGTCTGGAGAATGGAATGCGTTGTCATGGTTTACATCAGTTCTGCGATATCTGCGCCTTTTAGCTTGACACATCCTACTTCAGCATGGCTTTGGGTCACTGACCCTATATGGAATGGGACAGCCAACTCCATCCCATAACCTCCTTAGTCGCCTTTTACGACATGCGTGGAAGGTAAACAGTGTTGCTATTTTTTGCTCCCCTTTCGGGCCCTAGCAACACACGGGCGAGTATATATTAAAATTAATGATATTAATGAGATAGACTTTCATGCGTTGTCGGGACCTGAAACACAAAATAGCAACAATTGTCATTCCACGCATATCATAAGTGATGGCTAAGAGGTTTTATGGATGGGATTATTCCCATAGATGGTCAAAGTGACTCAAAAGCTAAGCTTAAATCGGATATGTCTGGCCAAATGGCACAGATAATTACAGCAAAGCTGTAAACAATCACACAATGGATTCTGCTCTCTGGATTGCATCCTGCTAATCTGCAGGAGTTTGATCACACACAGAAGAATGATATAAATACACAATTTTTTGCTGACAAAAAATGTCATAGAGTGGTGAAACGGAATGATAAGCTTTTTTACGATCTTTAGGCCACAGAAACAAACTTTGTTTGAAAGTGGACCACAAATTTTTAAAAAAAATTGAGAACCATTGGTCTAAGTGAAAGAAAAATGGTACTTATAACATTTAATGTGAGACAGTTAAAATTGATGGATAAACTTGCCACCTCAATAACAAATATATCTCTGTTGTAAAGTCACCAAAAATTCACCTTCTCACTGGCAAATTATAATGTCTCGTACTGCAGGGCTTTAAAATTTCACACTTCTACAAACATAAATATTCTTATATACTGTAATAATTACACTTCTACAAACATAAATATTCTTATATACTGTAATAATTACACTTCTACAAACATAAATACTCTTATATACTGTAATAATTATATATTCATATTGTTTGGTAAAAATACAATAAAAATGTGTAAATATCTATAAATAAAAAGTTGGTCAATTTATATCACTCGGACAAAGTTTTCGGCATCTTCCTGACATCACTGTCCATGTTCTTCAAAGAAATAAAGTCTGATTGTAGGAGGCGATACAGCAGAACTATGTTCATAGCTATAATGATGGCCAATCCCAAACTGCCGAGAGTGTAGAAAATTAAAGGCACAAAATCCTTGTTGATGACAATCCAGCGAGTCATCCATGCCAGCAACATGATACGAAACACAATAAAAGTTGCTGTTAAAAGAAAGAGAGAACAAGTAAATAAATACAGTCAAATCCTAGTATAACAACTTGATCTGAACCGACAAAATATATATGTAATAACAGAAATTTGCTATGTAGAGTCTATTGTCTATCCGCAGGTGGAAGCTGGTTGATAGCATCTACACTTGCCGTTAAGCGTAGGGTGAGAGCTGTAAGTTTCTGTTGAATGCTAGATGTGACGTCTGAGTCGTACTCAGTCCATGTTTGTGGAGGGTGGTCGTGATGTTATTGATCCATCTCTTTCTCGGTCTTCCCTTGACACTGTATCCAGATGTTCATTTGTTATAAGCTCTCAGTGGGCTTGGGTCCATTCTCATAACGTGATCAAACCACTTTATCTGCTGATGTTCTATATATTCGATACAAGGCATTATTCCTACTCTTTTTCTGATATCTTCATTTCTTACTCTATGTAGTTTGGTGACCATAGCTGCTTTTCTTAAACACTTCATCTCATGTGATGATTTTTCTCTCCTGCGAGGCTGCTAAAGACTAAACTTGACACTGGTAACACAGTGTTGGTATGAAAATTGTAGATATTATCTGTCTCCTTATATCCATATTGATCTTTGGATGTATACAGTATAAGCAATAAAGAATAAATATAATTGGGAATTTTGAAGAGCGGTGTTAAACAGGAAAATTTGTGAGTACTTGAGCAGGTGCCATCACACTGTGGTGTCCTGGGAAATGAGACAGCAGCTGAGAAGGCAAGGAAGGAGGAGAGTGTAAGCAGAAAAATAAGTTTCATGTAAAAAAAAAAGAGCTATGCAAATTATCAGAAGGGAGGAACAGGTCACCATACTTTGCCTGTGGATAAGAAACAACAGACTAAACAAACATATGCACAGGATGCAAATGTGTGCCAAACCACTGTGTACTTGTGGAACAGATGAAGAGAACTCTGAACATATTCTGCAGAACCGTGTCCCCAGTATGAACAATTGAGAGAGACATCCTAGACCAACAACATAACCCTGCAAGCAAAGATATATGAAACCAAACACTTGTCTAATGGTGCAGATATCGAGTAACAAACAAAAGAGAGAAAGAATAGAAATTTATTAAAAATGTATGCAATATAAAGGGATTCCACTGTATTTAAAAAAAACACATCTATTTAATTTATCTATATATACACCTTTTAGATTTCATCGACCTTCTCAACAAATCTTGTCCCATCTCTAGCTATCACATTCAGCTCTTTTCATTTCCAAGAGCAATGATAAATTTCTGAATAAGAATATTGCCTAGAAAATTACTACAACTAAATTCCCATGTGTTTCTGGGAACTTTTCAGTGTTCCTTCTCAAACTCCCACTGGATCTCTCTTGTAGCAGGATAATGGTTCTACTAGATTTCCAGCAGAATTTAGTTCAGAGAGTAGAAATGCATAGTGTAGTCATTTATTTGCAACAATGACCCAACACATAAGTCTTCAGCATTGTGTTTCTGCGGTCTAAAAGGGAAGCACAGATTAACAACGCTGTGACCTGCCACAAGTGTTATAAGAGGTGATTAAAGAGATTTTGGGGGTGGGTATGGTTGCTCCATCTTCTAGAAATTCATAGTGACCCAAACACCATGCTGAAGTTGGATGTATTAGTCTAAAGAGAGCAAATATTGCAGCAAAGCTGTAAACCATGACACAATATATTTTGTTCTTTAGACTTGTCAAGTGATGTATTTTTTCCAGAATGTTGTTTGCATAGTTGACACTGAACACCTGTCTCGAGCCAACATGCCTGCATTGGTCAAGGACATGTTCATACACTGTTTAATATCAATGGTCTGCCATCTCATTGGTAATCCTCTTCTTCTCCTTCCTGGAGCTCTTCTTTCAAGAGTCAGCTTCTTTCCATGCCATCATATCTCTTTAAGTGTACAGAATATTGTAGCTTCCTTCTTATGATTGTATTTAGAAGACGCCCTTAATTTAATTTCAGTATTTTCAAAACTACTATGTTCCTTTTCTCTGTCCATGATATTCATAGGATCTTCCTGTAGCACTTCATTTTAATGAATTTATCCTTTTTTATATTGTTTTGTTTAAAGTCCAGGTCTCATAGTCATGTTGCCACCGGGAAAACACATGATCTTGATTAGAAACTGGTCTCACAGCAAGTGGGGTATTCCCATAAGTGCTCCGCCCTCTGATCCAGCAGCCATTCGACTTGGTGTTTCGAGGGTAATGCCGTCGAAACAGATGTTGACATCAGGGCACAACTCTGGCCCTTGCAACAGGTTTCTTTGTTGTTTCGCCCACCCACGCCGTGCTCGTAACTAGTTCAAGCATAACGTTGGCCTGTCGGAACAACATGGTAACTGTTATCGAAGGTTATGACTATGGGATTGTATAGATGACGGGCCATGAAGCTTCTATAAGAAGATAACCTCAATATAAAGGCATGTAAACACATTATCTTAAAAAGATTATTTAGTGTCATTATTACTACTTTGCCACAGCTTTCTCATTTGTGAGCTGCAATTGTGAGTCTTTTTATTTTAACTGCACATCTGATAACTGCTGATGGTTCTGGTTCTATATTAGTTCAGTGCTCTTTTTTGAGCTCTTTGTTAGGTGTTCTCTATGGACACATCTATCCTAACTCCCAATTTGAACATTTTTGATATTGTGCAAACACACAAAGAGCACTGAGTACTTCTTCTCGGTTCATAGACTGACCATCTGTTATGGTGGCAAGGCTTGCTAATTTGTTGCCCAGTTTGTTTCCTTCCATTCCCAGGTGTCTGAGGACATAGATAAAAGTAATTTTTCACAGTGAGGCTCGCATTTTAGCTCTATCTAATGATTCTACCCATCCCATACTTACATCACCTGTTTTGACTTTCTGAATCCTATTCATTGAGTCACTTAGTATACACTCACGGGAATAGGCTTGCAATTTCAGCCAGTTTAGTGACAGCTTTATAGGAAGCACTTCCATCGTTAGACAGCTTGTTGTGGTAAAAGCCCCACTAGCCCCACTAGTGAAGACCCATGCACATTGTTGGTGGCGGATGACCAACCCATCCATGTAAATCACATCTCTACTGTTTGGTTCAAATTGTATCAATGAGTGCACAGAAACGTTCCAAACACACTAACCATACCAGTAATTCTTGTAACGTTATATATAAATCTAGACATGGCAGCAATGTGATACATACCCAAGTTCGTCAGACTGATCAAACGATACCAAGCGTTCATCTTTGTGACCCCATACATTTGCAATAATTGACGAAAGTGGAGGAATATGCTGTTCCATTCTACCATCAGAGCCACTACAGCATAACCAACATAATGGCGGAGTGACACAGGTACCATGAAACAGGATATGATCTGGAAAAAAAGAACTCTATAATTTACAACACAACAAAAAAGTTTGAAATACTAAAGAACTAAATAACTAGAAAGTTTAATATTGGGTATAAATGACACAGAAGAATTACAGTAAAATTACAACGAGGCACTCAACACGGAGAGAAATTACCACTAACATATGTGTCATCTTTGACCATTAACTTACAACGAAGCACTCAACATGGGGAGAAATGGCCACTGACCTATGTTCCGTCTTTGGCTTAAAAAGAATTAACTAATTCATTAACTAGCTAACTGTACATCTTGACTTATAACTGCATGATTTAACTAATGGTAACTAACTAAATCATTAACTAGCTAACTAACTCATTAACTAACTAACTACCAGTAACTAATTCATTAACTAGCTAACTAACTCATTAACTAACTAAATAATAAACTAAGTACCAGTAACTAACTAACTAACCAACCAACTTTCTCAATAACTAGCTAACTAACTAATTAGCTAACTAATTTACTAACTCATTAACTAGCTAACAAACTAATTAACTAACTAACCAACTAACCAACTAACTTTCTCATTATTAACTAACTCACTAACTAGCTAACTAACTCATTAACTAACTAACTCACTAACCAACTAACTTTCTCATTACCTAAATAATTACCTCACTAACTAACTAATTAACTAGCTAACTAACTCATTAATTAACTAACTAACTGATTGATTGTTCGTCCATCACAGGTGATAATGACCATTTGTTACATCCACTTTTGAAAATTCAATTTTAGTTATGTACTTGATTATGAGTTCGTAGATGGCTAATGAGTCCTATTCGAGCTGTAAATGTCCTTGGACAGTTCGGATATGGAATGACGACTCTAGACGGATCTTGGTCTATCCGTGACTTTCTAGCTGCTCTCCACTGTTGAGCTGCTGCATTTCTTCTCTTTTCACAAGATGATGCGCTCTTTTTGATTTTAGAACGCCATGTAGATCTATTTTGTGCAAGTTCTTCCCATGTATCATGGTCTATTTCAAAGGCTTTCAGTGAGTTCTTTAACGAGTCCTTGTAGCGCTTCTTTTGGCCACCTTGAGATCATGTACCCTTCTACAGCTCACCATAGAGAAGTATCTTTGGCAGACGATGGTCTGGCATACGTACCATATGACCTGCCCAACAAATCTGTGTCTGCATCAGTGTCGTGTCAATGTTGGGGACACCAGATCTATCAAGGACACAACTAACTAATGAAATAACTAACTACCAGTAAATAACTCATTAACTAACTAAATCATTAACTAGCTATATAGCTTGACTTATAACTGCATGATTTAACTAAATAGGGGAATCTACCTGGCATAATGGTTAAGCCATTCACTTTGTGCTCAAGAGGTTGTGGGTTCAAATCCAGCTCAAGATGTCTTGTTTACAAAGTAGATTTTCCCCAATATCCCTGAGGTTTATTGCTTGAAGCTATAGAGTTACGTGCTTTGAGTGGTACTTTGCAGAGTGTACCGCTGTTTTGCGAGAGATGGACTACATTTGGGGAACCCAAGCACAATGAAGTTACTCCTATACAATTTATCAAGCATTTATTTGTGAACTAACTAACTGTACTAACCATATCTAGCTTTTCCACATTTTGTATGGACACATAGGTGCTCATGCTCTTCTAGCAAATGGTGATGGGTGTGCATGGTAATAGTAACATGGATTGATATATATGATTCTCATCAATTCTCTTGGCACAACTAAAGAATTATTACTGCACAGCCAAGGACTTACAACCACTTGATTGCATAACTAAGGACTAACAACTGCATGGTTGCATAACCAAGGACTTACAACCGCTTGTTTGCATAACCAAGGACTAATAAATGCATGGTTGCATAACCAAGGACTTACAACCGCTTGTTTGTATAACCAAAGATTTACAAATGCATAGTTGCATAACCAAGGACTTACAACCGCTTGTTTGTATAACCAAAGATTTACAAATGCATAGTTGCATAACCAAGGACTTACAACCGCTTGTTTGCATAACCAAAGATTTACAAATGCATAGTTGCATAACCAAGGACTTACAACCGCTTGTTTGCATAACTAGGGACTAATAAATGCATGGTTGCATAACCAAGGACTTACAACCGCTTGTTTGCATAACCAAAGATTTACAAATGCATGGTTGCATAACCAAGGACTTACAACCGCTTGTTTGCATAACCAAAGATTTACAAATTCATGGTTGCATAACCAAGGACTTACAACCGCTTGTTTGCATAACCAAAGATTTACAAATGCATGGTTGCATAACCAAGGACTTACAACCACTTGATTGCATAACTAAGGACTTACAACTGCATGGTTGCATTACCAAGAAATTACAACTTCATGATTGCATAGCTAAGTACAAGTTCTTGCACCATAACCTTTGTCCTGATACCAGTACATTCTCCACACATTTTCCCTAGTTGTTTTACTACATTTGTCAGAGACTTTCTTTCTCTTTGTTCACCTCCACCTATTCACTGCCTTTACCTACTTCTTTCAATTCACACACACATAGAAATATATCCTGTGCTGCTGCCATCCATGACTTTCTACATTTTGTTTCCCCTTCGTATCATCTAGGCATTGGTCAATGTCGACTACATTGAGATATGCCCTTACCTGCGGCATTTGATGTTGCACCTTAATGCTGGACAAACCTAACAAGAATCGCAGAGTCATGATAGTGGTATCTTTAGTTTATCACAGCACTGTCATCATAGCCTCATTTTGGATTTATGTCCAATTTATCCATTTGAGTGTGGTAGTACGAGGAGCCTGAGACCATAATCAATGACAGATAACTCTAATGTTTGCAGCAGCAGAAAATGTGACCATTATTGCATGTCTGTACGTGCAACAATTTTCATAGCACTGATTATCCTCTTTGCTTTCTGAATGGTTGCAAGTGCATGATAGCTAAGGGGCTTCCTTAATGCTTTTGAAGTCGTGGTGACTGGATTACCGGATCCACAAAATCGACTATTTTTTATGGCTAACATCTCTCATATAACCAAATTGGGACTCATGTCTGCGGTTGAAAGTAGCCTACATTACTATAAGAGATACTTTTAGAAAAAACATTCACATTTTTAAAAAAAATTTACAACTGTCTAACAACACAGCTACACTTAACAACTGTCTGACTTTATAGCTTGCCTTACAAATGTCTGACGGCACAGCTTGACTTACAACTGCCTGACTGCACCGCTTGACTTACAACTGCCTAACTGCACAGCTTGATTTACAACTGTATAATTTACAAATTTAATTTCATAGCTAAAGACTGACACCTACCACAACTCAACACTTACAACAGCATGATGAGCAAGAAGTTCAAATGATTGTCGAGTTCTCTCATTACGTATCAGATCTATGACATCAAACAAGAAATAACCTGTGAATGGATTAAAAAAAACAAGTACAATATTATTTAAGTGTTAATAATAAACAAAAAAAACATTTTCTCGAAGACTGATGTGTTAGGTCATTGGTGCAAATAAAACGGCAACACATTTCCATTCTCTGGACTACATCCTGCTGGGAATCTAGTAGGATCATTGTCCTGCTACAAGAGAGATCCAGTGGGAGTTTGAGAATGAACACTGAAGAAGTAAAACATAAATTAGTTATTTCTGGTGATAAAATCAGTAAACATTCTGAGAAAGTTTAAACTAAACAAACATGTTTTAGATGCATAAAATATTCCTTGCTGAGGATCTATTTGATAATTTTATTGACAGTTGTACAAATCCATCTTGATATTTCCTTTTAGTGATCCTACTTGACAATATTCCTTCTAGTGGTGATCCTACTTGACAATATTCCTTCTAGTGGTGATCCTACTTGACAATATTCCTTCTAGTGGTGATCCTACTTGACAATATTCCTTCTAGTGATGATCCTACTTGACAATATTCCTTCTAGTGGTGATAATACTTGACATTATTCCTTCTAGTGGTGATCCTACTTGACAATATTCCTTCTAGTGGTGATCCTACTTGACATTATTCCTTCTAGTGATCATTGATACAAGACAGTCTGCAAGAACTAATAATACTTACCTACAGAGAATGATTCAAGATTGTCTGCAAGAACTAATGACTTATCTAAAGACAATGATACAAGACTGTAAGAACTAAGGATACTTACCTACAGAAAATGACACGAGGCTGTGCGAGAGTGATGTGTATACAGTTATCAAATCTTCAGCCATGTCGGGGCGATCCCTAAAACTGAAAAAGACAAATATAAAGAAATATACAAAATAGTACAATCTAATAATTGGCATAAAATAAGAAAACAAAGGTATATCTTCTTCTTCTACATACTTTCTCAAATGTCTGCTGATTATAGCTATTGGGTCACTGAAAATATTTGGCATGAAACATTAAGATATCTTTTATCATTCAATCTTTCTTTGCCCGATGTTTCTTAGGTGGTAAGATCTCTGCAGATGTTTGCTGTATAGATTCTTTTAACATCATCCACTGTTCATCGATGGTTTGTATTATATAAAGATATTCCTTTGTTTTCTTATTTTCTATCTTCTTCTTCTTTGTACATTCTCAAATGCCTGCTGATTATCAGGATGCAGTTCTGAGAACAAAATGAACTTTTGTGTGGTTTAAAGCTTGGTTATCTGCAAATTTTATCCCAACACATTTGATTACATAATATCTTTTGGGTCACTGTGAACATCTATGGCATGAAACTTTTGGGGCAGCCAACCCCATACCTAAAACCTTCCTAGTTGCCTCTTACAACATGCTTGGTAAATCACAGTCTTGCACCTCTTTGATCTCATTTCTGGTACTAGCAACACTCTGTGACCTCTCTATTCTCACAAGATGGCCAAAATATTATATTTTTTAAATAGCTCCATATATATATATATATATATATATATATATACTGTTATAAAGAACAAAGATTTGCAAGCACAGTACAATATAGCAATACAAAACAGGTAGAACATCATAGAGAAAATACAAACCATCAATGAACAGTGAATGATGTTAAAATAATCCATACAGCAAACATCTGCAGAGATCTTACCACCTAAGAAACATCTAGCAAAGAAAGACTAAATGACAGAAGATATCTTAAAGTTGATGGAACAAAAAAGAAAGTTAAAGGCTAACATTTCAGAATATAACAAAATAAACAAAGAAATTAAAACATAAATGCAATACAGCCAAAGAGGAATGGTTAAATGCAAAATAATGTAAAATAGAAAAATATCATCATGGAAATACAAGGGATACACATAAAATAAATAAATTAACAAGTAGAAGGCAAGTTCACAAGACTGGATGCCTGAAGTCAAATCAAGGGCATATGTTAATACGAGAAAATGAAATCATGCACAGATGGGACGAATGCATTAAGGAACTTTACAAAGATAGTAGAAATGAAACAGACATACAGTTAGTACAATAACAAGGCTTCTGTATTTTAACTGCAGGGGTGAAAGAAGCTATACAACACTTGAAATACAATAAATCACCTGTACCAGATAATATTACAAAGAAAGAATTAGAAGTGCTGGGGGAGTGTGGCATAGAAATAATCATCAAAATGCTAAATGACATCTATAACAGTGGCGATATTCCATCTGATTTATTGCAATAGCTTTATCATAATAAAATTCCTAGTCTTACCAAAGAAACCTGGTGCAGCAGAATGTGAAGACCATCAAACAATCAGCCTTATGAGCCAGATGACCAAGATCCTACTTTGTATAATGATGAGACGAATAAGAGGAAAATGAAAATCAGAAATTGCAGAAAAGCAATGTGGATTTGTGAAAGGAAAAGGCAAAATAAATGCCCTATATATAATATGAACATTGATGGAGAGGGCAATAGACATACAAAATGACCTGTACTTGTGCTTCATTGATTATAATAAAGCATTTGATAATTCGAAATATTCAGAAATGATAAAAATGTTAGAAAAACTCAATGTTGATGGATGAGAAAGATCTAAACATAGTAAGAAAGATATTTGAAACAAATGGCTGCAATGAGGGTAGACAGTAATGTAGGAGAATTCCAAAAGATAAAGATGGATGCCAGACAAGGATGTTTATTGTCACCAGATCTTTTCTGCCTGTATACAGAAGATATTATGCAAAACATAGAAAGCATGCCAGGAATAGCAGTTGGAGGTTACAATCTGAATAATCTAAGATATGCTGACAATACAGTTAGGATTGCAGGGAGTGAACAAGAACTTCAAGCCCTGTTAGACATGGTAGTAAAAGAAAAGAAAAACAAAGGTCTCAGTCTAAACAAGATGAAAACAGAAGTAGTAGTTGTTTCAAAGAAATACACACCGACAAAATGCAGTATTACTATCGCTGATGCAAATTTTAATCAAGTAGATAAATTCTAGTATCTTGACAGCATTTTAATATTCGGTGGCAGGTGTTCCAACGAGATCAAGAACAGGATAGCACAGGCCAAATCAATATTTCAAAAAATTAGTGACCTTCTATGCTATGTATCAATGTATACATGAGTTTGAGTGCTAGGATCTTGAGTCAATCATTCTTTATGGAAGTGAAGCATGGACAGTAAAAAAAAGTGCCCAAGATAAGCTGGAGCAACTGAGATATGGTTTTTGTGAAGAATGATGAAAATTCTATGGACAGCCAAAAAACTAATGCAGAAGTTCTCAGAGATGCTGGAATAAAACAACAAATTATAAGTGAAGAAACGAAGATGTTTAGGGCATGTGATGCAAAAAGTAAAACTTGAACATTTAGAAACTACGAGAAAGATCAAGGGGAGAAAAGACATAGGAAGACAAAGATATAATTTTCTGAATGGGTTGTCATTGTGGCACAAATGGAAGTCATCAACTGAACTTATTAACAACACAAGAGACAGTGAGCTGTGAGAAGTATGAACGCTTCACCACTCGGCATGGCACTTGATTGATTGATATTTTACTGAAGTATTTCTACAATTATTTATTACTCTGTGTGCTTCTTATCTGAAGAATTTGCTCAATTATCTAGAACTACCAAATATCTGCAGAATATCAAAGAGCCATAAAGAATATATCATGTGATTTCTGCTGGGGAGCGTGAAGTACAAGTACTGAACCGTTTCATCCATGAGCCTGGTTCCGTAGGAGGAAGAACTCAACAGAAGAGTTGGACCCTGGCTATTTTGTCTTCTTAGCCGAGGCATCGTTCACTGACATCGTGAATCCCTCGTCCAAGTTCGAGTCTCACACCACGCGTTTGAGAGCAAAGTGTTCTCGAGCTGAGCGACCGTATCCCAATAGCGCCTGAGCCCATCAGGTACTGAACCCTTTCTCTCTGCAATTTTATTTCCGGTATAGGAAAGCTTGACAGTAGAGTTGGACCAGGGCTAAAATCCTTGTCCCTTTTGTGCCTGAACCCATTGGGCACGGAACCCTTTCTCTCTGCAAGTGTGCTTCCAGTATAGGAAATCTTGACAGTAGAGTTGGGCCAGGACTGCCATCATTGTCCCTTTTTTGCCTGAGCCCATCGGGTATGAAACCCTTTCTCTTCGCGAGCATGTTTTCGGTATAGGAAGGCTCGACATTAGAGTTAGGCCAGGTCTTCTTGCTTTACCGGACGCCCATGATTGGGTCTAGGTCTCTGCCTATAAGGAGCACAGGTAACTAGAAGCTCATCTTGGGCTAACAGAGCTTGTAGTTTCCCTTTCCTTGGAACTTTTTCACTTTCTATTTGCAGTTGGCGCTGCCCTCTGGCGCTGTTCTGCCATGTCATTGTACTCATTATGAAAACTATTTGTCTTTCGCCATTCATCTACCTTTTGAGCCATTTTCATTGACCTTCAACTGTTATTTCTAATGAGGTATTCAATAAAGTGTTGTGTATGTTTGTGTGCTCAAAATTCTGCTAACTTTTCCAAGATCTCCTTTGTTTTTTTTTCTCCAATCACTCTTCTGTATATTGAGTCTATAAATCCATCAGGGCTGTATGGTACCACATTGAATGCATCAACACACAGAATTCTCCAGTGATTTCTATCTTCAATGATGCGGACAAATGAGCAAAAAATCTAGTCTTGTCCAGCTTTTGATGTTATCTGTCCATGCTTTTATTTGTCCTCCTCTGCTTCTTCCAACTTCGACAGTTCTCTGCAGTATTGTTTTTGACAAGGAAGCATATCGGCATACATGTCCAAACCAAGCAAGTATATTGAATAGCCACATCTGGAAGGTATTAATTCTGTCTTCTAAATAATTTCTTAATGTCTGGGTTCCATATTGTAGACCAATGGTTCTCAACGTGGAAATGCAGCGAAGCCACAGAAACAATTTTTGAAATTGGGGTGCCACAGACCCATTCAGTAGACTATAGGAAGGTAACAACATTATTTGAACAAAAAAGGAAGACTGCAGTAAAACTGTGCACCAACAGATAGGTAAAAATAGGAAAGAATTATAACAATGGCTAAATAGCAGTTTTACGCTGAACAATACACAGAATTGACGTTTCGACCAAAAAGCTCTTTATCAAGAAAGACTACATGGTTGACAAACAAGTAGCTTCCGTTTGACTTAGTGGTTCCTATTATGTATTACATTTTTTTGGGTGCTCCCACACTATTTCCAAAATGATACCAGAAGACTCGAAAAAGCATCATATCTGATGCAAAAAGTACCAAAATGGCAACTATTGTAAAAAAAAGTCAGCTCTCAGCACGTGATGTAACACAAGATAAAAATATAACATCAAATTATCATTGCTGATTGCAAAACGTTCTATCTAAACTATCTACGTATCCTTATACCGTATATTTGGTTTTTAAAGTATATTCCTTACCAGAAAACTGTCCAGAAACTGCAGATAAAGGAGTGGACGAAAGAAACACTGACATTCTTCCACTTAAATATGGAAGATTTGCTAACGACAGGCGGTGTGAGACACTCGACGATCTGTGACAACAAATAGAAAAATACGGTTGAAATAACAATGATTACATAACCATAATTTGGCTCTGTTATTTCTCTCCAGATCTCTGGATTGGGCGTGATGGGTTGACTCTCCATACTTGTTAGCTCATTCACGAACTAAATCCTCGCGAAGTATCTAGTACAGAAAATAAAATAAAATTGTTACATAAACAGGTCATGTTAGGTCAAAGTTCATCCGTTGCTCAATGTTGCCAACACGTTGTGACTTGATATGTTATACTTGTTTGCTTCTCTAGGAATTTACATACCCGTGGTGTGAGTGTGGTTGTTGTCTGTATGTCGACAGACCGGTCCATATTCATATACACGCTGGGAGTCTTTACTAAAATCTTTGGTAGAAGAATGATGGCAGATGTGAAACAGAAGTTAAAAGGAGAATAGTAATGGCTAAAAAGTACCTTCAATGACATGAGGAAAATATTAACATCTAAACAAATTACAAAGTTAAAAATGAGAATTATAAAATGCGATATCTATTCTATATTAATGTATGGCTCAGAAACATGGACACTAAATAAACAATTAGAAGACAGAATTGATGCCTTTGAGATGTGGGTATATAGAAGAATAGGAAGAACATCATGGAAAGAGAAGAAAACAAATAAAGAGGTGATAAAGACACTTAATATGAAGAAAGAACTACTAAGAGAAATTAAGATCAGGCAAATAAAATATTTTGGACACATTAAAAGACATGACACCTTATTGAAGACCTTACTTCAGGGTAAAGTCAAAGGGAGGTGAGTAAGAGGTAGGCAGAGATACAAGTGGGAGAGTAACATCACACGATGGACAGGTTACAGTCTAGCAGAGTGCACCACCAAGACAAGAGACAGGGGTGGTGGAGATCCGTTGCAGCCAACCTTCGTTGCGGAAACGGCACTTGATGAGGATGTGGTACAAGACGGAAAAGGTTTTGACTCAAGTTGTGAGGGGGAGTGGGTGCCATCTGAGCAGACCTGGTTCAAATCCCGTTTGCTACAGGATTTTTTATTTATTACTAAATCATCCATGCTTCTATATTATATTATTCACGTTATACAAACAGCAGGAACTGGTCTCTTGCCAATAAAGGTCAAAGTGCAGTAGTTATTCAATGTTGCGAACACTTTATGTAAAAATCAAGCACCGATGATGCCAAAAAAAAAACTTAACAGTAGTTTTTAGGAAAGAACTAAAGAAGAGTTCTAACAATTGCATTAAAAATATTTTTTTTAAATCACGTAATTCAGGATGATGTGGCACAGAACGCCTCTCTGACGGCAAACGTCTTGTCTTGTCCTATCCGTGTGTACCACTAGGCGTCATCGGGAGTCGAAATCTTCATTCTTTTGCTGTAATTCTGCTGCCATAGTGCAGCATTGGTGTTCTAGCATTTCTATAATGGCATATAAAGGGCCATAAGAAACTATGCATCAGCACTGTTCAGGGGCAATGATAACCTATTAAAATATTTATATTGCCTATTAAAATCACTGAAAAAAAAGTATTAAGTTTTAGATGTTTATCATGTAAGTTTTAGTGCACATACAATCGTGTATTTTTTTTAAAAAACAAGATAAATATTGTTCGGCATCGTACTAAGCTAGTTGATAAAGTGGCTAGTAGACCTATATAACACAACTATACTGAAGGTGCGCGTTATTAGAAAGTATATCACCTACATTGCACTGGCGATGCCAGTGCGTATATTACCGATGCTTACCACGCCCAACAATAGTTGACTAGCAATGTTCTATACAAGGTATATTTATTATTTAAAAAAATATAATTAAAGTACTGCACTGACTCCATCTCTGTGGCGGGGTGATACATGTTGTATCTGTGACGGTTAAATTACCGGGCTCAAATCCTGCGGCAAGTTATTGTGCTCTCGGGCCGTTCAGAAAGCAATGACAACATACTAAACGTATTTATAATTCCCAAGAAAATCACTGCAGCCACAAAATGTTGATTTGATGTATAATCCTGAATAGGATATGCTACCATTTGCGATGTGGCTTGCATTTTCTAGCAATGTATTCATGTTATCTTTAATGTTGTCAGTCCATCGTTTAAAAAAAAAATGATTGGCTACGCTGACGAGTCAAGTATTTTGTTCTAGCCTGTTTGCTCAACTCAATTGACTATATAATATTAGAAAGAAATTCAATGCACATAGGCCTATGCGTTTTAAAATTAGCGAAATATCGCTTAAAAGGAACAGTAAAAAAAAAAACACAATATTTGGGGGGATTTTTTCCCTAAGAAATATATTATTACAAATATCTTCTTCTCTTATGTTTCCTTAGAAATATTAGACATTGACAATTTTCTTCCACCCAGACGAACCCATTCCGATCATTTTCTCAATTATGTGTCCGTCATAGATTGAGTTCCCAGGACTGCATGAGATTAGTGTACATAATGAGAAACAGTTAATAAAGAGAAACATAAAAGATATGCGAAAAGACTGATAAATCAACACCGAGCAGGAAATATCTGTCGCTACAATCTGGATTTATTGAAACTGGTATTGGAGCACATATGGATTTGTACAGTGTTCTCCGACCATAACCTGTAGTCATAACCAGTGGCGTAGCGTGGGGGGGGGGGCGGAGGTGCGGACCGCCCCGGGCGGCATCGTCGGGAGGGCAGCAAATTTATTTTTGTCCAGTCTTTCACAATCACTGACATATTTTTTTAATGTCACAAGGGCGGAAAATTATGATTCCGCCCCGGGAGCCATTGACCCACACTACGCCAATGGTCATAACTCAATGCCTTGTTCTTATTTCCTAAAGCAGTGTTGGGGGTGGGGTCTCTAACCGCCCCTATCTACGGGTTTATTGAGTGTCTACTGTTTTACTCTTATTTCCGCTTTATACTCCTTTATGTCTTGCAGCGTCAGGTGTAGAAGTTTTACTTAGGGTCTATGTATAACAACAAATAGCTTTATGACTTGCAGCGTCAGTGGTAGAAGTTTAGCTTTTGTATAACAAATAGCTTTATGACTTGCAGCGTCAGGGGTAGAAGTTTAGCTATTGTATAACAAATAGCTTTATGACTTGCAGCGTCAGGGGTAGAAGTTCTACTTTTGTAGATCCTATAACAAATAGCTTTTTGCCGTACATCGTCAGGAGAAGAGGTTTTACTAATATATAACAAATAGCTTTATGCGTTGTATCGTCAGGGGTAGAAATTATATTTTTGTAGCCCCCTATAAAATTAGTTTTGTGCCTTGTATCGTCAGGGGTAGAAGTTTTATTTTTGCAGCCTCTATAAAAATAGTTTTATGTCTTGTATCGTCAGGGGTAGAAGTTTTATTTTTGTCAATCTTATAACAAATATAATATCTGGAAATAAAAAAAACAATAAGTAAACATACCAAACTACGACTGTTCAACTACAATGAGCTATGCGTGTTCACATATGGTTGCCAAAGTTGGAAAATGACAAAGGCGCAGGAGAAATAATTCAACTCATTTGAAAATAAATGTCTTAGAACAGGGGTCGGCAACCTTTTACTAATTCTGTGCCAACTTAAGGTTTCAAATTATTCAGAGTGCCAACATCACATATCATTTTATACAAGTCGAGGTCAATATTCTTATTTTACCATATATTTTATTTTTATATTTTAATTAATTAATATATAGTGATATTCAATAATATGTAAAGTTGTAAACAACATTAAAAGAAATTGAGTTTCTTGAAAGATTAAAAAAAAAGGTTTTAAATTATTAATGAGAGTCTTGTCCTTGCATGGTCTTGTCCAGTTGCTCAATATCGACAACATACTTTGTCACTTTGAGTTGGACACAATTTTCTGAATGTTCAGGTGTTAGTCGATTACGCTGTGGTTTTAGCACTGCTTTCATGTGAGGGAAAATTTGATCACAGGAATATGTTGATCCTAAAGCTGAAAGAAGAGCAAAAGCAATTTTCTTCAAACAGATGTAATAATTTGGAAGGGATGTCTAACAGGTGAGAATAGCTGCAGACTTTTCTAGATTTTCATTTTCCAGAGACTTCCGTAGTTAAACAAATTTTGATGTCCATGATTCTGAAGATCTGAAGACAATCTGTTGCTAAAACCCCGCTAATCGATTTATAATTAACTTTATACAGGAAACGTGAAGAGTCTGCGCGCCATTTGCAATTGCTTGGCGTGCCAAGTGTGACACGCGTGCCATAGGTTGCTTTCTTAGAAGACTCTTAGAATATTTACAAGAAGATATTGGTTGAGAAGAATTCAAGTCAAACATGCAAGTAAGAGAAGACACAAAACAGCAATATGTTTCTACAACAATAACAAGAAAACGATGGACTTAGCCGGACTGTACTTTGAATAAATGAAAACATACTGCGCCACAAGCATTAAAATGGGTACCAGATGAAAAACGAAAAAGAGGGTATGATTATGGGTCTCAACAACATACAAGAATTACACACACTAGTATCACATCCTCAAACGGGAGGGTTCTGGTTTCTGCCATATGCACCGTGTTCAACGCTGAAGGAACATATATAGATGGATAGATAGATAGATAGATAGATAGATAGATAGATAGATAGATAGATAGATAGAGCAGTGTCTACAAGTGGGTAGTTTCTGGGTTTTGATATGGTTTAAATGGCTATTGATTCTTGTATGTCCTTGTGCAAACTGAAAGATAAGGAATTGGTTTCTCCTGCAGAGTTTGTTTATTTTGTCATTGTCCTTTGGCCGTGTCATTTCACTAAATACAATTCGACCAACCGGCCCATTTGCTCATCTGTTCAACCAGATTTCCATGGTGTTGTTTCTGAGAATCTGTTTGACTGTTTGCATACTACAAGGTCTTTGCTTTTGTTATTTTGAAGTGCGTTTTTGCAAGTCTGTCCACTACTTCGTTTCCTGCTATATCGCTATGTCCAGGGATCCATTACATAGTCACACTGACTGGATGCGCAGACTGTGCGATTCTCTTGCTATGTGGACAACATCTTTATTTTTTTTAAAAATATGGAGTATGTTTAAGTGCTTCCAAAACTTACATAGTGTCTGTAATAATGACTATGTCTGATTGTTTTTTTATGTTCCATGAGATCAAACTGTTGGTGTATTAACTCATTGGCTGTCTTGATGGCATCAGCCTCTGCTTTATAATTTGAGCAATTTTCACCACAAAAGTCACAGAACTCGCAGACAGAGAGGTTAGAGCGTTGTTTTCACATCCGTGAGGTTTAGAATTCAACTCTCGGTAAAGACTGGGGTTTTTTTTGTGTCGGATGGTAAGTTAATAAATTCACACTGTACATAAGGTGGCGATATTAAGTGCATACCGTCTTTAGCAAACAGCTACACAATTCTCCCCGCAACTCTCTAAACGTGCAGTATTTGACGGTGTGATTACTTTGTGTCGTCCAGGTATCGCCCTGCCAACATCTACCTACACAATGCATGAGACTAACGGGAATTGAATGTTAGTCTCATGAATTTTTAAAAATTGTCCTCTGGCTTCCTACTTAAATTTACTTCTATCAACACAATGCACGGGAATGATAGAAAACATGACCCACAAAGGCGTGCTTGAATTCTGTTGGTAGGTCTTCCAATGGTAAATGTCATGCTAAGACATACTCTTGTCAGAACAATTAATTCAGTTTAAAGCGTAACAGGGGGAATAATCTATCTTAAAGGTAAACAATAAAATATATTCGATAGTGTCCCCTGCAGCAAACGATCTTTTGGTAAATTGATTACAGGTGTTGATATTTATACTATCCGTTTTCGACCGCTTGTTAGCAGGGCATAGCCCTGAAAATCAGGTGAGATTGTGGTGGGAGGGGGAAGAGGGGTGGCACTATTCAACAGAGACATATATCCACAGAAAGCTGCACTGGAACCTTGAGGAGTTTTCTTCTTCTTCAACGTTCATTATCAAACTCCCGCTAAATCTCTCTTGTAGCAGGACCATGTCTTACTAGATTCAGAAGGCAGAATTGGATACACAGCCAGAGACAGATTATGCACAAGATGGAGTACAGAAATAAAAAAGTCAACGAAAACAAACATATATGAAGTACACACAAAATCCGTCTCCAGAGAACTCTTCTACCCCTGACGCAGCAAGGCATAAAGATTTATAAAGTAAAACGAAAGAACTAGCATACTAAAAATGTTGTGTCTGTATAGCAATACTGTTTGAGGAGCACTGTCTGATGGTAATCCGGAAACATGTGAAAATCACATAATCTGTTCTCATCTTATGTCATTCAGGATTAACATTACGTTTGTTATTCTTATGTACAGTTTAAAGTTAATCTGTCTGTCTGTCTATCTGTCCGTCCGTCTGTCTGTCTATACACTGTGACCATTGTTTGCCTTGCGGCGTCAGGGTAGAAGAGTTTTCTCGTGGCCTCTTTGATTTCTGTGATGCATCTTTTACATGTTCTGCCCCTGGCTTTATAGCCGTTATGTCTCTGTGTCATTGCCATTTGTGGCATGCTGTCTATTGGTAGTCTGGAAGTGTGTGAAAACCACTTGATCTGCTGTCTCTTGATTTGTTCCAAAACTGGTATTGTTTTGGTTATATGTCTGATGTTGTCATTTCTAATTCTATCTCTTAATGACACTCCGAGTGTTTTTTGTAGACACGCCATTTTTGCTGTTACTATATTTCTTTTGTCTTGTGCTGCCATTGTCCAGGTTTGGCAATGGTAGCACGGTGATGGAATAATAATAGGCATATTTGAAGTACAGAATTGAAGTTAATATAAATTTGATAAAATAATATGTGAAATAAAAGCAATATACGTGTGACGGAATGATTGAAAACAATAGTATGTAGCATGATTGAAGATAGTACAACAGAGAAACTTGGATACAAGTATATACCGATGGATCAACAACAAGAGCAGCGAAGAATGGAGAGCTGTAGTGTACATAAAATATCCAGAAAAATAAAATAATCCACATGTTCACCAAATGGAATTTTCAGCTCCAGCTACTATGCAAACGGCCCTAAACATTGTTGCAGAAATAATTAAAAACACAAACCAATGTCAACAGGTGGTGTTTCTTATTGATATGGCATCTGTCCTAGGAGCCATTGACAGCGATAAACTGTCAGACCGGGGGGGGGGAAGGTATGCGAGAGGTGAGCATCCGGGAAGGGATAGTACTACAGTGGATATCATCCCGCTGTGTCGTGCGGGAAGTGGGTGAGGCAGTTATGCTGTCTCTGGATGAGGCGGGACAGGAACAGAGTGACCGGGTGGTCACATGCCGGGATGGAAGAACGCATGTCAAGGATGTTGGGAAAGTTGACAGACAAGTGATTAATTATCACTATCTTGACGTACTCAGCTGGTTCTTATCTTCCGCGCCGGGACAGGACACAACCGACTAGACGACCACTTAAGTAGACTATAAGACTAGTTCTATCACCTCTGTGTCCATGTGGTGAGACGGCAAACACTGCGGAACATATCCTGTATGACATCATTACACTAAACCAGTTAAGGGAGGAACACTGGCAAACAGAAACCCATGTCCTACTGTAGCTAGCTGTATGGAAGGAGTTATCAAATGATGAAATAATTCATTAAGAAAACCGGACTTCATGTGTAGACATGTTAAACTGAGAACGAGAAGATGGATAGGGCGACATGGGAAATCAAAATCAATATAAGTTTGATGGGATGAGATGGGAAGTTAAAATCAATATAAGTTTGATGGGATGAGATGGGAAATCAAAATCAATATAAGTTTGATGGGATATAATGTGAAATCAAAATCAATATAAGTTTGATGGGATAGATGGGAAGTTAAAATCAATATAAGTTTGATGGGATAAGATGGGAAGTTAAAATAAATATAAGTTTGATGGGATGAGATGGGAAGTTAAAATCAATATAAGTTTGATGGGATAAGATGGGAAATCAAAATCAATATAAGTTTGATGGGATATAATGTGAAATCAAAATCAATATAAGTTTGATGGGATAGATGGGAAGTTAAAATCAATATAAGTTTGATGGGATGAGATGGGAAATCAAAATCAATATAAGTTTGATGGGATATAATGTGAAATCAAAATCAATATAAGTTTGATGGGATAGATGG
Organism: Meghimatium bilineatum; assembly: GCA_034231615.1. Taxonomy (NCBI): domain Eukaryota; kingdom Metazoa; phylum Mollusca; class Gastropoda; order Stylommatophora; family Philomycidae; genus Meghimatium; species Meghimatium bilineatum. The sequence goes on from CM067309.1 coordinate 20,359,430, forward strand.
GAAGTTAAAATCAATATAAGTTTGATGGGATAAGATGGGAAGTTAAAATAAATATAAGTTTGATGGGATGAGATGGGAAGTTAAAATCAATATAAGTTTGATGGGATAAGATGGGAAATCAAAATCAATATAAGTTTGATGGGATAAGATGGGAAGTTAAAATAAATATAAGTTTGATGGGATGAGATGGGAAGTTAAAATAAATATAAGTTTGATGGGATGAGATGGGAAGTCAAAATAAATATAAGTTTGATGGGATGAGATGGGAAGTTAAAATAAATATAAGTTTGATGGGATGAGATGGGAAGTTAAAATAAATATAAGTTTGATGGGATGAGATGGGAAGTTAAAATCAATATAAGTTTGATGGGATGAGATGGGAAGTTAAAATCAATATAAGTTTGATGGGATGAGATGGGAAGTTAAAATCAATATAAGTTTGATGGGATGAGATGGGAAGTTAAAATCAATATAAGTTTGATTAGATGAGATGTGAAATCAAAATAAATATAAGTTTGATGGGATGAGATGGGAAGTTAAAATAAATATAAGTTTGATGGGATGAGATGGGAAGTTAAAATCAATATAAGTTTGATGGGATGAGATGGGAAGTTAAAATCAATATAAGTTTGATTAGATGAGATGTGAAATCAAAATAAATATAAGTTTGATGGGATGAGATGGGAAGTTAAAATAAATATAAGTTTGATGGGATGAGATGGGAAGTTAAAATCAATATAAGTTTGATGGGATGAGATGGGAAGTTAAAATCAATATAAGTTTGATGGGATGAGATGGGAAGTTAAAATCAATATAAGTTTGATGGGATGAGATGGGAAGTTAAAATCAATATAAGTTTGATTAGATGAGATGTGAAATCAAAATAAATATAAGTTTGATGGGATGAGATGGGAAGTTAAAATAAATATAAATATGATGGGATGAGATGGGAAGTTAAAATCAATATAAGTTTGATGGGATGAGATGGGAAGTTAAAATCAATATAAGTTTGATTAGATGAGATGTGAAATCAAAATAAATATAAGTTTGATGGGATGAGATGGGAAGTTAAAATAAATATAAGTTTGATGGGATGAGATGGGAAGTTAAAATCAATATAAGTTTGATGGGATGAGATGGGAAGTTAAAATCAATATAAGTTTGATGGGATGAGATGGGAAGTTAAAATCAATATAAGTTTGATGGGATGAGATGGGAAGTTAAAATCAATATAAGTTTGATTAGATGAGATGTGAAATCAAAATAAATATAAGTTTGATGGGATGAGATGGGAAGTTAAAATAAATATAAATATGATGGGATGAGATGGGAAGTTAAAATCAATATAAGTTTGATGGGATGAGATGGGAAGTTAAAATCAATATAAGTTTGATTAGATGAGATGTGAAATCAAAATAAATATAAGTTTGATGGGATGAGATGGGAAGTTGAAATCAATATAAGTTTGATGGGATGAGATGGGAAGTTAAAATCATTATAAGTTTGATTGGATGAGATGGGAAATCAAAATCAATATAAGTTTGATGGGATGAGATGGGTAATCAAAATCAATATAAGTTTGATGGGATGAGATGGGTAATCAAAATCAATATAAGTTTGATGGGATGAGATGGGAAATCAAAATCAATATAAGTTTGATGGGATGAGATGGGTAATCAAAATCAATATAAGTTTGATGGGATGAGATGGGAAATCAAAATCAATATAAGTTTGATGGGATGAGATGGGAAATCAAAATCAATATAAGTTTGATGAGATGAGATTTGGCATGTCTGAACGTTGACGGACAGACAACTCTGAAAATAATTAAGCAGAAGTGGGAAAAATTAATAAAATCAGCGTCTCCTATCTTCACTTTTTTCAATCGCCCGTTTGTTGCCGGGGTTCGAGAGAGAAGCAAAGAATAGTAACACTGTTTACCTTCCATGCATGCCGTAAGAGTCGACGAAGGAACGTATGGGGTGAAATTCTCTGTCCTATACCATATAGTGACCCAAAAACATTCTGAGTTCAGATGTGTCAGGCAGAAAGTCGTAGATATCGCAGAAATGCTGTAAACCATGACACAACGCATTCCGTTTTCCAGACTACATCCTACTAATCTGCAGGAGTTTGAGAACGAACACAGAAGAAGAAGATTTCAATCAATGTCCTGTGAGTACTTCTATAACGTTTCATTGATAGTGCACTTACATATTAGATACGGCGGCGATTTATAACTTTCCATTATCTGATAAAGTGATAGAGTGTAGGTAAACACTTGAGCATCAATTTGTGCTGCCAAAGAACAAGTAAATTTTGAACACTAAACTTTTGTGGTGAAATCCAAGTAAACATTTGTGATCTAAGGTTTGATATTGGAGTCAAAGTAAAGATTTGTGACCCAAGGTTTGATAGTGGAGTCCAAGTAAAGATTTGTGACCCAAGGTTTGATAGTCGAGTCCAAGTAAAGATTTGTGACCCAAGGTTTGATAGTGGAGTCCAAGTAAAGATTTGTGACCCAAGGTGTGATAGTGGAGTCCAAGTAAAGATTTGTGACCCAAGGTTTGATAGTGGAGTCCAAGTAAAGATTTGTGACCCAAGGTTTGATAGTAAAATTCAAGTTAATATTTGAGCACCAAGGTGGCCTGCCGTAATAAAGATAATTGTACACTTTAATCATAGCCATATATCGTCGAGGCAGGACATGGGAGCAAAGAATAGCAACATTAAATCTGTCATGCAAGTCGCAAGAGATAAGCTAAAGACGTTTAGGGGTCAAGTTGGCTGTCCCTTCTCACAGATCAAAATCTATACTACAGTCGGATGTCAAAATGAAAAACTCTTCTGTCGCAGCCAAGCTAGAAACTTTAATATAGCACATCCCGTTAGTCAGATTTCACCCTGCTAAGAAACAGGGGTATAAGAACGAGGCTAGAAGACATATTTTGATTGTGATAATCTATGAGATGAAGTAGACATGTCAGTTCTACATGTAGCCCGTAATCGCCTATTGGGACAGTATAACAAGAATACGAATTTTTTGGGGTGGAGTAGTCTGTTCTATCTCATAGAGGGCCAAAATGACTCAGATGTCATGCTGAAGTCGGATGAGTCGGGCCAAAAAGGCACATACATCGCAATCACACTGTAAACCATGCCACAGCGCATTAGGTTTTCTGGATTACATCGTGCTAATCTGCGGGAGTTTGAGAACGCATGCAGGAGATCCCTTGTTGTCTTCGAAAAATGCACATTGTAAACACGCCGCCACGAGCGGGATTAGAACCGTCTCCCTCTTGTGCACAAAGCGAACTGCTTATTCATTACACCATAGAGATCCATGGTAACACAAGCGGAGCACAACGAACAGAATGAGAACAAGAAGAATAAAAGTAGCTAGTTATGAATAAGTATACAATATTTGAATGACAGTAAATAGAGAAGAAACAGAGATTCATCTTGAGAGAAATATGAAACACAAAAAGAAGTGGTGAAAAAATATGTAAAAACATCTAAATAGCAAAGAAAAGGAAACGCGTGAGAGAAATATATAAAGTTGTGAAATAGAGATAGACGACGATAATTTTAAAACAATTTATAACAGAATAAGCAAACGAAAGAAAAGAATATTCTTCTAAAGTAGCTACAGCAGAACAGGGAAAGTGAGAGAGTATATAAATGATTAAAAGATAGTCAGAGATATTAAAATGCTGTAGAAACATCTGCTAAGTAATTCACAATTTCATACAGTTGGCCTTGGGCGTAACTTTTTCTATATATGTGGAGATTTATTTTGCAGTCAGAAATAAGGAAAATAAAAACAGAAAACGGGAGCGTGATTCTCCCAGTTTCGGCACTTAGAAAACAGTTCTTTCGCTCGTCGTTCGCTCGGTCATTGGTCGCTTTGCATTTGAACACGACATTGTATGTCTATCGTGAAGCTCTCGTTCATTCTATATTGGTTCGCCCACACAAAAAAAAAACACAACTCCGTCTCGATAGACACTCTTCTAAGATTGGTATACACAAAGTAATTGACGATTGATGGCATTGTTTATTAAAGCAATCGGGTAAGCGGTTACATAGCGGTAATTTGAGAATGGAACTTATTCTGCATACCGGCAAGCTAACAACGATCAGTGGAATTAATTACTGGACAATTTTAACAATATTAACTGGATATTTCATCCCGAGCATGATGGGTGAGTGATACAGTCTGCTTGTCTGTCCCTCTGTCTGGTTGCTACCTGCCTACCTACCTAACTGCCTACCTACCTACCTACCTACCTACTCAGCTACCCACTCATCTGTCTGTCTGTCTGTGTCTGTCTGTCTCTGTCTGTGTGTGTCTGTCTGTCTGTGTCTGTCTATCCGTACGTCTACCTAACTGCCTACCTATCCATCCATCCATCCATCCATCCATCCATCCATCCATCCATCCATCCATCCATCCATCCATCCATCCATCCATCCATCCATCCATCCATCCATCCATCCATCCATCCATCCATCCATCCATCCATCCATCCATCCATCCATCTATCTATCTATCTATCTATCTATCTATCTATCTATCTATCTATCTATCTATCTATCCATCTATCTATATATCTATCTAGGGTTCCATGCATGTCGTAGAAAGAGAATAAGAAGCTTATGTGATATCGTTCGCTGTGCCATCTAAATATAGGGTCAAAGTGACCTAGAACCCAAGCTGAAGTATGATGTGATTGACCGAGGCAAAGATATCACAGCCATGCTGTAAACCAAGACACAGCGCATTCCGTTTTCCGGACCACATCCTGCTAATGAACAGGAGTTTGAGAACGAACGCAAACGACTAAATAAGTCTGTTTGAAACTTGCTCGTCCGTTCTCCTGTCTCTGTATACATATGTATGTTGTGTCTCTCATTGTCACTGTTTACTGTATATTCTAGTTCACCATCTATTTCTGTTTACTGTATATTCTAGTTCACCCTCTATTTCTGTTTACTGTATATTCTAGCCCTCCCTCTATTTCTGCTTACTGTATATTCTAGTTCACCCTCTATTTCTGTTTACTGTATATTCTAGCCCTCCCTCTATTTCTGTTTACTGTATTATCTACCCCCCCCCTCTATTTCTGTTAACTGTATATTCTAGCCCTCCCTCTATTTCTGTTTACTGTATATTCTAGCCCACCCTCTATTTCTTTTTACTGTATATTCTAGTTCACCCTCTATTTCTTTTTACTGTATATTCTAATTCACCCTCTATTTCTGTTTACTGTATATTCTAGCCCACCCTCTATTTCTTTATACGGTATATTCTAGTTCACCCCCTATTTCTGTTTACTGTATATTCTAGTACACCCCCTATTTCTGTTTACTGTATATTCTAGTTCACCCTTTATTTCTGTTTACTGTATATTCTAGCCCTCCCTCTATTTCTGCTTACGGAGCGTCCATCTTTTAATGCTGTAATCACTTCTTCCTGTGATGACTTGTTTAATTCTGGACAGAAAGCATATTTTGTATCTAAAATATGCAGCAGTCGACCGCTGCTGTTTTCACTCAATCAAACTGTCATTATACAGCCGCCGTACCATAGCTCAGGAGACCCACAACATTCGATAATTAAGTTCTGAAGTCTGCTCACGCGACATTTGATATGAATGCTTTTCAATTTGCTCACCTCAAGCTTCAGTGTAATCCCATTATAACAACCCGGTCCGGACGGACACAGCATGTATGTTATCCTAGAATTTGGCTATATGCAGTAATAATAATATAGAATATATATCAATCAATCAAGTGCCATGTCGAATGGTGTTGGCGATCATGTTTCTCCACGACTCTCTGTCTCTTGTGTTGTCAATAAGTTCGGTTGGTGAACTTCTTCCGTGCCACAATACAAGTCCATCTAGCAACTTTTCTCTTTGTCGTCCCCTATCTCTTCTCCCCTTGATCTTTCCAGTGGTTATTAAGTGTTCAAGCTGTGTTCTTCTCAGCACATGCCCTAGAAACCTTGACTGTCTGCCCCTAATGTTTGATATGATTGATCTTTTTACGCCAGCATCAATGAGAACCTATGCATTAGTTTTCTTGGCAGAGAATAAATATACCCAATTATATTTGTGAAAAGTATTGTTATATTGACAAATTTGTTATGAATGAATAACAACATAAGTATTTAAGTATAACAATATAAATTTGTTATGAAGGAATGCACCATTGATGGATTCCATTGTATAAAACGCCAATTGAAAATCTGACGTCATGTATGATTGTATGTGACTGGAAGTCTGACGTTATGTATGGTTGTATGTGTTTTGAAGTATGGTTGTTCGTGATTGGAGGTATGATGTCATGTGTAATTATATGTGGTTGAAAGTCTAAGGTCAAGTATGATTGTGTGCGATTGGAAGTCTGACGTCACGTATTATCCACGTAATTGTCACTTACGCTGAAGAACTGCTCTTTGCAGTTAGCAATCAAATATCTGGTAAGAATATTGTAGCGTGATTGTCAAGTTCGAATATTGTAGCTTGATTGTCAAGTTCGAATATTGTAGCTTAATAGTCAAGTTCAAATATTGTAGCTTGATTGTCAAGTTCGAATATTGTAGCTTAATAGTCAAGTTCAAATATTATAGCTTGATTGTCAAGTTCGAATATTGTAGCTTGATTGTCAAGTTCGAATATTGTAGCTTGATTGTAAAGTTCGAATATTATAGCTTGATTGTCAAGTTCGAATATTGTAGCTTGATTGTCAAGTTCGAATATTGTAGCTGGATTGACAAGTTCGAATATTATAGCTTGATTGTCAAATTCGAATATTGTAGCTTGATTGTCAAGTTCGATTATTGTAGCTTGATTGTCAAGTTCGATTATTGTAGCTTGATTGTCAAGTTCGATTATTGTAGCTTGATTGTCAAGTTCGATTATTGTAGCTTGATTGTCAAGTTCGAATATTATAGCTGGATTATCAAGTTCGATTATTGTAGCTTGATTGTCAAGTACGAATATTCTAGCTTGATTGTCAAGTTCAAATATTGTAGCTTGATTGTCAAGTTCAAATATTGTAGCTTGATTGTCAAGTTCGAATATTGTAGCTTTATTGTGAAGTTCGAATACATTCTTCTTGTTTGTAAACATTATGTGTTGTCCATCTATTACACCATTGAAGATTTTCCATGATAACAATATTTTGTACTGAATATTTCAATTGTAGTAGGTCCAGGTATTGCAATATTTCAATTGTAGTAGGTCCAGGTATTGCAATATTTCAATTGTAGTAGGTCCAGGTATTGCAATATTTCAATTGTAGTAGGTCCAGGTATTGCAATATTTCAATTGTAGTAGGTCCAGGTATGCATAAGATGTTCTAAAAAGGAAGACGTTGTATATCAATTTTTCTATCGGGGTGATACCCTTCCCTCTATAATGCATTGCTTTTTGGTAGCTTATCCTATTCTGGATGTAGCCAGCAACCCAGCATTTGTTGGCTGTAGTGATTTTATAGACAATATAAATACGTTCTGTAGTTTGCAATTGCTATCTGAACGGCCCGGATGCGCAAATGCCTGCGACGGGGATCGAACTCGACACCTTGGTCGCCACCGAGCCGAACAATGTATTACTGCACCGTGTAAATAAGGGATTAATTCCCAGAATTCGTATTGAAATAAAGTCGCAGTTATGGCTTTACAGGGCGAGGATGTTTATAAAACTGGTATGCTCATTAGCTTATTAAAGGGAATTAAGCATGGAGAAGAGAGGGAAAGTAAGCGTATGAAGTTTTATAACTTTCATTGAAATTGTCATCAAATTTTCCATGAAAGGAAACAATGATATTCAAGTAGGTATAGATTGAAAAGCCCAGATTGGAAGATATAGAGTGTGTTTCTTCTTCCGTATCTATGACTGCAATGCTGGACATGGAAGTGAAGCGTGGTGTTGCAAGAAGCAAGCAGTATATATGAATGTAAAATTAGTAAAATAATACAGAAATGTAAAATTAGTAAAATATCACAGAAATGTAAAATTAGTAAAATAACACAGAAATGCAAAATTAGTAAAATATCTCAGAAATGTAAAATTAGTAAAATAACACAGAAATGGTTTAATATAATTTGTACAAATATGATAAATACACAGGCTCATCGATTCGTGTATTTGTTCTAGTTGTAAAACTAATATTCAACCAGTTTTATGTCAGCAGTTAGCTCTTGACACATGATGATGATGATGAAGTAATCTCTTTAGCTGTCAACAGGTAGTTCTTGATAATGATGAAGTAATCACTTTAGCTGTCAACAGGTAGTTCTTGATACATGATTAAGTAATTCATTTAGCTGTCAGCGGGTAGTTCTCGACAGCCCATATTTAAAAAAATTAAAAGCACATGCTCTTCTGAGTTGTGTAACTGAAGTGACACATGTAAGGTAACAGGACTCACGTAAGGTTGTCAAGTGAAGTGACACCAAGACTCACGTAAGGTTGTCAACTGAAGTGACACATGTAAGGTAACAGGACGCACGTAAGGTTGTCAACTGAAGTGACACATGTAAGGTAACAGGACGCACGTAAGGTTGTCAACTGAAGTGACACCAAGACTCACGTAAGGTTGTTTCAAAGACAGTGTTTATGGATTTATGTTGAATCTACGATGGGAGGCTATCCAGTACGACAGTATCCCAGTATTATCACGTCATGCTAGGAGTGCAGCACACACGCCTTGCGCAATTATCTCATCATACTTCTGTTAGATTTGTTCACCCATCCACAGCGTTGACACAACTAGTGTATTTACTGTCATCTACAAGTCTGCCGCAGAAAGACCAAGTGCGATCTCATCTGGTCTGTATATCTTCGTCACTCATAGGGATTATTTGATGAATCTACAACACTTTCTGCCTCTTGCCTAGATGATACACACTGATAAACTGTTATATCTTCATTCCTTAATGTTTCTCTCCTACTTGTTTTTTTGTTTGCGTTACCACAAGTAGTATTGAGTCCTGCTGGCACGTTCTAATGTTTAATATACGTGGTTCTCGAGGAATTTACATACCAGTGCAGTGTGTGTGTGTGTGTTGTTGTTGTTGTCTGTGTATCGATCGACTTGTCCATATTCATAGCAACTGAAGAAAAACATGTTGAAAGTCTTGACTAAATATTAAAGCAATTTTTTTTCTCAAACTAAACGCATACCCACACTTAAAAAAAACACCACCGGATATAATTAACTTTGTGTCAAATTATGCTAAAATCCCAGTTGCCATTGTTAGTGATTAGGAGCTGTTCCTAAATAATGTCAACAGTCCTTTGATAATTATTTCTTGTTAAAAGGTGTCAAGATTTCAGGATTCCCACCACCCTGCTGAAGTCAAAATTCGTATCCCATACCCTAAACACATATTTTAAAAGTTGAAAAAGTGTGAAAAAATGCATATTAAAAAAAAACACATTTTTAACTTCATAGACTACTGTTCAGGTGTTGTGCGGTAGAATTTCTCAGTATGATGCAAGTCTTCAAAATACCTCCCCTTTAAATGGTTTTTCTTAGAAATGACGCACTTGACAATATATTTTTATTGATGCCGCCTGATGTTGCCGCCTCTCTGCATCATAACACGGCACGGACTTCCTGGGGTTATCTGGGATATTTTAAACATTGCGATCTGGGGTTATTTCTAAAATGTCAGTGGTAACACTTTTCATACCACGTAAATTATGATTGACAGCTTACCCTGGAAAACTAATATGTTCTGTCAGCTTGTCACATTCATGTTTTCAACATCTCGACATGAGCTCGATGTTATAGAAGATCCAACAGGCTTAGACATCATGTGTATATATATATATATATTTTTACCAACTCCTAAGGTTTAATATTTCAATTTTCACATCTGATTATATTCCATGATTTGTATACTCACCAGGTATGTGTTAGGGGTTGGGGTGGGCTAGAGATTTAAGAGCGGAAGGTTTGGGTGGACTACAATGTTGGGTAGAAGAGGAAACAAGAAAACAGAGAAGAGACAAGACAAAATGTAGTTATTAATATTTTTTTTAAAACATATACGTGTATGTCCCAGTCCTTCTTCTAAATAGTCGTGCAGGTAAATGTCAAATGGCGTCATGTATCTTGGCTGATATGACAATATCCGTGCTTTTTATTGACTGTTCAACAATTGATCGCAGAAGTTGTGTAGTAGCATATACACGTCATCAGTTGTTGTGTAGTATCAGGAACTCAAGTTGACCTAAAAGATACCGCTCTATACATGACCAACATTGGACTGGATTAGGACCGGATTTACGTATAAACCAAACAAGCTATAGCTTATGGCCCCCCACTGTTTTGGGGGCCCCCAAATATTATATTTGGCGCTGACATATAATATATGAACTTGTAAAGGGCCCCCATTTCTCAAATAGCTTAGAGCCTTATCAAGTCTAAGTCCGGCGCTGGACTGGATGTTTAAAAATTGATCACAGAAGTTGCATAAGCATTTCTAAAAAAGAGGTTAAATTAAGATTTTGTTTGTTTGATGAGTCCTCAGATGTTTGATGAGCCCTCAGATGTTTGATGAGCCCTCAGATGTTTGATGAGCCCTCAGATGTTTGATGAGCCCTCAGATGTTTGATGAGCCCTCACATGTTTGATGAGCCATCAGATATTCGATGAGCCCTCAGATGTTTGATGAGCCCTCACATGTTTGATGAGCCATCAGATATTCGATGAGCCCTCAGATGTTCGATGAGCACTCACATGTTTGATGAGCCATCAGATATTCGATGAGCCATCAGATATTCGATGAGCCCTCAGATTTTTGATGAGCCCTCAGATGTTTGATGAGCCCTCAGATGTTCGATGAGCCCTCAGATGTTCGATGAGCTCACTCTTAGCTGTGAAAACCATATTGCAGTACACACAGAAATGTGTAGATGAGGGGAAACCGTATGATCTTTCATTTCGTGTTCGTCACCCCACCCTCAAATGAATTCATTCTTCATGCTGGATCTGGCCATGTCAGGCTGGACGGTCAAGAATTGTAGTTTCCCAAGAGTTTGGGTCAATCTTACAGTGCTTGAGAGATGTCTTCAAGTAATCATTGAAATGTTTATTTTCTGACCTATAACTGGACCACTATCTACACATTTCTGTCCTCTACTTGGACCATTATTTACCTACAAATTTCTGTCCTCTACTTGGACCATTAGTTACCTACAAATTTCTGTCCTCTACTTGGACCATTAGTTACCTACACATTTCTGTCCTCTACTTGGACCATTAGTTACCTACAAATTTCTGTCCTCTACTTGGACCATTAGTTACCTACAAATTTCTGTCCTCTACTTGGACCATTATTTACCTACAAATTTCTGTCCTCTACTTGGACCATTAGTTACCTACAAATTTCTGTCCTCTACTTGGACCATTAGTTACCTACAAATTTCTGTCCTCTACTTGGACCATTAGTTACCTACAAATTTCTGTCCTCTACTTGGACCATTAGTTACCTACAAATTTCTGTCCTCTACTTGGACCATTAGTTACCTACAAATTTCTGTCCTCTACTTGGACCATTAGTTACCTACAAATTTCTGTCCTCTACTTGGACCATTAGTTACCTACACATTTCTGTCCTCTACTTGGACCATTAGTTACCTACAAATTTCTGTCCTCTACTTGGACCATTAGTTACCTACAAATTTCTGTCCTCTACTTGGACCATTAGTTACCTACAAATTTCTGTCCTCTACTTGGACCATTATTTACCTACAAATTTCTGTCCTCTACTTGGACCATTAGTTACCTACAAATTTCTGTCCTCTACTTGGACCATTAGTTACCTACACATTTCTGTCCTCTACTTGGACCATTAGTTACCTACACATTTCTGTCCTCTACTTGGACCATTACCTACACATTTCTGTCCTCTACTTGGACCATTAGTTACCTACAAATTTCTGTCCTCTACTTGGACCATTAGTTACCTACACATTTCTGTCCTCTACTTGGACCATTAGTTACCTACACATTTCTGTCCTCTACTTGGACCATTACCTACACATTTATGTCCTCTACTTGGACCATTACCTACACATTTCTGTCCTCTACTTGGACCATTACCTACACATTTCTGTCCTCTACTTGGACCATTACCTACACATTTCTGTCCTCTACTTGGACCATTAGTTACCTACAAATTTCTGTCCTCTACTTGGACCATTAGTTACCTACACATTTCTGTCCTCTACTTGGACCATTAGTTACCTACACATTTCTGTCCTCTACTTGGACCATTACCTACACATTTATGTCCTCTACTTGGACCATTACCTACACATTTCTGTCCTCTACTTGGACCATTAGTTACCTACACATTTCTGTCCTCTACTTGGACCATTAGTTACCTACACATTTCACAATGAAACATTTTCTTTGGAAGACGTTCGTCCTACATATATATATATGGATAGCTATATAGACAGATAGATAGATGGATTGATAGATGGATGTATGGATGGATGGACGGACGAACAGACATACGGAGAGACTAACAGATAGATAGACAATATATATATATATATATATACACACACACAGACATACATACACACACACACACTGTTTAAAAAACGAAATACAACATTATTTCAAACGTGCAACCAAATTTATTTTACGGAAATGTTTCCGTAAACCTTGGCATGAAGAAACTTTCAGACTTTAACTAAACCAAACACATCTCCAATCATTGCCACCGATCCATTGAGGATGCTGGTTCGCCTACTGCAGTCGGTTCCGGCGATGCCGGTCCGTAAGAACATGATCTATGTAGGGTGTTCTAGCCCAAAGAAGAGCGTCGTACAGCCGGTTCTCGACAGTTTGATTTAAAATTCGACGAGCTGTTGGCATTGAGTGGAATGTGGAGGACGGGATGCAAATCGATTTCTGAGGTGATGCAGTTGTATGAAGCGGTTTTCGGCAGGAGTTGTGACTCTGTGTTTTCCATTGCGCGGTCGTTCTGCCACTGAGTCTGTTTTTGAAATCGCACCCAAAGGCGACTAATGGTGCTTCTAACCACATTAAATTGTCTGGTCACTACATTTTGTGACTGTCCAGTCTGTAAGCATCCAATGATGATATATCATTGTACTGTAGTGAGATGGGCCATACTTGCACTTTGAAATTTTAACTGAATTGATTTAAGGACCGTCAATATTTTATAGGCATTCAATAATATAGTCAAAGAGTTTTGTGTTCAGTAAATTGCACGGGATTCTCAAGTCACAAATTAATGTCAAAAATGTTGTTTTGACTTTGAGACCTCTTTCATGACCTCACGAATCATGACGTAAGTACAATTTAAGTAGCCACGAGAACTTAATGACTAGGTTGACACAGTCGATAGGTTGAATAATGTCCAATCAGCGAATATCTTTTATAAAATTAATTCCAAAGAAATTGCGTTTCTTTTTTTGAACAGTATGTATAGATAGATAGATAGATGATAAATAGATAGATAGATAGATGATAAATAGATAGATAGATAGATGATAAATAGATAGATAGATATATGATACATAGATAGATAGATAGATAGATAGATAGATAGATAGATGATAAATAGATAGATAGATAGATAGATAGATAGATGATAAATAGATAGATATATAGATAGATAGATAGATGATAAATAGATAGATAGATAGATAGATAGATGATAAATAGATAGATAGATAGATAGATAGATAGATAGATAGATAGATAGATAGATAGATAGATAGATAGATAGATAGATAGATAGATAGAAAGATAGAAAGATAGATGATAAATAAATAGATAGATGATAAATAGATAGATAGATAGATAGATAGAAAGATAGAAAGATAGATGATAAATAAATAGATATATAGATAAATAGATAGATGATAAATAGATAGATAGATAGATAGAAAGATAGAAAGATAGATGATAAATAAATAGATAGATAGATAGATAGATAGATAGATGATAAATAGATAGATAGATAAATAGATAGATAGATAGATAGATAGTTAGGTAGATAGATAAATAGATAGATATATAGATAGATAGATAGATAGATAGATAGATAGATAGATAGATTTGAGACCCTCAGGAATTGCAAGCGATTAGCTATAACTTCCTATGTGCAGTGGGGTGGTTTTTCTGAGCTTTCTTTCATACCTAGGAGACTTCAGCTTTCGGCTTAGTGAAGCCTATTGAAGGAAAAATCTACTCAGAGGGTGTATATAATTGTATAGATGACATGCTACAAAGCGTCCATAAGAGAGCCTCAACAAAACGACATGTCATATACTAAGGTTTTCAGTTGCATGGATGGTTTGTTTAGTGGGCCATTGGTGAGACACACAGACGCCATCGTATACGTATAGGATAGATAGATAGATAGATAGAGATAGATAGATAGATAGATAGAGATAGATAGATAGATAGATAGATAGATATATAGATAGATAGATAGATAGATAGATAGATGATAAATAGATAGATAGATGATAAATGATAAATAGATAGATAGATAGATAGATAGATAGATAGATTGATAGATATATAGATAGATAGATAGATAGATAGATGATAAATAGATAGATAGATAGATAGATAGATAGATAGATAGATAGATGATAAATTGATAGATAGATAGATAGATAGAGAGATAGATATATAGATAGATAGATAGATAGATAGATAGATAGATAGATAGATAGATAGATAGATAGATAGATAGATAGATAGATAGATAGATAGATAGATAGATAGATAGATAGATAGATGATAAATAGATAGATAGATGATAAATGATAAATAGATAAATAGATAGATAGATGATAAATGATAAATAGATAGATAGATATATGATAAATAGATAGATAGATGATAAATGATAAATTGATAGATAGATAGATAGATAGATTGATAGATTATATACATAGATAGATATATAATTAGGTCTGACAAGGTAAGAATCAATATATTTTATACGTTTGTGTCGTTTTCACTGTTTTTTTAATATTCTTGCGTGTTTGATCTTACATAACCAACACGATTGTTCGTGATATTCTACGTTTAAGTTGAGAGAAGTTGGTATGATCTTTCCTTTAGATTTTGTCTCTTTCGAAACGCCGGCAGTGTTCTCTATTCTATCTATTAATATATCTGTTGTCTTCTCTTTGCGTTTGATGTAAGGCATCTGTAGGATGAATAATGATCGGTTTTCAAGCTTTGGCACGTTTGGTCGCTTGATAATCATTAATATTGTGATGTCTCAGAATGCTGGTAACTCCTTAAATCCATCTTCTTTTTTTGTCTTTCTCTGTATCTTTCTGTTTCAATTTTTTATGTTGTATGCTCTTGTCGCTGGCCAATAAGGGTTCATTCTCATTAAGTGGACAAACCATTTCTGTCTCTGTTGTTTCAATATATTTGACCACTGATGTTGATCCAACAGTTCTTGTAATCTCTTCATTTCTCACATGATCTCTTCTTGTTCTGTTTGCTGCCTTTCTTAGATACCTAATTTCACAAGCATTAAACTTTCTATTTAGTTCTTTAATTAGTGTCCATGTCTAACATTGATTCTGAATGATTCTGTATACACTTGAATGACTGCTGGTTTGACATCTACCTGGGACATCGATTCTGTATACACTTGAATGACTGCTGGTTTGACATCTACCTGGGACATCGATTCTGTATACACTTGAATGACTGCTGGTTTGACATCTACCTGGGACATTGATTCTGTATACACTTGAATGACTGCTGGTTTGACATCTGACTGGGACATTGATTCTGTATACACTTGAATGACTGATGGTTTGACATCTGACTGGGACATTGATTCTGTATACACTTGAATGACTGCTGGTTTGACATCTGACTTGGACATTGATTCTGTATACACTTGAATGACTGATGGTTTGACATCTGACTGGGACATTGAGTCTGTATACACTTGAATGACTGCTGGTTTGATATCTGACTGGGACATTGAGTCTGTATACACTTGAATGACTGCTGGTTTGACATCCGACTGAATGACTGCTGGTTTGACATCCGACTGAATGACTGCTGGTTTGACATCCGACTGAATGACTGCTGGTTTGACATCCGACTGAATGACTGCTGGTTTGACATCCGACTGAATGACTGCTGGTTTGACATCCGACTGAATGACTGCTGGTTTGACATCCGACTGAATTACTGCTGGTTTGACATCCGACTGAATGACTGCTGGTTTGACATCCGACTGAATGACTGCTGGTTTGACATCCGACTGAATGACTGCTGGTTTGGTTACGTAAAATTCACTGAATAACTTATTAAGCTGAATTTCTGATTTAATAATAAGCAAGCGGTGTCATATTTATTATATAATGGCCAACAACATATAGAAGAATTGCAAAGAAAATCGAGAACATTCTATATTCTTGTTGGATCACAACACTACAGGAAAAAAAACAACTTATCGCAATTTTTACGTCATTGATGTTAGTGGGGGTGCAAAGGGAACGCAATGCTCTTGGCGGACCCTGGGTTCGCAGATAACCAAGATCCCAAAAGTGCCTCCTCGTGGCGCACCCTGGTAGCAGAAATACAGCGGCTCGTGCTGATTCTGGCTAAACCTTTTGGGAATTGTGTCCGTGAATGTGGAGGCAACAGATGGAAAGAGATATGACCATAAAAAGACAGGCAATATCCCCGACACCTCTGTGCCAACACATGCAGCAACACTGTAACACACAGTGAAGCTAGTAAGTTCGGTAGAAGCATTGGAGGGTGGCCATTGTAGTCGGTACGAAGCAGGCAGATGTTCCAATAAAAATAAAAGCACAATGAGTACACTGAGAAAGATGCACATCGCTAGAGGGCAGCGTCATGTGTAAAAGGCACGGAAAACTGTTCCATGAAATCGGAACTAAAGCATTGTTTGCTCGAGACAAGCTTCTAGTTACCGGTGATCCCAGCCTGGGTCCAACTCTACTGTCGGAAGTAGAGTCTTTCCTATACCGGAAGTATGCTCGCGGAGAGAAAATGTTCAGTACCTGATGGGCACAGGCATAACAGTCCAAGGTGGCAAGCACTGTTCAGCTCTAGAACAAAACGCAAGCCCCTATGGTTCCTAAATATGTTTACAGATTCAGGCTTGGACGAGGGGCTCACGACGTTGGTGAGCAACGCTTCGACTAAGAAGGCGAACGAGTCCGAGCCCAACTCTTCTGTCAAGTTCTTCCTAAACCGGAACCAGGCTTGAGGAAGGGAAAAGATTCAGTACCCGATGAGCACGGGCATAATACGTCTAATTACACGCGGCAAGTTCACTGGCTGCGGAACGCCTCGTGCAAGACAGACGTGAAGGACAACCTGTCTCGGCGTAGTCAGTACACATTCGCTGCCTGGCGACATATAGGAAGGCTGTCTCAGGCTAGGGTAGCCCGTCCGAATTGTCAAGGTATGCCGAAATCGGATGTGCTAGGCCTACAAGTCGCATAACGGTGGGACAACGTAATCACGCTCCCGGCCGAAATTGCATGGATATCCGTGCTGGTTACAATGGAGCGAACACAAAACAAACAAACAAACATTGATGTTAGTTAAATATTTTCTGATTCAAAAGATGGTGTTGTGTGCCACACGCATCCCGCTAGCCGTTAGTTTGACAGCCCTGAATAATGTATAAAATGAGAATGTAACGGAAGAGCGACGAAATAATGTATGTAGTTAGGGAGAGAAAGAAAGATAGAAAGAGGCACAGAGAGAAAGAGAGGTAGATAGAAACAGAGAGAATATTTAATGTGTGTGGTTAGAGAGTGATAGAGAGAGAGAGTGTGTGTGTGAGAGACTATTTAATGTGTGTGGTTAGAGAGTGATAGAGAGAGAGACAGTGAGAGACGATAAATATGTGTGGTTCGAAATAGAGAAACATAGACATATATACAGAGACATAGCCATATAAAGACAGAGAGACATAGCCTTAAATAGACAGAGAGACATAGCCATATAGAGACAGAGAGACATAGCCTTATATAGACAGAGAGACAGCCATATATATAGAGAGAGACATAGCCTTATATATAGACAGAGAGACATAGCCATATAGAGACATATACATAGCCATATAGAGACAGATAGACATAGTCATATAGTGACAGAAAGAGACAAAGCGACATAGCCATAAAGAGACAGATACATAGCTATATAGAGACAAATACATAGCCATATAGAGACAGAGAGACATAGCCTTATATAGAGACAGAGAGACATAGCCATATAGAGACAGAGAGACATAGCCATATAGAGACAGAGAGACAGCCATATAGAGACAGGGAGACATAACCATATAGAGACAGAGACAGCTATATAGAGAGAGACATAGCCATATAGAGACAGGGAGACATAGCCATATAGTGACAGAGAGACATAGCCATATAGAGACAGAGAGACATAGCCATATAGAGACAGAGAGACATAGCCATATAGTGACAGAGAGATATAGCCATATAGTGACAGAGAGATATAGCCATATAGTGACAGAGAGACATAATCATATAGAGACAGAGAGATATAGTCATATAGAGACAGAGAGACATAGCCATATAGAGAAAGAGAGACAGAGCGATATAGAGACAGAGAGACATAGCCATATAGAGAAAGAGAGACATAGCCATATAGAGACAGAGAGACATAGCCATATAGAGACAGAGAGACATAGCCATATAGAGACAGAGAGACATAGCCATATAGAGACAGAGAGACATAGCCATATATAGACATCGAGATTAAAGACAGATACAGAGATATTGACAGTCAGAGACAGAAAGAGACATAGGTAGAGAGAGATATGTACAGAGAGGACATAGAGAGACAAACAGATAGGGACATTGAGAGACACACAGAGAGGGACATAGGAAGACATACAGAGAGAGACAGAGAGAAAGAGACATATACAGAGAGAGACAGAGAGAAAGAGACATATACAGAGAGAGACATAGAAACATAGAGGGATACATAGATACAGAGAGACAGAGTGAAAGACATTCAAACATAATGAGAGGCGGGGAAAGACATGGATGCATTATAAGGGACAGAGAGACAGGGACATAATCAGAAACGGGGTGACAGACATAAGGACATAATAAGAGATAAGCAGACACAGTGACAGACATAGGGACATAATAAGAGACAAGGAGACAAGGTGACAGACATAGGGACATAATAAGAGACAAGGAGACACAGTGACAGACATAGGGACATAATAAGAGACAAGGAGACACAGTGACAGACGTAGGGACATAATAAGAGACAAGGAGACAAGGTGACAGACATAGGGACATAATAAGAGACAAGGAGACACAGTGACAGACATAGGGACATAATAAGAGACAAGGAGACAAGGTGACAGACATAGGGACATAATAAGAGACAAGGAGACACAGTGACAGACATAGGGACATAATAAGAGCCAAGGAGACACAGTGACAGACATAGGGACATAATAAGAGACAAGGAGACACAGTGACAGACATAGGGACATAATAAGAGACAAGGAGACAAGGTGACAGACATAGGGACATAATAAGAGACAAGGAGACACAGTGACAGACATAGGGACATAATAAGAGACAAGGAGACACAGTGACAGACATAGAAATATAATGAAAGACAGATTCCATGATGAGAGTATATATTCCATGAATATATATATATATATATATATATATAGAGAGAGAGAGAGAGAGAGGGAGAGAGAGAGTTCAAAAGTACGCCCAGGAACCTACGTTAATTTTACAACCGTGAGTATTTCAAAATGTGCGTGGGAGTAAGTGCGTCAGGCTCTCACATTGAATTGTGAGACATAGAAAAAGTCTGCATAATTCAAAATGAATACTCCAGCTGGTGTAGTAGGAGTAGGAACGCTTTACTTAACAAAGAAGCTCTAAGTGTGTGTGTGTGTGGGGGGGGGACTGGGGAGTAAGGAAGTGGGGAATACCGTAAAATTCTTGTAGCGTTAGACTTATCGCGTCTGTTATCTTATCTATCATTGCATGTTTCTTTCTATTATGGGGGTCATTAAGTCGTTACAAAGTTCTCATTCATCTATTTTTCTTTTGCATTCGTTCTCTATTCTCTCTCTCTCTCTCTCTCTCTCTCTGCATATTTGCTAATGTGTACAGTGAAATTCCTCTATAGCGCATCTTTATTATAATAAACTTCCCTAATTAGCAAAACTCGTACAAATCTCCGATTATAATATTTTTTTATTGTGTTTGCTGTATATAGATAATTTCTGTTATTACATATATATTTCGTTGGTCCGGACCAAGTTGGTATAAGGGGATTTGACTTTAGTTTTTTTTACCAAGTTCTCTAAATTTATATTATCCTGTAAATTTTCTACTACCTACTTCTCTGTAAATTTTGTATTTACCAGTTCTCTGTAAAATTTGTATTAACCAGTTCTCTGTAAATTTTTTATTAACCAGTTCTCTGTAAATTTTCTTTTACCCAGTTCTGTAAATCTTCTATTAGTCACTTCTCTGTAAATGTTCTATTAGCCATTTCTCTGTACATTTTCTATTACCGAGTTCTCTAAATTTTCTATTACCTAGTTCTCTACATTTTCTACTATCCACTTCTCTGTAAATTTTCTATTACCCAGTTCTCTGTAAATTTTCTGTTACCTAGTTCTCTAAATCTTCTATTACCCAATTCTATAAATATTCTATTGACCAGTTCCCTGTATATTTTCTATTACCTACTTATCTGTAAATTTTCTATTACCGAGTTCTCTAAATTTTCAATTACCCAGTTCTCTGAATGTTCTATTACACAGTTCTCTACATTTTGTATTAACTAGTTCTCTATAAATTTTCTATTACCCAGTTCTCTATAAACTACTAACTCATAGTATTTTTAATTTAACATTTAATATAAGAGTAACATTTATTATTGAATTGAAAGACCAGCCGAATACGGATGTGTCAGGACTATGGCACAAATAAAACGGCAACACAACGTATTTCATCTTTTGGAGTACATCCTGCTGGAAATCTAGTATGATCATTGTCCTGCTATAAGAGATATCCAGCGGGAGTTTGAGAATGAAAGACGAAGAAGAAGAACTGAAAGTCGTCTATGAGTTGCCATGGTCCGACAGGGGGTAAACAATACATCCATAAACATCGATAAACTCAGAACTCGTTAGGGATTTAGATGTGCTCCATTGGTTGCGTCAAAGATATAGATGTGCTGCATTGGTTGCGTCAGGGATTTAGAGATGCTCCATTGGTTGCATCAACCGTGGTCAATAGCCTAAAAAGACCTAATAGCAGAATCAAAGCAAAGCAGAATAAACCTTTTTTTCGTCCTGTTTTTGATATATTCTGTGGTTTTCATTGGTCACTATTTATATACTGTGTGTCGCCTGCCAACGCCGACTGGGAAATCAAGGCTGGGTTCCAGTAAAGACCAGTGTACAGAAAGTAAACAAGACCTAAAATGTTGATTTTTGATTTCCGTGCTTTTCGTTGGTCGGGCTTCGCTTTATTTATGCATGCGATTCCAAGTATATAAATAGCGACCAACGAAAACACAATATTCATAAACGTAACGAATGAAGTCTTGTTTACTTTCTGTACAGAGGTCTTGGCTACCAACAGTCTCGATAAAATTTAAGGAACTAATTCAGAAACGTGACGTAAAGTTGCTGATTCTATTCTGCTTGGATTTTGATATTAGTTGTTACCTGGCGATTTGTCTCGCGTCCACACATTCCGCCAGCAACTTCTGCATCCAGCGATGCGGATGAGTATGGAAATATCTTGACTTGTTCAGTCTTTGATATTGTCTGCCCAAGATTTTCTATGGACTCTTCCTAGGAGTTCGAAAGTGGAGCATCTAGAAACAGTGATTACCTCCTATACATGTCATAAGAGGCGAGTAAGCAGGTGTTGGCTGTCCCATACCATATAGGGTAAGGGTGACCTAGAAGCTATGCTGAAGTCGGATGACTGCTACCGAACTGGCAAATATTGCAGCAATGTTGTAAACCATGACACAACGCATTCCGTTCTCCGGACTACATCCTGCGAATCTATAGGAGTCTACGGAATCTTCAGTTTTAGAACGAACGCAGAAGAGAAGAATGTCCCCAACAAAACGAATGTGCTAGGCCTATATGACCATAAGCACACCATAGCACAACCATAGCACAGCTCACTTCACGATCCCCCAGTTATTTGAGATCTCCTGGTTAATTTATATTACTTCAGTTACACACACACGCGCGCGCGCGCTATTTTCTGTTACAATAACTACACGTCTACGCTAATTTCTATTAATTTAGTTACACATCCACGTTAATTTCTATTACTTTATTTACAGGCCCACGCTAATTTCTATTACGCTAGTTTCACATACACGCTCATTTCTAATACTTTAGTTACAAGTAGATGCTGATTTCTCTTACTTGTGTTACATATAGACGTTAATTTGAGCAATTTTCCACATTTTTGTCACTCTAGAGTCAGCAATAAGAGTAGGAAATCAATTTTGCCCTTTTCAACAAATAAAACAAGGAGTTAGACAGGGATGTGTACTTTCACCAGACCTGTTCTCTTTATACGGTGAAAACATAATGTGTGCAATAGTTGATATCCCTGGAATATTAGTGGGATGACATAACATATATAATTTGAGATATGCGGATGACACTGTTCTGATTGCAAAAAGTGAGGAAGACCGTAAAGATTTAATTAATTTAGTAGTCAAAGAAAGTAAATAGAAAGGCCTCTTCCTAAATATAAAAAAACCCAGAAGTAATGGTTATTTCAAAGAAATAAAATACCACACCTTGCAAGATCAAAGTGAATGGTATAGTATTAAAACAGGTCCACCAATTCAAATATTTAGGTACAATGATTACAGCAGACGGAAGACGTTCAACAGAAATAAGAAGCAGAATAGGGCAGGCAAAAACAACATTCAGAAAAATGAAAAAATATATTGTGTAATATGACCTTGTCATTAGAGGTGAGAAAGAGAGTTCTGCAGTGCTATATAACTCCTATACTAACATATGGGTGTGATCTTTTTTTGGAATAATAACCAAACTGGAGAGTGGGAAATTAGAGGTTATAGAGATGTGGTTCTATAGAAGAATGCTGATAATATCCATGGACTACCAGAAAAACTAATGTAGAGGTATTGAAAGAGCCTATGCGAAACGAACCTTAATCAATAATATAAGAAAAAGACTATATTCATTTTTTTGGTCACTTCATGAGACAAGGAGGATTGGAGAACATAGTCACAGCAGGCAAGATTGAAGGCAACAGAGGGCGAGAACGTGAAAAAAAATTACACAGTTTGACAACCTGGCACCGTAAGGAAACAACAGCGAGCTTGATACATAATACTGGGGACAGAGATCTGTAGAGAGCCATGATCGCCTACTCCAGCATCATGGCACATGATGATGATGATTAGACGGTAATTTCTATTACTTTAGCTACACGTACTCGCTGAATTCTGCTAATGTTGGTGGTTATGTTTCTCTCTAAGCTTGTATGTGAATAATGGAATGTTGCTAATGTTGGTGGTTATGTTTCTCTCTAAGCTTGTATGTGAATAATGGAATGTTGCTAATGTTGGTGGTTATGTTTCTCTCTAAGCTTATATGTGAATAATGGAATGTTGCTAATGTTGGTGGTTATGTTTCTCTCTAAGCTTATATGTGAATAATGGAATGTAAATTGACTTTCCATCTCCCATTTTGTGCTTGATCATTTTTTAAATTAGGAAAAACGCCATTGTGTTGCCGGGGCCCGAAAGGGGTGCAAAGAATATCAACACTGTTTACCTTACACGCATGTCGTAAAAGGCGAGTAAGGAGGTTATGGGATGGAGTTGGCTGTCCCATCCCATATAAGGTCAGTGACCCAAAGCCATGCTGAAGTCGGATGTGTCAGGCCGAAAGATGCAGATATCGCAGCAATGCTGTAAACCATGACACAACGCATTCCGTTCTCCGGACTACATCCTGCTAAACTGCAGGAGTTTGAGAACGAACGCAGAAGAAGAAGAAGAAGAAGAAATTAAGAAAAGACTTGGAAGTGAACTTTAGTGCGCCCATATCCCATTGTGTGTCTCTGACAATTTTGAAAATTAAGAAACGACTTGGGGGCCAACTTTAGTGTCGTCTACACACGTGATTACAAAAACTACTTTGACCAGCCCATTATTGTCTGAGACAACGTCTAGCTGTTTCCATTTCTATGTCCTCCCTATGGAACATTTTCTTGTCGTAACTTAGATATGTGCCCAAACCATCTGAACTGCTTCTAATGTAGTCTTTTTCTGTGTATATTCATTTTCTAACATGACCGTCTGTGATTTTATTTCATCTCAAATTGTTGAAAAAAAATTGTAGCCATTAAGGTTGATATAAAGGCACTTGTTGAGAATCGAACAGGGGAATTCAGAGTAAAAGTCGACTTCGAAAACAGTGGGTGGACAAAAAGTGGACTGAGAAAACTGGATGAAAAACAGGGAATGGAAAACAGAGGATGAAAAATAGCGGATGGAAAACAATGGACAACAACAGTGGATGGAAAATAGTAGATGGAAAACAGTAGATGAAAATCGGGATGGAAAATCGTGTATGAAAAATAGTGAATGTAAAACAGTTGTGAAAACAAAGCAATGCGTGATAAACAACCATGGAAAAAATGTATTACATAGAAGTGTATTAGAGAAAATGGAATATTGACTAATAGATGATGAGAGGATACTGAGTAGAAGTTGAATATGAGCAACAGAATGGAGATGAAGTGGAGAAATTACAGGAGAAAGGTCGACACGGGAAATGATGAATGGAGATCGACTAGGGAAAATAATGAATGAACGTCGACTGGGAAAAATATTTAACGGAGGTCAGTTGTGGAAAATGAATGAACGCCGACTGGGAAAATATTTAATGGAGGTCAGCTGTGGAAAATGAATGAACGCCGACTGGGAAAAATATTTAATGGAGGTCAGCTGTGAAAATTGAATGAACGCCGACTGGGAAAATTATGTAATGGAGGTCAGCTGTGGAAAATGATTGAACGCCGACTGGGAATATGATGAATGGAGATATGGAAAAATGAAGAATTGAAATCGACATGAGAAAATGATGAATGAAGATCGACATGGGAAAATGATGAATGGAGATTGACATGGGAAAATTATAAATGGAAATAAACATGGGAAAAGGTTGAATGGAAATCAATTGTGGAAATTTATGCATAGAGATGAATTGTGAAAAATGATGAATGGAGATCGGATGTGGAAACACTGAGGTCTATCCAAGAACACCATCGTTGTAACATTGCAAGTCACGCTAGTTTTGGAGATAATCAATCTCTAGCATTGCAAGAATGGCACGCTAGTCTTGGACAGAATCAATCTGCAGCACTGCACGAAAGTCACTCTAGTCTTGGACAGAATCAATCTGCAACACTGCAAGAAAGTCACTCTAGTCTTGGACAGAATCAATCTGCAACACTGCAAGAAAGTCACTCTAGTCTTGGACAGAATCAATCTGCAACACTGCAAGAAAGTCACGATAGGAGAGAATGAATATGAAGTCTTTCAAGAAAGTCACGTTTGCCTGGGAGAGAATCAATCTGTAGCGTTGCAAGAATGTGTTATCTTCTACATGAATGTCAGACGACAGTGTTATCATTATCTACTTCTCGTTATTGCAATGACAAGACAATTTAAGAGTTCTGTTATGTTGGCACCCTTCGCAAATGTTCTATGCTGATACCAGGTGGCTCATCATATACACAGTCCTGTGGACTCATTGGTATCATCCTTCAAAAATAATGCTATTTGACGTTTTCCATGAATTTCATTGTTCAATTTTTGTCTATTTCGACAACCAATGAAAGTCATGCGAAAAGTTAAATATTGTCACATTTGATGAATTTAACCGATGATTCTGCAGGACTGTGTAGTTTACGAGGGATTCGACTGCTGCTAAGTTATGTATACATACCATGTTCCAAATGTTACGTTATCCAAAGTGCATTTTTTTCTTGTTAAATATTTATGGGCGCGTTCACATTGACAGAACAAACTATTGCATATTAATCTCAGCGGTTCTTAACATTTCCGCAGAGTCTCATATTTAACTACGTATCTTTGTGCTTCTGCAGGCCCCATATTAAGAGACGCTGATGTGTCCCATTCAGTGTTATACAAGTCAACAAGGATGAACCCACTTCCAAAAGTTTTCGGAAATAACTTCCGTCGATGCCATCAAACCGTGACGACTGGGGCTAACGTTCGCGGTACATGATATATGATCTTATATACGTTTATTTACCTGATCATTTTTTGTTTTTGTTCTGATCGTTTTGGAACCATAGACACGGCAAGTTTTTGTAGGCCAGTAGTTCTCAATCTGTTCATGGTCCGTGGCCTCCTTTTGGAATAAGTTTTATCCTAAGTTTTCTTCTATGTGTTCGGTGTTTTGTAACAAGGAGTTATGTTGGCATATGGCATATATGTCCAAACCATGGAAGTTAGAGGAGAGATAGATACAGTGTAAACATATTTCTAATAATTTCACGTAACAAACAACCATAACTTAACTTTTTATCTCCGCCAGCTATAACCATCAGTTCGACCGCCAGCTGTAACCATCAGTTCGACCGCCAGCTATAACCATCAGTTTGACCACCAGCTATAATCATCAGTTCGACCACCAGCTATAACCATCAGTTCGACCGCCAGCTATAACCATCAGTTCGACCGCCAGCTATAACCATCAGTTCGACCGCCAGCAATAACCATCAGTTCGACCGCCAGCTATAACCATCAGTTCGACCGCTAGCTATAACCATCAGTTCGAGCGTCAGCTATAACCATCAGTTCGACCGCCAGCTATAACTATCAGTTCGACCGCCAGCTATAACCATCAGTTCGACCGCCAGCTATAACCATCAGTTCGACCCTATAACCATCATATCTATAAAATATTATATTGTAAATGTATCAATAAACCCGTAACCCTTCAGGGTCGTAGGGATACCACATTCGATGCTTCAGCACACAGAGTACTCCAGCGAATTCTATCCTCAGCGATGCGGATGAGTATGGCAATATCTTGTCCTGTCCATTCCTTGATTTTGTCTGTCCATGCCTTTATTTTCCCTCCTCTGCTTCTTCCACCCTCAACAGTTCCCTGCAGTATTGTTTCTGACAAGGAATTATGCCTGCATACATGTCCGAACAATGCTAATTTTCGTAGTTACACTTAAAATGTAATTGTATAGTGATTTCTGAAAGATCATGTGTGCTGTTGGCTATCATGTCTGTCCAGCCACATACTTCTGTTTCTTGTGCTGTCAATCATTTCTTCTTATAGTCCATGCTGTGTGATGTTGGCTATCATGTCTGTCCACATCCTTCTCTGTTTCTTGTGCTATCAATTATAACCAACACCGATGTTCTCCCATACCAGAGGGCCCAGTTGTCAAGCATGTTCTCTCTTCCCCTTCTTCTCTTGCTCTTCAACTTTCCTGTTGTTCCAATGTGTTCCATCTTTTCCTTTCTCATGATGTGTACACAAGAAATGTAGTCTCTTTATAGTGCGAGTAAGCAGTTCTCTTTTTTGAACGAACTTCTTTCATGATAACTTCATTACGTTTTTTTAAAATCTATCCATGATGTTCTCAACATTCTTCTATAAAACCACATCTCTACTGCCTCAATATAATTTTTCACTATTCCCCTGACTGTCCAAGATTCACTTCCATACATCAGAACGGGGTTTATATAATAACTCTCTGTCTTAACACATTGACAAAGATATATTACATAGGATGGTCTTCATCTTGTGAGATGTTGCCTTTTTCTTTAAATCATCTTCCAAGACATGAATTCATATCCTACTTGACATGAATTCATATCCTACTTGACATGAATTCATATCCTACTTGACATGAATTCATGTCCTACTTGACATGAATTCATATCCTACTTGACATGAATTCATATCCTACTTGACATGAATTCATATCCTACTTGGCATGAATTCATATCCTACTTGACATGAATTAATATCCTACTTGGCATGAATTCATATCCTACTTGACATGAATTCATATCCTACTTGGCATGAATTCATATCCTACTTGACATGAATTCATATCCTACTTGACATGAATTAATATCCTACTTGGCATGAATTCATATCCTACTTGACATGAATTCATATCCTACTTGACATGAATTCATATCCTACTTGGCATGAATTAATATCCTACTTGACATGAATTCATATCCTACTTGGCATGAATTCATATCCTACTTGACATGAATTCATATCCTACTTGACATTAATTCATATCCTACTTGGCATTAATTCATATCCTACTTGACATGAATTCATATCCTACTTGACATTAATTCATGCAGGATACGTCTCCAGTTAAAAAAACATTTAGGAACCAAAGTATTTGAATATTATGAAGGTATTATATGCAAATATATCTACATTTTCCAAGTTTAACTTAAAACTTCGTTATTACAACAATTTCTAAGAATATATATCAATCTGACCTCCTAATGTCTATCTAAAAGTTACACTGTTTGTGTTTTGTTTATTTTGTTTATTTTTCCTTTTATCTGTAACCTGCAAGAATCACAGTTTTACATCTACTTTGAATATATTACATATTTCAGAAAAAAACTTCTGTTATAAATATTTAAAGCTAGATTTCCTTTCTAATTTCCTTTATCAGTTTCTGGTGTCTGCGTGTCTGGAGAACTTCATAAACATGTCTAGCTTTTGTTGTCATATGATTTTATTATTTACATTATTCTCTGAGCTTCCATAAAATTCCAGAAATTCTCATTCACGTGTAGGAGTATCATAATATGCATGCCACAAATTGGCGTTACAGGGTTAATCATGAGGCTATCAGTGTTATTATGTAAGACATATTTCTCCACGAATGATAACAGCACGAGAGAAAGTGTTTAGCTAAGAAGTTATACACCACAATGTGAGTTCTTCTGTGAATGGGAGGAACATAATTTTAAGTTATATTAAAATCTAATACAGGAGAACTGTCACAAAACACGAATAAAAATCAAATACAATAGAAGAGCTGATACAAAATATGAATAATCAAATACAGGAGAACAATCACAAAACATGAACAATAATCAAATATAGGAGAACTATCACAAAACATGAACAATATTCACATATAGGGGAACTGTCACAAAACAAGAAAAATAATCAAATATAGGAGAACTGTCACAGAACATGAACAGAGAAGACAATACAGGTGTTGGTTGTAACCTGGTGATAGCAAGCAAGCTCATTATCAACTATGCCACAGAGAAGACAGTACAGGTGGTGTGGATAGAAAACTCGAGCTCAGGGTTCATTACGGGAAGCAGTGGCCAGATTTAAACTTTTTAATATTGTGCTTAGTTTCATTCAGCTTTTGTAATCTCGCTGAACTCAGATTAAAATGTCGATAGGTCTGCATCGATCTGCGCGCTACGTACTGAGAGACCATGTGTTATCCAAGGGGACGAGGATGGGGAGGGAGCTCTCAGTTTGTAGCGGGGAGATCGCTTGTTCCACCAGTAGTCTTAGCTACTGTGAAATGCGTCTTTATCGATATTTGGTTTCATTAAATAATGTATTTGTTTCTCTAAAAATGTGACCACTGCTTCCCGTAATGTACCGAGCCCAGTAAAACAATCTATCTAAGTGTAGTACACCTAGAGATCAGCTCAGGACCACTGAAGTCGGAGCGGCACCAGTAATTTATCGAGCCCAGTAAAGCGATATATCTAAGTGTAGGACACTCATAGATAAAGCAAGCCATCTAAGTGTAGGACACCCAGAGATCAGTCCAAGTCCACTGAAGTTCGAGCGATACCAGTAGTTGTAATGAAGAGATAAAACTCATGTGTCCAGAAACAGCCCTATATTGGAAATACGAAGGCTGGGGTAACACACAGTAATTTTTTTTTTAATAAACAGAATCGATTTTTATTAATATTTATTTTTAAAAAGCATACTAATAACGAGACACAGCGACAGACATTTCGACTAAAACGTCTTCTTCTGGATAAAGGACCACAGACAAACAAGCAATATACTCAACATGAGAAAGCACGTATGGTGTGACGATGGTAGAAGGAAGAGATTTTAAAGCGAGGTATGAAACATGCCATGGGGAAGAGACTGATCAAAGCTGAACGTGTCCTGCAAGATAAGAGGGGACAGGCTTAGTATGACGACCGGGTAGGGTGGATAAGAGAGTGGTAGAGTAATTGGGTGCTCCTGTTTTCGTTCGCAAACCGAAGAACACTGAATGAGCGAATAAATGAATGAAAGAACTAATGAATGAATGAAAGAAAGTAAGAAAGAATGAATGAGAGAATGAATGAAAGAATAAATGGAAAAATGAATTACTGAAAGAATTAATTAATGAATGAGTGAGAGAAAGAATGAATGAAAGGATGAGTAAATGAATGAAAGAATGAATGAAATAATAAATTAGGGAATGAATGAATAAATGAAAAAATGAACGAGTGAAAAAATTAATGAACTAAAGAATAAATGAGATAATGAATGAACGAAAGAATGAATTTAAGAATTAAAAAATAAATGAACGAAATAAATGAATGTATAATGAAAAAAATAAATGAATGAGTGAAAGAAGGATTGAATGAGTGATAGAATGAATGAGTAAAAGAAGGAATGAATTAATACAAGAAAGAAATGAATGAATGAATAGAAAATCAAAATACAAATCGCTGGAGGATTCTGTATAATGACATATCCAATGTAGTATCAATACGAAGTAACAGATTTGTATATAAATGTAAAAATTGAAAACAGCGGAGAGCAGACACAAAAATAAAATATAAGAGATTTGGTGAAGACATGTGCTCCATAGGAGGCTGACAAATGAAGACGAATAGGAATTTCATGCACAGAATAGTCTCAATATCTGAACACAAGTTCGAAGCAGATTGCCCTATCAATAATCGTGTAACACATCGCGAGGCTGACATCATGTGGAATACGTGTTCTGAAGGACTCCAGCATGCTATGACAGATTACCGTATCTGTTTGAGAAATGTTTAATGTCAGAAATGAATATTTATGGCATTCATTTTCTATCCATCATCTTTCTTTTTATCTTATCTGTTTATTTTTCACTTACTTCCTTTGACGCATCTTTCTCGATCTCGTTCGTTCGCTCATCCGCCATGAATGGAGAAAAAATGGCAAGGATGAAGAAAAAAAGTGTAGTCACCAATTCTAGCAGAGTAACTAGGTAATAACTAACTGTATTTTCTTCTTCGACGTTCATTCTCGCAGACTAACTGGGTAATTACTATATTTTCTGTTTCAGCGTTTATTCCCGCAGAGTAACTGGATAATAACAACTGTAAAAAGTATAGTTACTAATCCTCGCAGAATAACCAGGTAATAACTATTGTATTTTCATTGTAACGCCGATCGACCTTGTGCTCATTGTAAAGCTGATCGACTTGTGCTCGTTGTAAAGCTGATCAACCTTGTGCTCGTTGTAAAGCGGATCGACCTTGTGCTCATTGTAAAGCTGACCGACCTTGTGTTTTACGTGCGTCTTATTGTCATACAGTTTTACAGCAGCCATACTTATTATACAAAGTAAGAGGGCGAAAGAGCCAGGGTCCAACTCCTCTGTTGAGTTCTTCCCCTTAAGGAACCAGGCTCACGGATGAGAAACGGTTCAGTACCCAATGGGCACAGGCACAGCACGTCCAATTACACGAGGCAAGTTCATAGACAGTGGAACACCTCGTTCGAGTCAGACGAGAGCAAAAAAAAAAAAAAACCGTCTGGGCGAAGAGTCTCCACTACGCGTGCCTGGAGACAGATATAGAGGCTGTAACAGGCTAAGGGTAGCCAACCCGAATTGTCAAGGCATGCCGAAATCGGATGTGCTAGGCCTACAAGGCGCATAACGGCGGCACAACGTAATCACGCTCCCGGCGGAAATCGCACGGATATCTGTGATGGTTACAATGGAGCGAACGAAAAACAAACAAACAAACATTATACAAAGAAATCCTTCATCATCGTTCATTCTCAAACTCCCGCTGGATCTCCCTTGTAGCAGGATCATGGTCCTACTAGATTTCCAGCAGGAAATTGTCCAGAGAATGGAAATACGTTGTGTCCGATGCTGTTTATTTTTATTTCGGGCACAATGACTAGGCACACTAGTCTTCGGCGATTCTACGGTATCTGGGAACTTTCTTTTATGATGTATAGTTATGAGAGGTGTACACTTGTTGCAGACATGGAGAGATAGATACAGCTTGTCGAATACCAAGTGTTTTAGACGATTAGTGATTATCAGAACTGAAGGCGGTGCACTCTGGGCATCCCATAAGAGTGTCATATCTTTTAGCACGTGGCGAAGGATATGTATACTGATAGTTCCTGTGGCACGATGATTGTATATTGTCCTAGTCCTACCTGTCAATTGTCCTCCTCTTCTATCTCCTAGAGTAGGGGTTGCCAAACTTTTTTTAGTCTAAGGACTGGATGCAAAGTTATACCGTTGTTCACGGACTGAACGAGAAAAAGCTACCTTTAAAGATTAATGGTACATGTTATCTCTTATGGTAATATAGATCACACAATGAAAATTAATAATGGATGTTTTGTTTGCGTGAGATTCATGCCCCGAAGTTATACAGTTTCAGATTGTAGAAATTAATGTGAAACTTGATGTAGCGTGCCACGTGAAAGTCTTTTAATATAAGGAAACATTTTTTAGAACTGTATTAATTGTTACTAAATATACATTGTAACATATTGTAACAAATTAACATTTAGGTGCAGATAAATTTGATACACGTTATCAAAGTCTTGTTATTTTCGACCAGACTCTAAATAGCCATTTGTATAATTTTTCTTTTTGTAGAAAATAGGTCAGTAGTTACAACTTTTGTTTGAGAATTGGCGGGCCGGGTTATTTTGGATCGGCGAGCCGTGTCCAGCCACGAGCCGTAGATTACTGATTTCTGTCCTAGAGCAGTTCCAAACTTTCTCAATTTTTCAGTAACAGTCTCTTCCACTATGGTGTCTTCGTCACACAGACACGTATATACGGAAGTAACAATGTTGCCCCTGTTATGTGTCCTGACACATGCATCTCTGACGCTAGTCTTTCCGCTCTCTCATTGCCTTCAGCTACAGCATGACCAGGGTAAAATATTCACGTAAGTCCTTGGAAGTATAAAACCACAATATACTTCATTCTCTCATGAAGCAGCCATCCATTCTACATTTTGCGGATAATGGAGAGTGAGAGTCATAAATGCATTGCAAAATTCAGATGTTGACAAGGAGAATGACAATGTACACATATAAAGAATGACAGAAATGAAAGTGATAAGAGGTGAGGGAAGAAAATGTTCTCTTTTTGAAAAGAACCGAAGATCACGTAATCAGAACCTGACTGGGAATTTGTCTATATACACTCCGGTGGCTGCTGAAATGGAGAACTGTGTACTTATGAGAATCTCCCCTCTGCTATGATTCTAGTTTCTAATCAAGAATCAAGGTTTAATCATGTCTTCTACCCATCTAAGAGTCTCTAAGTTAGGAAGGCGTCATGAGACATCCCTTGATCATGTTCGGACGCTTCATGATGTGCAATCCACTGAAAAAACTACTCCACTTTTAGTCTGGAGTATTTCCACATATTTCAAGAATATAAACCGTCTACCTAGATGTTGACTTTAAATATTCATTCTTATAAAAGTAAGTATTTAGATGTTAGTTGTAAATATACTTTTGGTTGGTTGGTTGCTGATCCAGCTGTCCATGGGCTCATGCCCTTTGACCTAATGTCATTAGATGGCATTATATTGCTGGGAAGTCTGTGGATTTTCAGCCCACCCCGGGACAGAGCCAGAGAATAACTATCACACCTCCAGGAAGGTCCTATGCACTGCTCCGGTCTGTAGCGAAGATAGGGTTCACTGTGCTCATTCCCCGCTACCAATTGACTACTGGTTATGCCGAACTTCTCTATTGCTCCAGGCATGCAACCAAATGTTCAAGTCAAAAGGATTGTCACGTCCTGAGTCACTGTGCCTCTATGATGGGTCTCAGCCATAGGAAAGAACAGTGCTGTCAGCTTCCTCCTCCCCAGTGCTGCACAGTACATCTCTGGCTCCTTCCCAACAACAGAGTAGATATATTCAAGTAAACATGAAACACATTTCAACAACAAAATAACAGCACAATTGTATAGATGACGTACCATGAAGCTTCTATAAGAAGATAACCTCAATATTACGACATTTCATCTACTAAGGTTGCATGGGTGGTATGTCTAGTGGGTCATTGGTGAGACCCACAGACGCAACCACATGCGTAAATATACATTCTTATAAAAGTAAGTATTTAGATGTTAGTTGTAAATATAAATGCATGTAAAAATTAGTACTGTTAACTGTAAATATAGATACTTGTGAAAAAAGGAGTACTTGGATGTTAACTACAACTATAAATACTTGTGAAAAAAGGAGTATTTGGATGTTAACTAAAACTATAAATACTTGTGAAAAAGGAGTACTTGGATGTTAACTAAAACTATAAATACTTGTGAAAAAAGGAGTACTTGGATGTTAACTAAAACTATAAATACTTGTGAAAAAAGGAGTACTGAGAATATCACTGTACATATACATTCTTGTAAAAATACTTAGATGGTATTTATAAAGTACCCATTAGTCACTAAATTGGCTGTGTCCGGGAGTAAGAAGAAGAGGGACGCCTAGAGAAACTCTACGAAGAACCATTAATAGAGAACTCATATTAATTAACCTAAACAACACCCAAGAACTGATAGACATGGCAACACAAAGACAGAAATGGAAAGCTATAGTTTCTGCCCTATGCACCGCTCATAATAACATAACATAACATAACATAACATAACATAACATAACATAACATAACATAACATAACATAACATAACATAACATAACAAACAATAATAAAGTACTTTTCTGTGGAAAATCGTTCAATGGGGAGAATTTACTCCCTCACCCTCTGGACTAAATTTACTCCCTCACCCTCTGGACTAAATTTACTCTCTCACCCTCTGGACTAAATTTACTCCCTCACCCTCTGGACTAAATTTACTCTCTCACCCTCTGAACTAAATTTACTATCTCACCCTCTGGACTAAATTTACTCTCTCACCCTCTGGACTAAATTTACTCTCTCACCCTCTGGACTAAATTTACTCTCTCGCCCTCTGGACTAAATTTACTCCCTCACCCTCTGGACTAAATTCTTAGTACTATAAGTCGTATTCTGATTTCCCAACCACCCCCTCCTCCCTTAAAAAAAACACAAAATAAACAACCAACAGGTTTTATGACAACCACACACGAGAAGTAAATATAGCAGTGGTAACATTGTATGACTGAAGGCAACGTAGCCAAAAAAATACCACGAAAGTAACATAAATAAAACAGGAACCAGAAGTAGATCCTGACCCGAAACCAAAACCGTAAACCTGGGCTTTTGTTGTTTTAACTGAACGATGTTACACAAACATTGGTTGGCATCTGTTTTTATGAGTACCATCTTGTAGTTTAGTACCGTCTTTTAGTAGGTGCTGGTATTGGATACCGTAAGATACTTTTTTTTGAAGAAGTTGGTTTGTAATTATAAAGGGCTAAGTGCAACATAATAAGAGGGGTGTGTTGTGAGTGCTCGTCGGACGCTTGTGGATGCGTGTGTGTGTGTGTGTATATGTATGGATAAGTGCTGGTTGCGAGTGTTTTTATGTGCGTGTTTAGGTGAATGTACTTGTAGGGGTACATGTGAGTTCGGGTGACTGTGTGTCAGCATTTATTTGAGTGATAGGTATTAGGCATGTTGATTATCCTCTTTGCACACCGGACATGTCTATATGTGCTCAGATCTTGTGAAATTTTGCTATGAACTTAATAATAATAATATTACTAATCATGCCGAAAACGGATGTGCTAGGCCATAACGCGCAAAATAACGCAGTTTTACTGTGAAACTAGCAGTAGAACGTACATATAGCTTCCTGGCGGAAATCATTTTCCTTCCTTTCGTTTTGGTTATCAGAGGGAGAATGTAGAAGATGCAGATTAGTACTAATAATAATAATAGTAATCTGCAGTGTGGTGCCGAGGCCCGAAAGTGGAGTAAACAATAGCAACACTATTTACCTTTCATACATAACGTAAGATGTGACTAAGGATATTTTGGGGTGAATGTGACTGTTCCATCCCGTATATGGTTAAAGTGACCCCAGAATAAAAAAATAAGATCGGATGTGTCAGCATGAAAGGCTCAGATATCTCAACTAAGCTGTAAACCACGACACGCCACATTCAGTTCTCCGGACTACATCCTGCAACCTATATTTAGGGTTAGGATTAGTTATGTAAAACACAACTAAAACTAACCCCTAACCCTAACCCTAAAAATGAATATCTCAATTAATTATTGATTGTTTATTGATATAATATTTAGAACAATTAACCACAGAATACGTAGTCAGGCACTAATGAGAAACAAGAACTAAAAAAGGGGGTTGGACTGCGATCATAGTACCGAAAGTTACGGTGGGAGTGTGAGAACAAACGGAAAAAAATATTATGTACTAGGCACTCTTCAATTCTTACTTCGCATTAGTAACCCATCAACGGTGTAGGGTGGAAGAAGACGAGGTGGAAAGAAGAAGACATAGTTAGATAATATCAATGACTGGACAGGGTGTCAAGATTCCAAACCCATCAAGATGGCAGAAGATAGAGATGCTTGGATATCTTCCTGCGCTAAGTGTTTCAATGTGACATCCCTACGACCCACCTCCCCACAACGACCGTGACGGGTTATTGATTATTATTGTTATTATTATTATTATTTCCCCGGTTAGGCGCCCGTATTTTTCTGGGGCCCGAAAGAGAAGCAAAGAATAGTGCGACAGGTATCTTCAGTGCATGTTGTAAGGGATGATTAGGGAAAGGGGGATTTTGCGGAAGAGTTGTTTTTGCCATCTCATATAGTGTCAAATTTACCCAAAAGTTACGCTAAAGTAGGATATATCAGGTCGAAAAGCGCAGATATCCCAGCTAAGCTTCAAACCATGACACCTTCCTTGTGTTGCTGGGCATCGAGGTGGGAGCAAAGAGTAGCAACACTTCCATGCAAGTCGTAAGCGGCGACTAAAAAGGTTATGTGGTAGAGTTGGCTGTCCCATCCCGTATAGGGTCAAAGTGATCCTAAGCCAGATACCCAAAGCCTTACTGAAGTCGAATTTGTCAGGCCGAAAAGCACAGGTATCGCCGCTGAGCTTCAAACCATGACACAACGCACATCATTATCTGGAATACATCCTGCTGATCTGCAGTAGTTTGAGAACAAACGCTAAAACCATTAAATTTAGTAGGAGTGCCACATTGGAGCAAAAAGTAAAAGAAATGATAAGACCAATAATAACATAAAGCTGTTGTTACTGATTACTAATGAATGCAACTAATAAATAATGAACATAAATTCATTCATTCCTTTTCCTTTTGCGCTGAAGTTAGCGCATAGGGCAGAGGTCAGATCTCTCCAATTCTGTCTGTTCAACACTATTCTGTGCAGTTCTTGAATAGTATGAATATTGGTTTCAAAACATAAATTAGAAATAACAAATAAGAAAGTAACAATGATTTTTTCCCACGCTACAGTCTAATCGAAACCGCTATTACAATCAACTAGGAGCTATAATGAAACATAAACCATATAATGAAAAAAACAACAACATAATAATACACAGGAACAGTCTCACCATCGTTCCAACACAGTGATGTTTAGTGTCAATAGTACTAACATAGAACACACGTTTAATGAGTTTTACAATGAATACACAGACTGTATGATAAATGTACTTTTATTTGACAGTTTTACAGCAGCCTCATTCTCCTCGTTCGCAGTTTTACAGCAGCCTCATTCTCCTCGTTCGCAGTTTTACAGCAGCCTCATTCTCCTCGTTCGCAGTTTTACGGCAGCCTCATTCTCCTCGTTCGCAGTTTTACAGCAGCCTCATTCTCCTCGTTCGCAGTTGAACATGTCTACGCAGTAAATAAATTTTGTTGTGAAGACATGTTATCTAGTCGTGTTGTGAAGACATGTTATCTAGTCGTGTTGTGAAGACATGTT
Organism: Meghimatium bilineatum; assembly: GCA_034231615.1. NCBI lineage: Eukaryota > Metazoa > Mollusca > Gastropoda > Stylommatophora > Philomycidae > Meghimatium > Meghimatium bilineatum. Next base: position 20,397,763 of record CM067309.1, read on the forward strand.
ATCTAGTCGTGTTGTGAAGACATGTTATCTAGTCGTGTTATGAAGACATGTTATCTAGCTGTGTTGTGAAAACATGTTATGTAGTCGTGTTGTGATGTTATCTAGTTGTGTTGTGAAGACATGTTATCTAGTCGTGTTGTGAAGACATGTTATCTAGTCGTGTTGAGAAGACATGTTATCTAGTTGTGTTGTGAAGACATGTTATCTAGCTGTGTTGTGAAGATATATTATCTAGTCGTGTTGTGATGTTATCTAGTCGTGTTGTGAAGACATGTTATCTAGTCGTGTTGTGAAGACATGTTATCTAGTCGTGTTATGAAGACATGTTATCTAGCTGTGTTGTGAAAACATGTTATGTAGTCGTGTTGTGATGTTATCTAGTTGTGTTGTGAAGACATGTTATCTAGTCGTGTTGTGAAGACATGTTATCTAGTCGTGTTGAGAAGACATGTTATCTAGTTGTGTTGTGAAGACATGTTATCTAGCTGTGTTGTGAAGATATATTATCTAGTCGTGTTGTGATGTTATCTAGTCGTGTTGTGAAGACATGTTATCTAGTCGTGTTGTGAAGACATGTTATCTAGTCGTGTTATGAAGACATGTTATCTAGCTGTGTTGTGAAAACATGTTATGTAGTCGTGTTGTGATGTTATCTAGTTGTGTTGTGAAGACATGTTATCTAGTCGTGTTGTGAAGACATGTTATCTAGTCGTGTTGAGAAGACATGTTATCTAGTTGTGTTGTGAAGACATGTTATCTAGCTGTGTTGTGAAGATATATTATCTAGTCGTGTTGTGATGTTATCTAGTCGTGTTGTGAAGACATGTTATCTAGTCGTGTTGTGAAGATATATTATCTAGTCGTGTTGTGATGTTATCTAGTTGTGTTGTGAAGACATGTTATCTAGTTGTGTTGTGAAGACATGTTATCTGGTCGTGTTGTGATGTTATCTAGTCGTGTTGTGAAGACATGTTATCTAGTCGTGTTGCTTGATACAATGATTGTTGGTGCCCCTCTCGGTATTGTATCTCTGACTTCAGCACTTGCGCTTGCTTAGGCAGGAATGTGGTCGAGCTTGATGTAGGGGATGGCCCAATCAATCTTAGTTTCCGACTTCTGTTGGATAGTCTAAGCTTCAAGGAGTTAGACTATATCATGATTTCTTCTTCTTCTGCGTTCGTTCTCAAACTCCTGCAGATTAGCAGGATGTAGTCTGGAGAACGGAATGCGTTGTGTCATGGTTTACAGCATTGCTGCGATATCTGCGACTTTCGGCCTGACACATCCGACTTCAGCATGGCTTTGGGTCACTGACCCTATATGGGATAGGACAGCCAACTCCATCCCATAACCTCCTTAGTCACCGTTTACGACATGCGTGGAAGGTAAACAGTGTTGCTATTCTTAACTCCCCTTTCGGGCCCCGGCAACACACAGGCGAGATCATGATTTATTATCTATTGTTTAGTAACAGTGGCTCTTTGGACTTTTTTACGCTATTCTTTGCTCTTCTTTTGGACCCGACAGCACATTTGTTTGTTATTTGTTTGGTTGAATGTTGAATGTTCAAGTCTCACACATAAACACGGAAATATATTTGGTCCAATAGCGTGAAGAAAGATGATATTGTCTGTTACAACAACAAAATATTTCATAAAATAGCGTGAAAAAAAATGATATTGTATTTTACAACACGAAATCTTTCAGAAAATTGCGTGAAGAATATTTAGTACATCTGAGATGAACTCCGTAGAGAAATATGATCCAAAAATAACAATACGAAATCAAAATACTCCGTTTAAATATGAGAAGTTTCACACTTGGCACGCTTCTCTACTAATCAACGCGAGTGTTATTTCTCTAGTTTCAGCCTCAGTAAGTTGTGAAATCCACATCCTCAAGTTGTGTTATTGTTCAAAGACTTTACTGTTGCGACAGGCGGAACAGTGAACGAAGTGAAAACACGTACGATCAAATAAAGAAGCATAAATAGTATTTAAGCCGTGAACCCTATTCAATTATGGCAACAAACAATTATACAGTCATGTGGACTCATCCGTAACATTCTTCAAAAGTAAGTTTGTAGATAAGATTGGTGGTGGGGGTTTGGTTTTACCCCATCCCCACCTTTTCGTTAGTAAAGAGAATATTACCTTTAGTGTAGACAGAAGGCGGGTAAATTCTCTCCCTTTACGCTTTTTTAAAAATAAAACCATCGTCACGTTTCTCAATGACATATTATAAGCTAAAATATATTCTTATTACGCCGAAGACGGATGTATCGAGCCATTGGCACAAATAAAACGATGGCCCAAAGCATTTCCATTCTCTGGACTGCATCCTGCTGTAAATCGAATAGGACCATGGCCCTGCTACAAGAGAGATTCAGCGGGAGTTTGATAATAAACGCTGAAGAAGAAGTAGATATATCCTTACTGATTGGTTGTTGGTTATAGACCGACATCACTTTGGGGAGACCAATTAGTGCTCAGTCTCTCCTAGCAGATGACAATGACAAAAGGTATGCATTCTGATGGTTCCTCTGTTTAAACATTGTCTCTAATTTGACGCATCTGTCGCAGACTCCCTGTAAAGTCAATAGATTATGTGATAAATTACAACATACTACATAAATATCCCTTGTGTTTACTGGTTAGAAAGGGGAGCAAAGAATAACAACACTGTTTACTTTCCATACATGTCGAAAGAGGCGACTACGGAGGTTGTGGAGTGGAGTTGGATGTTCCATCCAATATTGGGTTAAAGTGACACAAATGCCGGGCTGAACTAGGATGTGTCAGGCGGAAAGACGCAGATATCGCAGTAAAGCTGTAAACCATGACACAACGCATTCGCTTCTCCCGACTACATTCTGCTGATCTTCAGGACTTTGAGAATGAAGAGAAGAAGACCATATCAACAAATGGAGAAATCTACTGACGTCTGATGTAGTTCTGGCATTTATTCTGTGCCTCTATTCTCCCGGAGCAAAAAAATTTTCTGGCTTTTTTGGTGCATTTCTTACTCCCTTTCTAAAACGATTTTTATAGGAAACCGCTGAAGGTTGAGGAAGTAGTGGGGGGGACAAAGAAGATCATAGAACAACAACATCAAGAAATGAACAGGACCCTAATTCTACATACTCATCCACACTTCAGACTATAAGAGTAAATGTTGGCCACTATTTTTTAACGCATATTCTGCAACATCATTACCACTAGAACGCATTCTGGAATAAACTAACATATTCTACATAAATTACAGACATCGGATATGTTGGGAAATTGGTGCCTCTAAAACTGCAGCTCCTCTCTATTTTCTGGACTACATTCTGCTAGAAGTACCGTATGACCATTTAGTGAGTTATCTGAACCTACGGCGGTAAAAAAGGCTCAAACGGAAAAGAGGATTGACTTCCTTGTATCCGGTTTACTCCATATATATTCTTCCCTTCTCAGCGAAGCGGTACTCGGCTTGCCGAGAGCACCCCTCATAACACGTAACTCCGTACCTTTATGCGATAATCCCCAGGGATCTCCGAAACAAAAATGCACTTTATAAACAAGACGACACGAGCCGGATAAGAACCCGCGATATTTTGAGCACAAATCGAAATGCTTAACTTCTCCGAGCATACCCATAGTGCATGTATGCCGATAGTTCCCGTGGCGCTGATTGCATGTCTTACGTCTACCTGTTAATTATTCCCTTTCACTAGACATGGTAACAGAACCATTGTCGTGCTGCAAAATAGATCCAGCGACAGTGTGAGAATGAACGATATATATATATATAATGGTTCATGCTGAGAACTGCCGAAGAAGAACATGTTCTTGAATGCGTTCTTACACCCTACGATACCACAGTGGGGACAGTGACAGGTAAAGTTTGCTGTTTGTATCAGGATGTTGTAGCACTGTCATGTAGCGGAGAAGCGTCATCTGTCTCTGACAGAATCGTGTATAGTAATTATCGTCGGTATTTACCCCGTATTACCGCAGCCCCCATTTTCCGAGCTGTTGTGGTTGCCCTCGACACGTTCTGGTTTTAACGTCTAATCTTCGTTAAGCTAACTATGTCTCCTAATTACCTCCTCTACACATTTCTGTCTCTCTAAATCATGATATACCAATGTCTGAAATAGCGGTTCTTAAACGTTTTTCTGTCGCGGGCCAACTTTAAATATTTGTGTGGGCCGGGGATAATATGCGAATAAAATGAAGTCTAGTTATATTTTTATTGTAAATTTAAAAACTTGCACTATATATTTAAGTCTCCGTGGTCTCCATAGAGCTGTATAGCGGAGTGGTTAGCGCACTGGCTTCGCATATGGGCGGTCCTGGGTTCATTCTCTAGTTGAGGCGGAAATGTTTGTCATATGGCAACGGTTTCCGTGTTGTCCCAGTCTTAATTGGGTATCTGGTTAATCAAGGAAGTAAAGACTGCGAGTGAGAGGAGATGGCTACCGCCCTCATACATCAGAGCCACTGAAATGTGAGATCATTAATATCTCACACCCCTACGGAATTAATAAACGATATAGGTTGACTTTGCTTTTTAACACTAGAGCAGGGATCAACAACCTTTTTCTTTTATCCGAGGGCTGAATGCAGAAATACACAACTCTTTGCGGGTCGGACGAAAAAAACCCCCGCTTATATGAAAGCTTCATTACCCATTTTAATGTACTCGAATATCTTGGCCACGTTTGTGTTTTAACAGTTATTTCCCTTTAACATTAGAATGTATTTTTGATGGATACCTGACATTTTGAAGATGACACGTGATTTGTATGATATTCTGTTTGCTTTGAAATTTGTAAAAAATTAATATTTAGTGTTAATACCACTTTATCCAAAGCGGCGATGTGTATGGTGGTAAAGCTTTGGTGAACGGCACCGAGATAAGAAGAGACAGGGCTGAATTAATTAGAGCAGTCATGGATACCATACGAGAAGACGATGAGGAAGTCGAACATGGCAATATGCATATTCAGAGAATGGTAGAAATGGGAGTGACTAGAGGAGATTGGAGAAAGTGCTCCCTCTCCGGAAAGATCAGAAGAACACGTAATCAGCAACTGGCTGGTACAGTTTATACACATTTAGATGGCTGACGGAACAAGCATAGCATATATGGGAATGCCCCAGTGCTGTGACGCTTGTTCCTAATCAAGAATCATTGATGATGACGATAAGGATGATATTGATGATGATTATGTTGGCTATGCTATTAACGATGATGATATTGATGATGATGATGATGCTGATATTGATGATAATGACGATGATATTGATGACGATATTGATGATGATGACGGTAATAATGATGATGACGATATTGATGGTGATGATATTGATGATGATATTGATGACCATATTGATGATGCTTATATTGTTGATGATGACACTAAAAGCTTCTTTTGATATTGATTGAAGATGATATTGATGATGATGACGATATTGATGATTATGATGATGCTGATATTAATAATGATATTTATAATGATGGTATTGAAGGTGACAATGACGATGATAATATAGGGGATGACGATATTGATTATCGTATTGATGATGATATTTAGAATATTGATGGCGGTAACGATATTGATGATGATAATGACGGCGATATTCATGATGAGGTCGATGTTAATGATATTGGTGATAATAATGATATCTTCTCCCTATGTCCGAGTGGAGCCTCAGCTTGGGAACCAGTGAATTAAAATAACGCAGAACGAATGATTTATGAGAAACCTGCCAAGAAAGAATAATGGGGAGATAAAATAATTTTCTTGCAATGACCTTAAAGCCAGAAACGTTGCGCGCCTATGATGCATGAGTGAATACCTCACACATCTGAAATATACAATCTATTCCAGAGACAAATACACCAAACAATGCAACGGAGAGAAAGAATGTGTTGTATATTTATCGTTCTCTGCTTCGTATTATGAAGGTGCCATCAAGGCTTCTTAGCTTGTACATGTCTGTACCACGAGCATGTGGAAGGTATGCAACTGTATTGTCTGATGCTGAGGTCATGTATTCATTGTATAAGTTTGCGGAAGTGATTACTCATTTTACCAGGTTGGTGAGAGGTGATTCATTTTGTTAGTCTGGGAGAGTTAGGACCCATTTTGCTAGTCTGTGAAAGTTAGAACCCAGTTTGTCATTGTGTGAAAGCTAGGACCCAGTTTATCATTATGTGAAAGTTAGGACCCAGTTTGTCATTGTGTGAAAGTTAGGACACAGTTTGTCATTGTGTGAAAGTTAGGACCCAGTTTGTCATTGTGTGAAAGTTAGGACCCAGTTTGTCATTGTGTGAAAGCTAGGACCCAGTTTATCATTGTGTGAAAGTTAGGACCCAGTTTGTCATTGTGTGAAAGTTAGGACCCAGTTTGTCATTGTGTGAAAGCTAGGACCCAGTTTATCATTGTGTGAAAGTTAGGACCCAGTTTGTCATTGTGTGAAAGTTAGGACCCAGTTTGTCATTGTGTGAAAGTTAGGACCCAGTTTGTCATTGTGTGAAAGTTAGGACCCAGTTTGTCATTGTGTGAAAGTTAGGACCCAGTTTGTCATTGTGTGAAAGCTAGGACCCAGTTTATCATTGTGTGAAAGTTAGGACCCAGTTTGTCATTGTGTGAAAGTTAGGACCCAGTTTGTCATTGTGTGAAAGTTAGGACCCAGTTTGTCATTGTGTGAAAGCTAGGACCCAGTTTATCATTGTGTGAAAGTTAGGACCCAGTTTGTCATTGTGTGAAAGTTAGGACCCAGTAAGCAGATCTGGACATATTATATATATATATAAATATATATATATCTATATATATATATAATATATATATATATATATATATATATATATATATATTATATACATCACTACACCATCGTCGTTTAGGGCGCCCTCTTCCCCTATTGCCTTAAGTTATTAATTTTTTCATGCTGTTATGTCTCTTTAGATGACCCCCCAAAAAAACCCACAGCTGTCATGTTAAGATGTTGTTAGGGAACTAGCCTTCGTCGATGTTATATTAATCTTAATACTTCTTGAATTGTCTTTTTAGTTGTGCATGGTACAGCTAAACAATATCTATTTGAGCCGCCCCGTGTGTTGCCGGGGCCCAAAAGGGGAGCAAAGAATAGCAACACTGTTTACCCTTCCACGCATGTCGTAAAAGGCGACTAAGGAGGTTATAGGATGGAGTTGGCTGTCCCATCCCATATAGAGTAAGTGACCAAAAGCAATGCTGAAGTCGGATGTGTCAGGCCGAAAGGCGCAGATATCGCATTAATGCTGTAAACTATGACACAACGCATTCCGTTCTCCGGACTACATCCTGCTAATATGCAGGAGTTTGAGAACGAACGCAGAGGAAGAAGAAGAATCCATTTGAGCAAGTGAAAACTCTCAAATATCAATTTAGGAAAATGCTTGAGAATGGTTGGAATTTTATTGTAATATTTGAGTGAAATAAGCTGCAACAGGTACCATGTCAGTTCTCAAGTCACAAAGCCTTCCCACTGGAACAGGTACCATGACAGTTCTCAAGTCACAAAGCCTTCCCACTAGAACAGGTACCATGACAGTTCTCAAGTCACAAAGCCTTCCCACTGGAACAGGTACCATGACAGTTCTCAAGTCACAAAGCCTTCCCACTGGAACAGGTACCATGACAGTTCTCAAGTCACAAAGCCTTCCCACTGGAACAGGTACCATGACAGTTCTCAAGTCACAAAGCCTTCCCACTGGAACAGGTACCATGACAGTTCTCAAGTCACAAAGCCTTCCCACTGGAACAGGTACCATGACAGTTCTCAAGTCACAAAGCCTTCCCACTGGAACAGGTACCATGACAGTTCTCAAGTCACAAAGCCTTCCCACTGGAACAGGTACCATGACAGTTCTCAAGTCACAAAGCCTTCCTACTAGAGCAGGGCGGTAGTTATGATTTCGTAAAGGGAGTAAGTGTACAAAATTAACGAAAATAGGCACAAAAGTTACTAATGTTTGTAAAAAAAAAAACTATAACGACCAGCAACGAGACATGGTGACAGACGAAGTTTCGACTAAAAGCCTTCATCGGGACGAAAGATAACAAACAAAGCCAGCAATTTACTAAACATAACAAAGTGCACATGATGTGATGATGATAGGAGGTAGACGTTAAAGCTGTGTATGAAAACGTATCATGGTGAAGAGAAAGATCAAACCTGGAAGGATCTAGAAAGCTAAGAGAAGACAGACGTAGCATGACTGGTTGATAAGGTTAAAAAAAGTGATTATGTGAATGAGTCCCGACACCGAAATTGTGTGTCTTTCCTAAAAGGAGGCTGCTTGTGCACCACAAATACCTTATCTTCGTTCCCGGAACTATTGTTTCTATGCAAACTAACCTATTTTTATATGATTACATATTGGTATATTCGTAAAGTGATGGAGGTTTCAATAATCTACTTTACTTTTTTCTATTATCTAATTACTTCAAGAATCTACTTTACTTTTTTTCTATATTTTAATTACTTCAAGCCTCTACTTTACTTTTTTATGTTATAATTACTTCAAGAAAGAGTTTATCCTGAATACCTCCCCCCCCCCACCCCACTAACCACAAATGATTATTACAGTCCCCTCCCTTGTATAATAAGCATCGATGTTATGATGACTGACAATAGGTTGCAAACTATATTTTAATTGCAACGTATGAACTGTAAGCAGCAAGATATACTGAATGTAGACGATATGTCTTTAGCATATTTTCAGGCGTTTAGTGGGTGAATTAGTTTATACGTTCGCTTCGCGTAGCGAGGGAATGCACTTCTTCGGTGTCCATTCCTTTTGTTAATTTTAAATTTTAGTTCGAGAAAAATTGAAACTGGAATGCAATGTACGCTCACGAACGTACAGTAAAAGTATATTAATTGACAACATGCAGGCATTCTCCTGTCTTCTTGTGGGTTCGTTCACAAACTTCTCCTGTTATCACGAAATTATCTAGAGAACTGAAATTATATGTTATATCATAGTTTACAGTTTGGCTGCGATATTTTCTCTTGATCTGACATATCTGACTTCAACATTCCTTTTTGTTCAATTTGACCTATGGACTGAGAAAATTAATTTCATCCTCAATCCTCCTTAGTCACTTCTTACGACATGAACGACATGTCATAGTAGTGCTACTATACGCTGTAGTTGCGAGTTTCGGTAACATATCAGCGATACTTGTATAATCTGGTATAATAATAATAATAATAATAACAATAATAATCTGTAACCTGTTCTTTAAAAAAAACCTTTCATTACTGCGTGTTTTACTGTTAAGGAGTACAGGGATGCTGTGGAAATAAAAGCCGCTTTGCCAAAGCTGTCGCCGCGACGTGTACAGGAAGAATTATTTATTGCACCTCCGAAAGATAAAAATCCTTGTCCCAACTGCGAATTGAACCCGGACGCGCTTCACTGTGTAACCTGTAATGGTAGTAAAGTTAAAACACAAGAATCACCAACACAAAATAAAGAAACATCCCTATTCTGAGCTATAAAATCGAGAGTAGAAAAATCACGTATAATGGTACCTAAATTCGAAGTTAAGAATCCCTGCATTAGAGACGTCACGACGTGACGTAAAGTCTCTAAAAACAAGACGTGACCTTTGAGCTGTATCGTTACGCTCACGAAGAAAATAAATATTTGGAGATAAGAATGAAGACAATTTCAAGGAAATTTATTGAAGATGTCTGAGAAATAATCAAGTTCTAGAAAACATAGATATTTATTGCGAACAGACGTTAGGATTAACGTTTCCTTGGCGACAGCATGCACAGTTAACACAAAATGAGAAAATGAAAAGTGTGGGAAACAATTATGTGTAAGTGTAACACTGAGTGCAACAAGATTCTAAATTAGAGATGTCACCGTTTTACGAAGACAAATATGGAAATACAAAGTGACAACTTATAAGGGTGTTTATGAGAAGTTTTTTGTTTTTTATACTAAACATTTATAATCGCTGATAGCATCATAATTCTGTATATTCGCATTCTTCTTCTATTGAGTGAAACTGGAACTGCAGTAAAACTGTAAAGTATCATATAAAGTATCAATAAATATTTAAAAGCATATACCGATAATTTCCATTAAAAGCATAATAGAAATTTTACATTTAACAAATACACGAGATCGACGTTTCGACCTAAAGGTCTTATTTAGATAGGGACAATCAAATACACTATTAAACAACAATGTAATTGTAACGAGATATCCAGAGTTGTTGATCTAACATGTGTAGAACAACCGGAGTCAGTGGTTGACACGAGATATCTAACGTTGTTGATCTAACATGTGTAGAACAACCGGAGTCAGTGGTTGACACGAGATATCTAACGTTTTTGATCTAACATGTATAGAACAACCGGAGTCAGTGGTTGACACGAGATATCTAACGTTGTTGATCTAATATGTATAGAAGAATCATTGAGAGAATAATCTATATATTATTAGCATTATCATCTTTGCTTTCTCATACACAGAACACAACTAACAATTCCTGGAAGATGGCAACTCTAACTTGCTAATGTTACTTCATTAAGTGATCTTTCTTGTTGTACAAACAGAGAATGGGAGGTTTCTATATAATATCAACTTATAACAGTTGTCTGACAGTTATTTGTCTTCACAGAAAATCCATTCTTGATTGTCAGCTCGCGAATCCTCTTTCATTTACTTGAATTGGTCTGACATTTATTTGATTTGGTCTGACATTATTTTGTTTGGGATAATATTGTTAAAAATTGAAGTGTATATATTTTCTTGTTGTTACATAAAACAAAAACAATATATAAGCTTTACAATCAACGCACAGACTATTGGGTACTGGTATGAACAAATACGCTATAAATACTATAATGAAGTAGTAATGTCACTTAATATTCTAACAGTTAAATATTAGAAAATAAATAACATTAACAAAATGAACATGGACTAGTTCCACGTTACGGTCCAACTGGTGCCTTTGTCAAGAAACACATAACTCACAAGAAACCAATAGAATTATCAAATTATTTAACTGTGATTACACAGAGATTATTTCTCAACGACACATCCCCATGCAATCAATATGTTTATTTTAGTTGTTTTATTTCGTTCTCATTCCCCATGTGCGTCTCTATGACAATACTTGTGTACATCACTGTTACCTTGGATATCTCTGCTGTTAAATGCCTGCCATCTAATGCTTTTGTGATAGTGTCATTATTTTTTACTGTATTTACCGTTTGTTCAGTTTCTCTTGTATTTTCTTGAAAAATACCTTAAGGTTGAAACTGTATTGTATACTGTTACATGTATTCCATTTCCGTGCCCATGCCCTATAGTCTGATATTCTGTGCGTTCATTGTAAAGCTGATGGATCTTGTGTTTTGCGTGAGTATTATTGTTATACAGCTTTACATCGTTTCACTTATTATTGATTATCATATTTCCTTTGTAAACGTAATAACCACCACATTTTTTATAGTAAGATTCACCATACAGTTTGATAGTAAGATTCACCATATAGTTTGATAGTAAGATTCACCATATTGTTTGATAGTAAGATTCACCATATTGTTTGATAGTTTTGTGTGTTATATGTAATTCTATCTCCATAAAATTCTTCATTGTCTTTTGCGGCTGATACAGAGGACCGTAGAACTTTGATGTTCATGTTGTTCTATAGATCATTATGTTTGACTCAGCATATCACACAGAATATTCATTACATGTGATGAGTTAACGTCTCCATTGGAGAGACGCACCCCTTTCAACCAGCAGACAATGGCTAATGCAGCTATATCAGGACGAACTATCAAAAAGTATTAGAGGTAACAAAGACCTCGATAGAGTGTAAGATTGACATAAGCTGACAATTCAGTACGTTCTTGAAGTATATGTTCCTCAGTCTGTGATGGATGTTCACATGATAGTGTTGTCAATCTTGAATTTCATTTCATTCATTCATTTTACTTTTACGCTGAAGTTAGCACATAGGGCAGAGGTCATATCTCTCCAATTTTGTCTGTTCAATGCTATTCTGTGCAGTTCTTGAATAGAATTAGAATCTTGAATTAGAATAACCTTAATCCTCTAACATTATTGAATCTTGAATTAGAATAACCTTAATCCTCTAACATTATATTATATGCACACACGTACGCACGCGCGCGCACATACACACACACACCTTGGTCTCAGTTGTTGCTGTTACCAACCATTCGCTTATCTCCCTTTATCAACACTAGTTTATCTCCCCTTACTCACCATTAATTTGTCTCCCCTGGTTATTTTCTTCACTATTCCCAGAATCCTCAGTTGAAAGATAGTGCTTATCTGACGTGCTTGCGTGTGGTTATGGGTAAATGTGAGAACTGGGAATGTCTTCAATGACGGCAACTCACTGTTCATACGACAATATGTGATTGGAAATCGATGGGTAATCAAAGAGACTTGTTAAGTAATGATCAGATCAGATTACTGCGTTTGAAGAATTATTTCCATGAAGTCGAAGGAGGGGGGGGGGGATAAAATGAGGATACAAAAGAGTAGTATATGAGATATAAGAATATAATTAAGTATATTCTGGGGTGGCAGTATTACCTGATCTGTGACGTACATTAAGTTTAATGTGGAAAAAATGGGCTCAGGTCAACGATTGAAATATGTAGGGTACCTTTCCAAATGTACGTATGACACTTTTCGTCTTTTGGGGGTGGATATTTAGCAGGTTCGTGGGCTCATGGAGAGCTCGTAAGAGAAAGAATCAGTCACTGCTGCTTTGCATTGGTCTTTGCTTTACGTGTGTATCGTTTGATCGCTCAGAAGTTTCCGTACATTTGTGAAATGTCGATCTCTGTACACCTCGGTCTTCGGCCACGTTTCTCACCTATTTTTGTCAAATAGAAAGGTCTTTTATTGAGGAATCTGTATTTCTCAGGAGTGGTATGCCCCTTACTCTTTCGTGTCATTTAACCCACGCGATGAGGCATGATTCACTTTCCAAAAATATAATCTAGGGAACAGTTGAGGGTGGAAGAAAAGGGGGAAAGATGAAAGTATGGATGGATAATATTAAAGACTTGACAGGATTAAGATTCTCCTCACTTAAACAAGGAACTGAGAACAAGGAAACATGGCGAAAGTTTTGTGGTGATATCACCAGAGTGGCACTGGTGAAGGGTTATAGGTTTGATGATGACGATAAACTGTTTTCCCTCCGAAAGTTCGCCAAACATATCTTGCCAAACGATTGTTGTTTATTCTTCGCTTATGACCCAGCCATCTTATTCGGCTTTTGCTGAGTATGTAATAAGGGAGATAGTAATTTTTTCCCGCCGCAGCACTTCCGTGCTTAAGATTTTCTCCTGTCACCTGAGGCTTAAAAGCGGTATTATTACTTACCATTTAAAAAGAGCCCAGATCGCCCTATAAAAAATCCCAGACTATATAAATCAATATAAATTATGGGAGAGCGGTTAGTTAATACGTAAAAAATGTTAGTTAGTTAGTTAGTTAGTTATTCCTCTAGGGCCAAAGACGGCACATAGGGCTGATGTCATAGATTTCCATTTCTCTCGTTTCATTGCAATTTGCTATAGATCTTCATTGTTTCTGATACCGATGGCGAAACGTTCTCTCGTAATTGTTCTACTTAAAGTTTCTTTTAGTCTTCCTCGTTTTCTCTTGCCCTTTGGTGACCACATCAAAGCTTGACAGGGGAGTCTTTCGGTATCCATTCGTAGTCCAATGTAATTCCAGCGATGCTTTCTAATATATTTATTTATTTATTTATTAATATATTTATTAATTAGAGCATAGAGAAGAATGATGAAAATACCATGGACAGCCAAGAAAACTAATGCAGAGGTTCTCATTGATGCTGGCGTGAAAAGATCAATCATATCAAACATTAGAGGCAGACAGTCAAGGTTTCTAGGACATGTGCTGAGAAGAACACAGCTTGAACACTTAATAATCACTGGAAAGATCAAAGGGAGAAGAGATAGAGGTCGACAAAGAGAAAAGTTACTAGATGGGCTTGTATCTTGGCACGGTAGAAGCTCACCAACCGAGCTTATTGACAACACAAGAGACAGAGAGTCGTGGAGAAACATGATCGCCTACGCCAGTCGGCATGGCACTTGATTGATTTCTAATATAGGTGGATACATATTCTTGTTTTGATTCTTGTATTGATTCTTGTCTGACAACTGTGTTTAATTTGAAGTCTGACCAACGTATTTTCAGTAGCCTTCTAAGACATTTATTTTCAAAGGTGTTTAGTCTTTGTTCTAAGTATGATTTTGCTTTCCTACTTTCACATCCATATGTTAATGTTATAATTTTAAAAAAAGACATTCGTTAATTTTTGTGTACACTTCCTCAATTACGTGGTTTTCATGAGACATTTAGTGACCTCTATTTAGAAATCTACAGGGTTCACTCATTATTTTTTTAATAGCTAAAATGATAAGATTTCATGAAAAAACAATCACGGATTAAGCCAAATTTGGCAAATCAAACCCAGTACCACAGACTACAGACAAAAAACACCAGATCTGGTGGGAAAAAAAACTCCAGCTGTCACAACAATGCAAGGAAGTAGTAGTATGGACATCTGCCATACGAAATGATATGCTATGTTGCATCAATGTTGGATTTCTTTAGCGTTTTCCCTTTTTGATGCTATGATGCTTCCAAGATAAGTGAATTCTTTCACCTGTTTAAGTTGTTGGTCATCGATGAAAATAGTGGTGTTTTTTCTTGCGAATGACATTACCACGTATTTTTTCCCTGGGTTTATCTTGACGTTAAAGTCCCTACATGGTGTAGTGTCTATTTAAACATCATTGTAGTTGTTATTATGATGTTGATATTGTTGCTTGATTTGTTGCTTGATAGTCTGGAGTCCACCAAGGACTCCACTAAGGAGGTTGTTTCTGCTATCGTTGACTTGAAATATTCATCGTTATAGACAGAAGTTTCAGGGATAAGAATCCGATGGTGCTGGATGCATAAATCAGGGCACTAATTGAGGATATCACTACAGGGGATGTTTTAATAATCTACACTGATGGATCAGTCATTCATCATCAAAGATGTTCTTGGGCTATCCCCGAACGAAGCTTTGGGAAACTGTCAAATAATCCAGAGGTGCATTCGCTACATCCAAAAACAGTCAATTATGAAGAATAAAGGCGTGACATAAAGTTGTAAGCAATTTCATGGCTGATTTTACATAACCATATATAAATTAACGTTTTGATCAAAACACCTTTGTCAAGAACATAATATACTTGAATATAGCACACTTCGAGTAAAGAGATGTACTGCCATTTATCACACTACAAGACTAAATTGCAACACAGATACTGAAAGGAGATTAGCAATATTATTTGTGTGCTGTGGTGTGATGTTTAGGGACTAGTCGAGTTCCGCAATAGTTACACAGTCTTGTGGTCTCATCGAAACCATCTTTAAATAGTGACGCTTTTTTAGTTTTCCCTCGTAATTTTCATTAATCAATTGGTTATATATTGGATCTTCAGAAAATTAAAATCACGGGGAAATTAAAATAGTGTCACTTTTGAAGGATTATATCCAGTGAATCCACACGACTGTATAATTGACGAGTAAATTCAAGTAGGAAGCAAGAGGATAAATTAAAAATTATTGAGACTAACAGGAATTGAACCACGCCCGTTCTAACGGCACTGAATCTCCTTGCAACTTTAGTAAACGGGGTTTTCCGTACTTGACTAACCGCATCTCCAATAAAAGATGTGATTTTGTCAAGACATTCAAACGGTGTACTAAAGTCACTGAGAACGGACAAATCAACCAGGTAATTGACGAGGGAGCTTGGGATATCCATGACATTTGATTCTGGGATTTTGTGATTTTGTGTTTAATATTCGAGAAAAAATATCTGTCTAGTTGTATCTGTCTGTCTGTTTTGATGTCCAGTAAATAATTTCACTTGGGATTAAAGTCCGGTAACTTTCAAGCTAACACTGGTTAGAGTTGCTGACAATTCACTTTTGTCAACTCACTGTGAATCATCCTTCTAAAGTGACGTTTTTGACTTTTCCCCGTGATTTACATTGACTGACGACGCGAATATACACAAAGTGACGGATAGAAATCACTGGTAAAAAAATTCAAATAATCTCACTTTAGACGGTTGCCCTCCACGAATCCACAAGACTGTAATATCGAGTGATTCAGACCAGGGAGCATGCCTCTCGAGTAATGGACACCACCTGACGTGCAACGTTAATTTCATCACTGTTGCGTTATTCATCACCCTGACGTCATTTTTGCCCTTTGAACCTTTATCTGTCCTTCGACATTAACTTTGACCCCTAACGACATCTTGACATCTTTCATATCTCCCATCTCAAATGTTTACATTGCGTCGGAATTCTTTCTTTATTTATATCTTTCGCACTAGATTATCCTGGAGTCATATTTATGTGTTTACACGCGCGGAAACAGACCCAGACCGTAAAGTCAGGTTAACATACCTACAAGGTGTTTCTAGTTAGCTTTATAAAGTTTAAATAACAGGGGACACAATCGGAAACAGACATGGCACGTGAAGGTGGTTATTTTTCCCTTGTTGTCATCTATCAGAAGAGTTATACAACAAGAGAAGTAGAAACGTGTTTTCCGGACATGTACAGTTGTGTTCATATTCTACGCATATTCGGATTCCAGAATTATAGATCACATATCCATCCATCCATATATTATCTAGGCCTATCTATCCGTCTGTCTGTCTGTCTGTCTGTCTGCCTCTCTGTCTCTGTCTGTCATGTCATGTCCTGTCTCTGGTCTGGTTCTGTCTGTCTGTTTAGTTGACTGACTTCCTGTCTGTCTGGCTGTCTATGATAAAAGTTGTTTATGACTGACAACTAATCTCGCAGTCATAATGATTGTGTGAACAAGGGTGGTCAATATTGATACCTTCACATGGTTGCATGCTTTCATATACAACCACATGGTTGTAGGCTTTCATATACTTCCACATGGTTGCATGCTTTCATGTACCTCCACATGGTTGTAGGCTTTGATGTACCTTCACATGGTTGTATGCTTTCATGTGCCTCCACATGGTTGCATGCTTTCATGTGCCTCCAAATGGTTGTAGGCTTTCATGTACCTCCACATGGTTGTAGACTTTTATGTACTTCCACGTTGTTGCAGCCTTCATGTACCTCCAAATGGTTGTAGACTTTTATGTACTTCCACGTGGTTGCAGGCTTTCATATACCTCCACATGGTTGTAGGCTTTCATGTACCTCCACACGGTTGTAGGCTTTCATGTACCTCCCCATGGTTGTATGCTTTCATGTGCCTCCACATGGTTGCATGCTTTCATATTACTCAACATGGTTGTAGGCTTTCATGTGCCTCCACATGGTTGTAGACTTTTATGTACTTCCACGTGGTTGCAGGCTTTCATATACCTCCACATGGTTGCAGGCTTTCATATACCTCCACATGGTTGCATGCTTTCATATACCTCCACATGGTTGCAGGCTTTCATATACCTCCACATGGTTGTATGCTTTCATATACCTCCACATGGTTGTAGGCTTTCATATACCTCCACATGGTTGTAGGCTTTCATATACCTCCACATGGTTGTAGGCTTTCATATACCTCCACATGGTTGTAGGCTTTCATATACCTCCACATGGTTGTAGGCTTTCATATACCTCCACATGGTTGTAGGCTTTCATATACCTCCACATGGTTGTAGGCTTTCATATACCTCCACATTGTTATAGGCTTTCATATACCTCCACATGGTTGTAGGCTTTCATATACCTCCACATGGTTGTAGGCTTTCATATACCTCCACATGGTTGCATGCTTTCATATACCTCAACATGGTTGTAGGCTTTCATGTACCTCCACATGGTTGCAGGCTTTCACGTACCTGCACATATGTTACTGATCCAGTGATCTGTAAACGTGATTGATTGATATGTTGCTGGTCTAGAGATCAGTAAAAGTTGTCACATTATACATTATCACCACTTTTACGTTGGCATATTTCCTAATTAAATATTTTTTAAAGCGTCTACTCTGTTTATTTTGTAGACCTAACTACTCGTATATAGCTATTTTTAACTTCTTTTAATGCCATCATCACACCTTCAGAGACATCATCTTGACAGCCAGTCTCATTCAAATCTTCAGGTTGCCGCTCATAATCGTATTTACATCCAAATTAGTTTCTCTAGAAATTATCGTAAAGTTCCTGGCAGACACAATTATAAAAACCCCTCGCTGTTTTTCTTCAAATCTTGGGACATGCGACTGACGTGTTTATGTCCAGTAATGCAGAAGATGTAGTTTATCCAACGTCTTTGTTTCATGTTTTTATCGTCAGACAGACGTTTATTGCAAATATGATACAACTGATTTCGGAAGATCAAGGAAGACACTAACTTAATGAAACTTGAATAAGCCTTGAAGAATCTTTGTGCACAGTTTTATTAGTATTTCTCTGACGTTCTTGGTGTTTCTGTGTTCACTTTTCTGAAGTGGAGCAAAGTGAAAGGTCTAGAGGTGTGATGGAAAATTATATAAAAAAGGATAAGATTCTGGGAGGTGAGGTAATAAATGTTACGGCACGCGGTGGAGCGGGAAAAAAAGGTAAATTTTAAATCGAAGATAAACTAGAAAGTTTCTACATCTGATAATAAAGGTAAGTAATTACCAGTGGTGTATCGTGACTTTTTGGAGTGGGGATTCTCAGAGACCAATTTAAAAAAAAAATAGGTAGGTGCTCCCCCTTTTTTGGATGAGGGGGGGGGTAACACCAGAAACAAATTTTTACTACTGTGTCCACGAAATGCTAATTGTCTATTGTCTATTGTATTTCCCCGGGTTGTTTGTGATCCACTCTTGCCGTTAAGCGTAGGGGTGATTGGAGCTCGAGCTTGCGTTCTAAAGCCAGATGTGTGGCCTCGGTTGTGCTA
Organism: Meghimatium bilineatum; assembly: GCA_034231615.1. Lineage (NCBI taxonomy): Eukaryota > Metazoa > Mollusca > Gastropoda > Stylommatophora > Philomycidae > Meghimatium > Meghimatium bilineatum. The sequence goes on from CM067309.1 coordinate 20,416,797, forward strand.
TGACTGTGTCTGTACAGGATGTCCCTGGCGTTTTCTATCCATCTTTTCCGTGGTCTTCCTCTGGCTTTGTAACCTGATCTCATTTGGTTATTTTGTACTGGCAACATTTCGTGATGCATTCTCATAATGTGGCCAAACCACTTGATCTGTTCTCTCTCTATGTAATATGTAATGATAATTACTACTTATTAAAAATATAACCGACTGGATGAGTCGCTGTAAGTATTGTCTGTTTGAAGACACAATCTCAATATGTTTTATTGCTTGTAGTCGTTCAGTTTCCGATAGCGCATGTTCGATTCGTGTGTTACCCAACGTATGAAATGGTTCATTGTGTAACGGATGCTATTCTGAAGGCTGGTGTTTTACCGCTTTTCTAGTAAAGTTGCTTAAATCACAAATGCCTTCCTTGCACCATTTATAGTCTTCGGCACCAAATAATAGACATACATATAACAACATTTTTTTGTTTGTCTGCGCTGTCAGTTATCCAGGGAAATCTGACATACCAGGACGATTAACATTTTTTATTTCTGTTATTTACCAAACTCTTTAATTGACAAATGCGGAAATTGTCTTTGCAATTTCAACACAACACACATTGTTATTCATTTGTTAAATTACAGGCAGGAGTTGTCAAAAGAAAGTTAACAATATTTGAGACTGGTAAATTTACTTTTACCATATTTCATCAGTTTTATAAATATATATATATATATGCACACGCACACGAGTATGCACAGACATATATATATATATATATATACATATAACATATGGTTCAATCATTCGTTATTACTGGGATACGTGTCCACACATTCCAACTTTGTAATATTAGACTTGATTTCATATAGCTTGCGTGATGCGGAGATAGAAAACACGCAACGTCTACTACCAATCATTCGATCTCCGTGCAACGCACATAGTACCCTCCTCTCTCCCTCCAGGTCTTCTAGGGCAGGGGCGCCACTCAGTGCGTTGCTCACAGATCGATGGAAGATGCGTTGTGTGCGCCTTTAGCGAAAGTTCGTTTCCTTAAATAATGTGTGATTTGTTTCGTTAAAAAATGTGGACACATTTCCCCGTAATGTACCGTTATTACCATAATGAAATCTCTTTTTGTAAATAGTATAAATTGCAGAAATATCAGATGGTGTGGACAAAGACAATATATATGATGTGACCAGATGTATTTTATCAACACGCACAAAAAAATTAACAATGTTAAAAAAAAAGGCAAATTCTCGCTCATAAAACGACAAGAGTTAATAGCATTTAATATGATACTTACCCGCCAAAGACGGATGTGTCGGGCCATTGGCGCAAATAAAACGGCGACACAACGCATTTCCATTCTCTGGACTATATCCTGCTGGAAATCTAGTAGGCTCATGGTTCTGCTACAAGGAGGATCCAGCAGGAGTTTGAGATTGAACGCTGAAGAAGAAGAAGAATATGATACTTACATATTTGTATGATATAAGAGGACACCGATTTAACAGGTCTTTTACACTTCTTCAGCTTTAGTGATAGAAATGCTAGTGGGTTCATATTCCGAAACTAATCTCGCACGAATGTGCTCGTGTATCGAAGCACTAACAAAACTGTCCATACATTGCTGGTAATGTGAGCCAGGGAGACTTTGGGAGAGGGGCGCGGAAAAAAAATATTTTAAAATGGGGGGTCACAAACCTCTACCAGGGGAGTCACAGAAAAGTAGCCCTTGTACGATAAACAAGAATTGTAGTCATAAAGTTCAAAGAACCTTTCAGTAAACTTTAACCCTCTTTTGTTTTTGTGTCTGAGGATTTCGGAAGGAAAATTTGTCAAGAAAAGCAGCCACGGTCATATAAAGATTGAGAATCCTTCCTTTAGACGAGGCAGTGGGAATTGCTTCCACGAGTCTCGTGGCATATAGAAATAAATTCAGAACCGTATCGGGAAGACCCGAAGTGCTTGTTTTATTATTGACGTTTTCAACAAAATGGCTGCTGACACAAGTCTTACATTTCCATGAAGATGGTTTGATAAGTAATCTTGCCTAATTTATTACCAGACACAATTTATCTGTGGCAGAAATCTGTATAATTGATCCACCAGGCATCGCTACCAATCTTAGATGTCGTGTGAGACAAACTTGGATCACATTTTCCGACTCGAATAACGCAATGTGTGTTCCCATCGAACCGCGGTAAAACCAACAACACAGATTGTGTTTGAATGATATAAATTTAGAGTAACATTTTGTGTAGCTTGTCACGATTGCATTGTGGTTAGTGCGCTGGCTACTCATCTTTTGGGATTGTTTGTTTTGGATCCCGAGAAATTATCAGTAATAAAGCAATAGCAAACTTCTGTGTGTCCAGGTGCTGTTGTATTATATTGTTGTTCGTCCATCACATGATGATGATGACCATTTGTTACATCCACTTTTGAAAATTCAATTTTAGTTATGTCCTTGATTATGAGTTCGTAGATGGCTAATGAGCCCTATTCGAGCTGTAAATGTCCTTGGACAGTTTGGACATGGAATAACGACTGTAGACGGATATTGGTCTATCCGTTACTTTCTCCGCTGTTGAGCTGCTGCATTTCTCTTCTTTTCACAAGATGATGCGCTCTTTTTTAATTTTAGAACGCCATGTAGATCTGATGTGTCCAAGTATAAATCAAATGGCGGACTTATACCGGAAATGTACTTAGAATGAATGAAAACAGACTGCATTACAAGCTTCAAAATAGGTACCTGATTGCAAAAGAAAAAGTGGAAGACCAAGCAAAACCTTTCACAGAACAACTATTAAAGAGGGTATGACTTTGGGTCTCAACAACATGCAAGAATTACACACAGTATCATCACATCGCTCGAACTGTAGCGTTATGGCTTCTGATCTATAAAACTGTATTTGGCGCTGACGCACCATAGATAGCTAAATATATATAAATCGATAGATTGATGAATAGATAGATAGATAGATAGATTAGATTAGATAGATAGATAGATATATAGATAGATAAATAGATAGATAGATAGATAGATAGATGGACGGACGGACGGACAGACAGACAGACAGCCAGACAGACAGACAGACAGATACGTAGATAGATAGATAGATAGATAGATAGATAGATAGATAGATAGATAGATAGATAGATAGATAGATAGATAGATAGATAGATAGATAGATAGATAGATAGATAGATATTGATGAATGGATGGATGGGTTGGTGAGTGGCTGGGTAGATGGATAGGTAGATGGGGGGATGGATAGATAGATGGACAGCCTAATAGATGGATGGATTGATAGATATGGACAAATAGATACATGAATGGATGGATTAACGGATATATGGATATATAAATATCTCCACGAATGACCATGAAATATACAACATAAATATCTCCACGAATGACCATGAAATATACAACATAAATATCTCCACGAATGACCATGAAATATACAACATAAATATCTCCACGAATGACCATGAAATATACAACACAAATGTCTCCACGAATGAACATGAAATACTCAAAATTTGTCAATTTTTACCCCTCTCGTTCCTCTTGTCACTAACTGTCAAGTTATTCAATGACCTTTCCCCTTTGTTATGTCAACCACTCCTCCCTTCTTTTTAAAGCGAAATTTTAGCAGAAAAAAATGCGTTTGTCAATTCTATAATTTTTTTTACATTGATACAATTTAGTTGCTGTGCAAAACAGTATTTTTGACGTTAACCTTTTGTCAATACCCCACCCCTTCTTCCAACAACTATCTAACTTGTTCAAATCCTCTCCCCCTTAATTGTTGACTCATTTATAGCCCCCCCCCCCCCCACTCCCCAAGAAATACATTTTAGAAAAATGTCCTCTCTATAAATTTACACCAGAGAAGAAATGTTAATGTTACAGTTTGAGTAAACTTGACCCATGACCTACTCACACGTTCCGTCCATCATCACTAGACTTATTTGCTCTTCTTTCGTTCTTCAAGTAAAATAAACAAGAAAAGTTGAATAAGTTACCGTTGCCTTTGTCACCACCGACCATATTTTCTAGTCATCGGAACAATTTTCTTTGAATATAGCAAATTCTCAACTTGTGTGTTTGTTTAAAACTCTATGAACTTAGTCAAGAGCTTTATTTCACCAATTTAACCTCACAAAATGTTGAATTTGTGAAAGGAAATGTGATACTACTTATTGAAAGGGAAATTGGATGCCACTTGTTAGAGTTTTGCTCAGATCGCAGAATCTAGGACAGATATTAAAAGAGGTGTGAAATTTTCAGAAATTCTAAGGTCACAATTCACACTTCTATATTCATTATGTTTGGAATTTCAAAAATTATCAAATATTTTTTATTTTTTTTTACAATGTGGAAAAAAAATAGTTCGACGACGTTGAGGGTGAAATATCTCGTGGAGAGTAAGTATAGAGGAGAATATTCGGACAATGAAGAGCTGCTGGAGATGTGATTAGATACAGTCAACGACAGTCTCAAAATACACGACTGCAGTAGAGACTCAGCACTTTCTGTATCTTGTCCTCGTGCTGCATTCTTTGGCAGTACATTCTGATAATAAATTTGGGACTGTAGTCATTCTTCCAACGAGCGTTTTAATTCTACACTGTCGGTTTGCTAGACCAGTCACAATGTCGTTTCAAAGTCTCCAAATAGTTAAACCATGTTCTAATCTATCACACTCAGAAATCACATTATTACATTTAGAAATCATATATTACATTTAGAAATCACATATTACATTTAGAAATCACATATTACATTTATAAATCACATATTACATTTATAAATCACATATTACATTTAGAAATCACATATTACATTTAGAAATCACATATTTCATTTAGAAAGCACTGAAACATCATTTCTGTATATTGATTATATTTGTAAAACTGATATTTAACCAATTTTTGTGTACTTTTACACATTTTTATTTACTACTTTGTAGACATGTTTACTGCAAGTTTTTTTCGTGAAAGAAAAACTGTATGGCAATGTATTAGCTATGTCAATTATCCTCTTCGCACACCGGACACTTCCATATAGGCCTATGCTTAGATATCCGCTTCAGTAAATCTCTCATGATATAACCGCTGATGGTTTCGGTTTTATGTTGGTTCACTGGCGCAATATGTCATGTTTGAAACCGCCCGTGTGATACCGAGGCCCAAAAGGGGAGCAAAGAATAGCAACACTATTTACCTTCCATGCATGTCGTAAAAGGCGACTAAGGAAGTTATTGGATGGAGTTGGCTGTTCCATACCATATAGGGTCAGTGACCCAAAGCCATGCTGAAGTCGGATGTGTCAGAACAAAAGGCGCAGATATCGCAGCAATGCTGTAAACCATGACACAACGCATTCCGTTCTGTGGACTACATCCTGCTAATCTGCAGGAGTTTGAGAACGAACAAGAAGAAGAAGAAGAATGTTTGAAACAGGCAGCCATCTTGATCATAGATCAATGTCGTGGTATGAGAAAACGACAAAGAAAGCATTCCTCGATAATATCAGACTAATAACGATGGTACCCATTTCTTGATGCCTGTGTCGACCCGTTTCTGATCTACATGAATTTAATAGACCCGACTGTTGAAGGAAAACCACATTTCTTAATGGCTATTCATGAACTATTAATAGTAAGAAATAAGGCGGCATATATATTCTCCACAATAAAACAAATGATAATAGAGAGAAATGGCGAAATGATAATATAGAGAAATGGCAAAATGATAATAGAGAGGAATGGCGAAATGATAATAGAGAGGAATGGCGAAATGATAATAGAGAGGAATGGCGAAATGATAATAGAGAGGAATGGCGAAATGATAATACAGAGAAATGGCGAAATGATAATAGAGAGAAATGGCGAAATGATAATACAGAGAAATGGCGAAATGATAATATAGAGAAATGGCGAAATGATAATACAGATAAATGGCGAAATGTTTGTGTTGATGATTCCAGGGTGGCATCCCTACGACACTTAAGGGTTATGCGTTTGATAATAATGAATAGTAACAGATTGACAAACAGGCTCGTAGATGGGAGGGGTGGATTGAGTGTTCAACTCTTCCCCCTCGCTCCCAACCCATCAGAATATGACTTTTAGTACTAAAAAAAAACTTAGCAAAATGTCGGTGAACACCCCCTCCCCCTTTTTTTAAATAGTGAATTTATACCCCAAAAAAACTTAGGATTTTGCGTAAAATAGTGAAGTTTACACACAAAAACACAGGCATGACCTTTTTAAATTTTTAATGATTATTTTTAGGTAACTGATTTATTTAGTCACAAGACACTGGCCCACAGAGATGAATATCCACAGAAAGATGTATGGGAGCACTGATGAGCTTTCAAATACAGCAGCATAAATTAAGAAAATAGGACTTGCTGTGTAGACATGTCAAACTGCTAACGAGAAGAAGAAGAAGAATGTAATCACAACTATCGCCCGACTGATTTATGTAATAATAACTAAGACCCTACCGACAGAGAACCTTATTTTACGTCACTACAAGAAACTATTCCACGATTTTTATTGGTTGGAAAACATTTGAGTATTCACTCGCAGTTACGCACTCGCAATGACGCGCAATAGAATAGTTCAGTCTCTTATTTTTGTCGATAGGTACAGAACCTGCTTCCCTTCCCCAATAAGTGAATTTCCCTTCGTATGTTAGGTTTGTTAAGCTCTTATAGGCACGGTCTACCAAATGGAGTTTCTTTGTGTGGAAACCTAATGTAACACGTTCATTCTCAGATTCCACCTTATCAACGAGAAAGTATTGCATTATCACAACTCCTATTTGACATAGTCTAAACAAGAGAGAATTTGACAATATTGTAATTCCACGGTAGTTTTATACCATCTCTGTGTGTGGTAGCGTGAAAAGATGCTTATGTTATATCCAATCGTAACATACATGAAACAACGTTACAACTCTGTAACTCCAAATTACCATATAGTGAACATTATTTACCACATTCGTCAAATAAAGAAAAAGGATAATATCAATTCTCAATGAAAATCGGACAGTCCAATAATTCTGGAATCTATCAACAAATATGTGTATCCAATATTCTGGCAATCTTTCTACAAAATACTTGTATCCAATAACCTAGACTCTGTCAACAAAATATGTGTATCCAATTTTGCTGGAATCTTTCAACAAGATACGTGTATCCAAATATTCTGGATCATCAACCAAATAAGCGTATCCAAAAGTATGGATCTATTCTGAAAATACAGAGTCTCCTTCTTCGGGCACCAGTCCGGCGCTGGCCCAAACACAGACTCCCCAGTTCCGAGCACAACCGTGCAGCTTAACTCCCAGAGCTCGAATCCTCTAGTCCCGAGCACAACTGTGCGCTCCGAACTCCAAAACTCAACTGCCTCCTGATTTCAAAACCCAAAACTGACTACCCCCCCCCCCCAACTGATCTAACTCCCCCAACTAACTAAAAACTGATTCCCCCAGCTCTCCTCTTTCAACCAATCTCTGCGTTCATACACATCACAGTCACCCTATCCATCCCGATACGTACTTAAAAGTGTCTGAATCTAATCCGGCGATCTCTCTGTGTTCCATTACCGCCGGCAATGTTGACTGCGGTGTACAATTTGGGCGTGTTCGGCCCTTTGTATTTCATGTTGCCATTAACATTTTCGGACAGACGGGTCAAGATTCATTATATGATATCAATCCCCGTTAATTGATACCCTCTGCTTACAGTGTTCCTAATGTGTCCCGGTCTGTCCACTTCTCTATTATCCCCAAAAGAATGTGTGAGACTCTCTACTCTCATATTACGGTACATTTCCCAAGAGGTGGGAATTCGGACCTAGGTGATACTGTTACATGTGTTTCCAATGTCCAAAATGGCACTTGACAAAGACAATAGCGAAAAAGATCACAGTTTGCGAAATGAGATGTTTGAGGAACGCTATAAATGTCACGAGAAGAGACAGACAGAGATATAAAGATATCATCATCAAGTGACATATTCTTTCCAGAACATAGTCTTTCCTGTGGATTTCTTGAATTCTCCGCGGTCTTGAGCAAGTTGTCTTGCATCTTCCAGTGACATGCGCAGGCATTCTTGAATGTCTCTTGTCCAACGGCGTCTTGGTCGGCCTTTGCCCCTGTTGCCTTCTATCATCCCCTCCATGCCGTCGTGTCTCTTAATATGACCGAAAAAAGCTAGCTTTCTCTTTAATATAGTGTTCAGAAGCCAGCCTTCCTGGACGTTAATTGTTCGTAACACCTCCTGGTTTGTTTTCTTCGCTGTCCATGGTATTCTCAAAACTCTTCTATAACACTTTAATTCAAAATAAAGATATCAGGAAAGAAATAAAGACCATCTCAAGTCAAGACTACATCGAGAGACAGGAAACCAGGTAGTTTGGCCACGTCATGAGAATTGAACCTACGCAATCAACCTTCGTGTCATCATCATCATCAGGTGCCATGCCGGGTGGCGTAGGCGGTCATGGCTCTCCACAGCTCTTTGTCCACAGTATTATGTATCAAAGTCGTTGTTGTTTCTTTGCCGTGCCAGGTTGTCAAACTGTCTAATATTTTCTCACGTTGTCGCCCTCTGTCTCTGGTGCCTTCAATCTTGCCTGTTGTGATTATGTTCTCTAAACCTGCCTGTCTCATGAAGTGGCCAAAAAAAGAAGATTGCCTTTTTCTTATATTGTTGATTAAGGTCCGTTTCGCATTTAACTCTTTTAATACCTCTACATTAGTTTTTCTGGCAGTCCATGGTATTCTCAGCATTCTTCTGTAGAACCACATCTCTGTTGCCTCCAATCTCCCACTTTCCAGTTTGTTTATTGTCCAAGACTTACCTTCGTGTATACAACAGAAAAAATAACGGACTACAAGGCACGAGGAAGACCAAGAACTAGATGGGCAGAGACAATCAAAGAAAACTTAAAATGACAGGGCTAACCATGGGTCAATGCGACTCAAATGGTCAAAGACAGACGACTACATATTCTCCCCACAACTTTTAAAGGCAAACTTGGGAATGATAATAGATATATAGATAGTAACTCTCAATGTAATACCTCTATTGTCCAAGTGGGTTGAATACCCGTCTCTCATATCTACGGTCTCGGTAGATATATAACTAAACAATCCGGGAACGAAGGAGTCTACAGCAAACAAATCTCATGTCATGCCTTACATCCAACCAACAACGTGCGGAGAAGACACTCTTAGACAAATCGGACATAATACCCAACCTTACCGCCTGGACGTTGCACATATTTCATTATGATAAAGAAAGGGCGATAATTTAATTTTTGACATGATTGTACACATGTCTGAGATTTAAGTACGCGATATTCAGGTCTGGTGTCTCGACTCTGCCCTTAACTACTGACTTGGATGTGTTACCTTCCCATTTCTTGAACACAAACCTGGTGCAGACTAATGTCAGTTCTAAAGATACCGTTGATTATATGATACCAACAATGACGTGAATGTGTAAAGAAATAACCAGAAGAACGACTTCTAGCTAATTCTTTCATTACAACATTTATTCTGTCGTATGCCACTTGTTCCATGTCCACCCATTTCATCCTACTTTCTGATTTCAGTTATCTTCCACGTGATAACTTTTTATATCTATGTTTTTCTCTGCAGTTTCCAAGAAAGACCCGCCTTTACTAAAACTTCCCGTATGTTCTATTCAGCGCATCTTTGATTTATATGGTATTTGGTTTCAGTGAACTTGTATTGTTCTATATGATAAAGTCATCTTCACTATCTGTGTCATCTATCAATAGATTGTTCACTGACAGTTCTATCCTCCAGTTAGATTTTAGTACCATTATTAAATCCATATGTTCCAAAAGTGAAGTGTCTAATTGTGAATGCCCTCTAGTGAAGTCTATCTGTAAATGTCCCTCTGTTGAATGTAAATGTCCCTCTGTTGAACTCTGTAAATGTCCCTCTGTTGAATTCTGTAAATGTCCCTCTGTTGAATGTAAATGTCCCTCTGTTGAATGTAAATGTCCCTCTATTGAACTCTGTAAATGTCCCTCTGTTGAATTCTGTAAATATCCCTCTGTTAAAGTCCATCTAAGTTCTCTCTGATGAAGTCTATCTGTCAAAGTTACCTCTGCCACAGTTCCCTCTATGACATTTCCCTCTGTCACATTTCCATCTGTCAAATTTCCCTCTGTCAAAGTTCAATCTGTTACAATTCCCTCCGTTAAAGTTCCCCCTATTATAATTCCCTCTGTAAAAGTGTCATCTGTCACAGTTCCCTCTGTCAGATTTCCATCTATCAAAGTTTCTCTTTTCTGTGATATATGTAAAAGATTAGACGGTGCTTATAGTCATTGTTAGTATATGTACAGAGAAGAGAAAGAACTTGTTGAAGTGTACTTGAATAATCCTGCGGTTCTTTTTTCTCCTTTCGAACAGTATTTAGTGCCTATTATTCATTTACCTAGGTTTATCTTCTTCTTCAGCGTTCATTTTCAAACTCCCTCTGGATCTCCCTTACATCAGGACCATGTTCCTACTAGATTTCCAGCAGGATGTAGTCCAGAGAATGGAAATACGTTGCGCCACCGTTTTATTTGCGTCAATGGCCCGACAACTCCGTCTTCGGTGGATCTAGGTATATTAATCTATTCACAGCTTTCAGTACTACGCAATTTACCTAAATGCGGGTCTCTTGATAGACTTTGCCAGGTACTGGTTGTAAATGACTTCTGTTTTCTCCGTGTTAATAGTAAGCCCACAGGTGGTACAGGCTTTGAAGAATCTGTCTATAATACTTTGCAGATCAGCATCAGAGTTGAAATTTATGGTGCAGTCATCAGCAAATAGGAGATACCTGATTGTGTGTGATTTATGGTGCAGTCATCAGCAAATAGGAGATCCCTGATTGTGTGTGATTTATGGTGCAATCATCAGCAAATAGGAGATACCTGATTGTATGTGATTTATGGTGCAGTCATCAGCAAATAGGAGATCCCTGATTGTGTGTGATTTATGGTGCAGTCATCAGCAAATAGGAGATCCCTGATTGTGTGTGATTTATGGTGCAATCATCAGCAAATAGGAGATTCCTGATTGTGTGTGATTTATGATGCAGTGATCAGCAAATAGGAGATCCCTGATTGTGTGTGATTTATGATGCAGTGATCAGCAAATAGGAGATCACGGATTGTGTGTGATTTGACTGGATTTTGGTCTAAGTCACCGAAGTTTGAACAATTTTCGGTCCTTGTGAAATATAATGTTTGCTCCCAAGTCCAGATCTCTGAAAGCATCATCAAATATAGCAGAGAACATGGCGCTAAAAAATATATCTGCTAATACACATCTCAGTTTAACTCCATTTGAGACAGGAAACCTTTCAGATAACTCTCCATCATCCTGACCTCTAGCTTGAATTCCATTATACAATTTATGCACCATTGTGATAAATTTCTGTGGGTATTCATATTTTGCCATACTCTTCTACAGTCCCTCTCTACTTACTGTGTCAAATGCTTTTGTTAAGTCTATGAATGATGTGAACAGGTCACAGTCTGTTTCTTGACATTTGTCTTGACTTTGTCTTTCAGCAAATACGATATCAGATGTTCTTTTATGAAACCACATTGGCTTTTGGGTAATAATCCTCCGTTAAACGACGTAAGACGGTTCAAAAGGATTCTAGCAAATATCTTTCCTGCGATGGATTTTTAGAAAAATGCCTCACTGGTTATTACTGAATTGACAGTTCCATTTGCGTTTATACAGATGTATAATTGTTGAATCCCTGAAATTTTGTAGAATATATTCACTGTGTCATAACTATTTGATTATCATATGAAATCAACATCAGTATTGGGTTGCTCACAGTCATCTTGTGATGTTTACGTGCAACACCAGAACGTTGCATTCCGAAATACAGAATGTTAGCGCATGCGGTTTCGTCTGTGGATCTCATAAATGGGTCACTAGACAAACCAACCATGCAAAAAAAAAAAACACCTTAGTAGATGACATGCTTTTATATTGAGGTTATCTTCTTATAGAAGCTTCATGGCACGTCATCTATACAATCCCGTAGTCGTAATCTTCAATAACAGTTACATGTTGTTCTGACAGGCCGACGTTGTGCTTGAACTAGTTACGGGCACGGCGTGGGTGGGCGGAACAACAAAGAAACCTGTCGCAGGGGCCAGAGTTTTCCCCTATGTAACGTCTGTTTCGGCAACATTAGAAACGAAACACCATTGAGTCAAATGGCTGCTGAAACAGAGGGCGGAGCGCTTATGGGAATGCCCCACGTGCTGTGAGGCCAGTTTCTAATCAAGAATCAAGAATACAGAAAGTTAAAGACAGAAGACTTCAGAGAAGAAAATCGTGGATGAGACGTGCTGAGGATGTCATACAAAGCATGTGCAGACTACACGATGTGGCGGCAGGTGCGGAATGGATAGGTCTACACACAGATTTAGAAACTTGTTTGAGAGTAGTAATATCACTTAGCAGAAATGCAGAGAGTGGTGTCCACGGTTGTGGAGTAAGAGGTGCAGGCTTTGGTCAGTGAGAATGCCAAAGAGAGGGATATGATTATATACACTGATGGATCTGTGATTAGACATGTTCACAGTACTTGGGCCTTTACAGCTCAGTGCGCAGGTAAAACGATCAGGAAGGAGAGTGGGGCCTTTGCTGTGACTACGAGTAGCATGACCATGGAGACTATGTCAGTGATCAGAGAATTTGCGTTGGTAGCGCACAGAAGGTAAAGCAGGTCTGCATCTTGAGTGACTATGAATATGATTAGGAAGGTACAACTGGGTCTCGTTTGCGAACAGTGAATTCAGGCCTTGACAATAGCGAGGCTGAAAGTGATCACATTTATTTTCGTGCCGGGACATAGCAGATCAACTGGCGTCATGCGCAATTGTGGCACAGGGCTATGGGGCAATGGATAGAACTGACATTTCGAACTCCCTAAGAGATATTTTACGCGTGAGTGAGACTAGTGTTGATGATGATTACTTTTCAATGATTAAAGATCAGGGTTTGAAATGCAGTGTTGCTAGAAGTGAACATTTTGGAGGGCACAGAATAATGATGGTCAACCAGCATAGGACAGTTACTGTCAGTAGAAGTGTAATGGCGGATACACTCAGGGAGAGATCGGAGTATCTATGGACCTGTCCAGTTTGCAGTGATGATGATCCGACGACTAACTAACTAACAAACAAGAAATTAAGGACAAGGTCGCAAGGACAACTTGCCGTCCAAAAACACAAAAAACAACAAACCAAGAAAATGTTTATACAAACCAAATTTGAATTACCGTGCGTTGAATTCATAAACGACAAAAAAACACACACAAAAAACAAAAACAAAAAACAAACATACCCGAATGCGTTATCTAGATGAAATGTTAAAATACAAAACCAATATTTACATTCATCTCTTTTTCTTCTTCTTTCCTTCCTCTTTTACCCTTTATGGGTGTCGAGGAAGATACAATGTTCGTGTTCTCGTTTTTCTGTCAGCTTCAGATAATGTTATTTGGTATTCGTGTAATGTGTCTTTGATGTTGTCGATCCAGCGTACTCTAGGTCAACCCGTGGCTCTTCTTTCTGCTTCTCCTCTCTTTGTATATGCTGTATAAACTAATGAATCACACGGCATTCTTTCAAGATGACCAAACCATTGAATCTGTTGGTTTTGTATGTATTGTAGAATTGATATGACACCCACTCTTTCTCTTATGACATCGTTTCTAATTCTGTGTCTTCTGGTCACTCCTGTGGCTTTTCTCAGACATCTCATCTCTGTTGTAACCAGTTGTCTCTTATGTTTTATTGTTAAGGACTATGTTTGACATTGGTAGCACAGGGTTGGAATGAAGATACTTTGGATAGAATGTTTTTTTTGTTGATATTGGTAGCATTTTGTGCTGCAATAAAGGGGTTAATTGACCCAGTATGTGATTCGCTTTGCTACAACGAATGCCTATTTCGGTGTCCATCTTTCCATCTGAAGAGAATGTTACGCCTAAGTATTTGAAGGTGTTGGTTTGTTTAATGACTTGATTTTCCATTAACTTTCACTTACATTCACTAACTCGCTAAATGAACAACGCAGCCATTTTAGAGAAAAACAGACGTGATAACAGCTGTCACAACGTAATATTCTTGACATCGAGAGGCACAAAAACATACGCGCAGAATTGTCGGCTAACTTTTATGAAGCTTAGTTATTAATTGAACTATTTGCAATTCATATAGTTTGTTCTACGAAATATTGAAGTCGTCAATATGGGAAATTATACAGCATGTTGTACTAAGCCTAACTAAAACGATAAACAAGAAAGAGAAATGCTCTCAAGAAAAGAGGAAGAGCTAAAAAGAATATAAATTACGATTCACCAAAATCTGTGACATTATCCTCATTTGTTGGCTTTAAATATCAAATATCAGGAATTTTCAAAGAGCCACACAAAGACGAGTCCGAAGATAGATTAACCTTCAAAGCAAATTCTGCCAAGTCTTTTCGCTTTGCCTGCGAACACAGAGTGACAGTAGCCACACGTTTAGCAGGTTTAGAGATTTAAGCGTGGCAAGGTGCAATAGTTCTTACTTCTAAGTACTACGAAGGTTTGGAAACGCTGTGGACACGTGACTGCGTCGAGTTTTTGCAACGGAATCCAAAGAGCGGAGAGGTTCATATGGCTGTTGTAATAAGTCAGCCAAAGTTGATGACGTTGATTGTGTTTTTCCAGTGGCTCTTCCTCTTCCTGTTCCGGAGACTATTGTTATCTTAGAAGTAGATGATGAACTGCAAGCCACTCCGACGCCATCCATACCTGGACCTTCCACGGACAAGAAGTAAGTCATACCTGAAGATGATGATAATCTTCCAGCGACGCTGCCGCCATTAAATAGAGGCATGTTAACGATGAAAATAGAGGACATTGGTGATGAAAACTCCGTCCGCAGCTTAAAAATAGCTGCGTCTTCATCTGCCAACGAGCAAGGTGATATCTACATACCCAGTCGCCATTTTGATGGTAAAAGAACATGGCGAAGAGGGAAACGAATAAATGTTTCCCTACTGTTCAGTTAAAGTCAATTTTATGGCAAAAAAAATACAAAAACCAAAAATAATTTATATTTAAGTTAAGGTCCTTTTTTAGGACCAGCAAAATATCTACATTTCCATTAAGTGTTTGGTTTTATTTTTGATTTTGTTTCGGCATCTATTCTATCTATAATATTCTATCTTGACAGAGCTGAACAAATTATTATCTTCCGCATCAGGAGAAGACACAACAGACTAATCAGTCATCTAAATAGACTAATAATTGTTCCATCACCTCTGTCTCCGTGTGTGAGGCAGCACAAACCGAGGAACATATCCTGCAAGACTGAATTACACTGAGCCAGTTAATAGAGGAACACTGGCCCACATAGACGAATATCTACAGAAAACTGTATGGGAACACTGAGAGCATTCAAATACAGCAACATTTATTAAGAAAACAGTATGGGAGCACTGAAAGCATTCAAATACAGACGCATTTATTAAGAAAACTATGGGAGCACTGAGGATCTTCCAAATACAGCAGCATTTATTAAGAAACCAGGACTTGCTGTGTAGAAGTGTCTGAATAACGAAATGACTGTCACCCATCCAGAAACAGATTTTGTCTTTTATTATTCTAGGTCTGATGTGTCAGCAACTCTGAAAAGTAAATAAGGATTGTTTGGACATTTAGTGTCGCCGATACAGAAAGAGTCACTTATGTAAGCATAATGTAAACACGACACGTCGAGATATTGTGTAAAAACTGTTTTAAACATGTACAAATGACTGATTTGAAAATTTATATTTCACTATTTTTCCTAGTCTAAATAAAGTGATTTTCTTTCATATTTTCTTTCATATTTTCTTTCATATTTTCTTTCATATTTCTTTCATATTTTCTTTCATATTTTCTTTCATATTTCTTTCATATTTTCTTTCATATTTTCTTTCATATTTCTTTCATATTTTCTTTCATATTTCTTTCATATTTTCTTTCATATTTTCTGTCATATTTCTTCCATATTTTCTTTCATATTTCTTTCATATTTTCTTTCAAATTTTCTTTCATATTACGTTTTTTTTCATAATGAAAAATCTTGATATTGAGAGACAATGTCTGGGTCAAAGGGCATGAGCCCATGGACCGCTGGATCAGCAACGAACCAGTAACAATGTAATGCCAAAAAATTGTATCAGTTGTTTTCAATATGTACAAATGCATAAGTTGATTATATTGGATTTTCTTTCCAAGTCAAAATTGTTACTTTCTTTCCCGTGAAAGTAAGATTTTCTTACTTTTCCTAGCGAAAATGTTTTTCTGTGACTTTATTACCTACCAACATAAACGGAATTGTGACTTTTTAAATAGTGATTTTCTTCTAGTCAAAATTGTGACTTTCTTTCCGTGTCTTTGTTGTTTGTTAAATGGCGGATTAAGCCTCTTAGCCGAGGCACGACCCTTTCAACCTAAGACAGAAGTCTATTTTGGTTATATCAGGCCGTATTAGCTTTTATCTAAATGTGACCTAATGGTCTGGGTGTTTGGAAAGCCGTGCGTGCTATTGCTATGTATTATCTATATTGCTAGGTGGAGTTGATGTTTATTTGTGGCCAAGATGCCTTTTATCTAAGTGTGACCTATGGTCTGGGCGAATTGAGAACCGTGCGCGCTATTATTGCAAAAGAATGTTATGTTGCTAGTTGTATTAAACTGTTTATTTCCGGTGGTATTGCTTTTTTTATTTAAGAGTGACACTAATGCCTGGGGGAGTTTGAAAAACCATGCGTGCGATTTCTTTCCGTGTCTTTTTTTTTACCTGTGATTTTATTACGGTTTACCCTGAAGATTGCCTAAACACTGTCCGACTCCCTCTTAATAAACACTCCCCTCCTCCCTTTTAATGAAGATTCCCCTCCTCCCTCTTAATGGACACTCCCTTCCGCCCTCTTAATAAATATCCCCTTCTCCTTAATAAACACTCTCTTCTCCTCTCTTAATACATACCCACCTTCTCCCTCGTAATAGATACTCTCCTCGCCTCTCTTAATAAACACTCCCCCTCTTAATGACTATCCCCCCCCCCAAAAAAAAAGAGATTAAAAAAATCTACACCCCTTTGTATTTAAATTCGTCAACTCTTTCGTTAAACCCCCACCCTCCCCCTTTCCCCTCTGAAATATAGGTACTATAATCTGCAACAATATTCTAGAAAAGATAAACCGCAATAAATTGTCGAGATTGATTACATAACTTCAAAGGGGAGACGGCAATGATTCTGATCTGAACGTAGACGAAGGTGACGTTAGCCGCTATGATTCCACTTCACTTTTGACATTTGTAATTGGTATCCTATAATTAGTCGGTTGAATTGATCATGTCGTGTTAGTGATAGCACTGTTCGGGTCGTTTGAACTTAGCGCAAGTTTTAAGTGTCTGGGAAGTGCTTCAGAAATTTCCGGATTACAACTTTTAAAATGAGATGGTTGGAAGGTTGGAGTGTTTCACGTGTCTGAAGGGGTTAGTGTTAAAACTGTCACATAACTCAGATTAGGGATTCGCATATACTGTCAAAAACGTCGGGTACGATTTGCAAGCTGCTCATCAAAT
Organism: Meghimatium bilineatum; assembly: GCA_034231615.1. NCBI lineage: Eukaryota > Metazoa > Mollusca > Gastropoda > Stylommatophora > Philomycidae > Meghimatium > Meghimatium bilineatum. Next base: position 20,434,504 of record CM067309.1, read on the forward strand.
ATATAGACAGCCTGGGGTGTAAGAGACTGTCGCCGGGCCCATGAAACGACATTCTGGAGTGTTTTATTTACTGATGCATGGAACGAGGGCAGTTCGAGAGAAATAAGGGTAGCAAGAAGTGGTATATAGCAATTTTGAAATGTGATGATGTGAACGGCAAGTAATAGATGAAACTTACAAGGAGAGATATTGAGTTGTGATGATATGAAAGGCAAGGAATAGATGAAACTTACAAGGAGAGATATTGAGTTGTGATGATATGAAAGGCAAGGAATAGATGAAACTTACAAGGAGAGATATTGAGTTGTGATGATATGAAAGGCAAGGTAGAAATGAAACATACATGGAGAGATATTGAGTTGAGATAATATGAAAGGCAAGGTACAGATGAAACTTGCATGGAGAGATACTGAGATCATATGAAAGGCAAGGTACAGATGCAATTTGCATGGAGAGATATTGAGATGTGATGATATGAAAGGCAAGGAATAGATGGAGAGATATTGAGATGTGATGATATGAAAGGCAAGGAATAGATGGAACTTACATGGAGAGATATTGAGAAAATAATCCAGGCTGAGAATGAATGTGGAATTTTTGGTCTGGGTCTATGCGCAAGCGCAAGAACTCACACACAATTAATTAATTGTCGTGGGGAGTGGAGAAACGTAAGGAATAAAGAAGAGAATTCTAAAAAGACGAAAGGATTGTGGAAAAAGTGAATGACAGAAAGAAGAAATGTGACACGACAGGGAAGACAATTTAAGAAAAATAAGGCGGGTAAATCTTCAGTGTTAGATATGAAGATTAATGCAGGACAGAGCTATAAGGAGAAAAACATAGCTGCGTAAGGAGTGTTGCAACAAAATACAAATCACGCTAACGATTTCGACGGAAACAAGCGACGTTTCGACTAAACAGTTCGACTAAACTGTTCAGCACGAAAACAAACAAAAAGGAATATATTTTTTTTACAAACAGCGAATCATAATTTAAGAGAGGAGAAAAATAAGGAAATAAAGGGGAGAAGATGACAGAAAGAAAAATAAGGTAATAAAGGGGAGAAGATGACAGAAAGAAAAATAAGGTAATAAAAGGGGAGAAGACGACAGAAAGAAAAATAATAAATACGGCAAGAACAGAAGAGAGAGAGAGAGAGTAAAAGGGAAAAACAGACAGGTATAATAGAATAAGAGATATCAAAGAAAAATATACTTATCTGAAATCCAGTGTAGTCGAAAAGAAAGGTAAAACTCTAAATGTCACTTGAAGTAATGGTCTGTCTGGAGGTCTGCATCAATTATGTGGTACAGACATATTTTCCTTTAGAAGTCAAAATTGGTCATCCATTCCGTTAATTAAATAAAAATGTGGGAGGCATCATGAAGACAGGTCAGGAAAGTGGAGTTGAAAGAGGTATGCCATAGAGAGAGAGAGAGAGAGAGAGAGAGAGAGAGAGACTCGTTATGTGTTTTTCTTTTCAGAATTAGTTTTGTCATATTTGTATCCATATCTTCCCTCACCATGCATTCCCTGCAACATTTCTACAACTCCGTATAAGAACGTCATTGTTACCTGGGCTGTCTCTGCTGTTAATGTCTGTCGTTTAATGCTTTTGTGACAGTATCACTTTTTATTGTTTTCACTGTTTTGAATTTTCGTGAAAAAAACACTTTAAGGTGGAAACGTTAAAATTGTCTTGCATATTGTTATTTGCATTGTTTCATATCTGTAACCTACAGTCTGTGAGCTCATTGTAAAGCTGATCTACATTATGTACATTGTAAAGCTTATCGACCTTGTGCTCGTTGTAAAGCTAATCAACCTTGTGCTCGTTGTAAAGCTGATCTACCTTGTGCTCGTTGTAAAGCTGATCTACCTTGTGCTCGTTGTAAAGCTGATCGACCTTGAGCTCGTTGTAAAGCTGATCGACCTTGTGCTCATTGTATAGCTAATCAACCTTGTGCTCGTTGTAAAGCTGATCGACCTTGAGCTGGTTGTAAAGCTGATCTACCTTGTGCTCATTGTAAAGCTGATCTACCTTGTGCTCATTGTAAAGCTAATCAACCGTGTGCTCGTTGTAAAGCTGATCGACCTTGAGCTCGTTGTAAAGCTGATCTACCTTGTGCTCGTTGTAAAGCTGATCGACCTTGTGCTCATTGTAAAGCTGATCTACCTTGTGCTCGTTGTAAAGCTTATCGACCGTGTGCTCATTGTAAAGCTGATCTACCGTGTGCTCGTTGTAAAGCTGATTTACCTTGTGCTCGTTGTAAAGCTAATCAACCGTGTGCTCATTGTAAAGCTGATCTACCTTGAGCTCGTTGTAAAGCTGATCTACCTTGTGCTCGTTGTAAAGCTGATCTACCTTGTGCTCGTTGTAAAGCTTATCGACCGTGTGTTTTACGTACGTCTTATTGTCCTACAGTTTTACAGCAGTCATACTTATTATACAAGGATATCCTTCTTCAGCGTTCATTCTCAAACTCCCGCTGGAACTTCCTTGATGCAGGACCATGATTCTACTAGATTTTCAGCAGAATGTAGTCCAGAGAATAGAAATGCGTAATGTCGGTTTTATTTGAGCCATATGGCCCGACACATCAATATTCGGCGGCATAAAAGGATATAGGTTTTTATTAATCGAATTTATGTCACATGAAATCCATAAAACATTGACAATTCTTTCTTTCTTTCTTCTTTTTGACTCGCTCATATGGCAACATTGATTTCTCTTATTATAAGTTTGAAGTTCTTTCCCAAGCAAGTTGCATAGACTTATGTTTCTTTAGAACTCAAGACTGTTGATCCATTCCGTTAACTAAAATAAGAGGAATAATGAAGAGAGCTGGGACAATTTGGAATTACGGGAGTTATGCCAGAGAGAGGAGATGTGGAGATAAAGTAGAAGTAAAAATATAAACTAAAGAAAAAGTAGTAGGTAGCCCATAGCATTTATTAAAGTCGCAGGGGTGTGAGATGTTAGCGAAATCACATTTCACAGGCCCTGCAAATGAGGGTGGTAGCCATCTCCTCTCCCTTGCAGTCTTTACTTCCCGGATTAATCTGGTACCCATTTAAGGCTGGGTCGACCTGGGAGCCGTTGCGATCTGAAAACATTTCCGCCTCAGCTGGGGAATGAACCCAGGACCACTCATATGCGAAGCCAGTGCGCTAACCACTGCGCTAACGCGGCTCTATGTGCGTGCGTGCGTGTGTATGAGTGTGGTTGAGTGTGTGTGTGTGGAAGAGCACAATAAAGTACACTCAAATTCCAGTATACAAACTTGATCCGGACCGATGAAATTTTTTTGCATTAACAGAAATTCGCCAAATACAGTATAAACATAATATACAGAAAAAATATAATTTGGGATTTTGAAAAGTGTTGTTATATAAGGAAATTTGTTCTATAAGATGCGCTATAGAGGGATTAAATTGTATCATGTTTATCTCGAATGTGTGCTGTCGAAATGTCTAATTAGTGACTCTGAATAAGTGTGTCCAAATGTCTAATTAGTGACTCTGAGTCATCATCATCATCAGGTGCCATGCCGGGTGGCGTAGGCGGTCATGGCTCTCCACAGCTCTCTATCCACAGTATTATGTATCAAAGTCGTTGTTGTTTCTTTGCCGTGCCAGGTTGTCAAACTGTCTAATATTTTCTCACGTTGTCGCCCTCTGTCTCTGGTGCCTTCAATCTTGCCTGTTGTGATTATGTTTTCTAAACCTGCTTGTCTCATGAAGTGGCCAAAAAAAAGAAGATTGCCTTTTTCTTATATTCTTGATTAAGGTCCGTTTCGCATTTAACTCTTTTAACACCTCTAAATTAGTTTTTCTGGCAGTCCATGGTATTCTCAGCATTCTTCTGTAGAACCACATCTCTGTTGCCTCCAATCTCCCACTTTCCAGTTTGTTTATTGTCCAAGACTCGCACCCATATGTTAGTATAGGGGTTATATAGCACTGCAGAACTCTCTTTCTCACCTCTAATGACAAGGTCATATTACACAGTATATTTTTCATTTTTCTGAATGTTGTTTTTGCCTGTCCTATTCTGCATCTTATTTCTGTTGAACTTCTTCCATCTGCTGTAATAATTGTACCTAGATACTTGAATTGGTGGACCTGTTTTAATACTATATCATTCACTATGATCTTGCATGGTGTGTTATTTTCTTTCTTTGAAATAACTATTACTTCTGTTTTCTTGATATTTAGGAAGAGGCCTTTCTCTTTGCTTTCTGTGACTACTACTTTAATTAAGTTTTGAAGGTCTTCCTCACTTTTTGCAATCAGAACAGTGTCATCCGCATATCTCAAATTATTTATGTTATGTCCTCCCACTGATATTCCTGGGATATCTACTATTGCCCGCAATATGTTTTCACTGTATAGAGAGAACAGGTCTGGTGAAAGCACGCATCCCTGTCCGACTCCTTGTTTTATTTGTTGAAAACGGCCAAATTGATTTCCTACTCTTATTGCTGCTGATTGTTGCCAGTACATGTTCTTGATTATTCTTAAATCCTTGCTGTCAATATTCAGATTCTCTAGCATGTGTATAATTTCGCTATGTTTAACTTTGTCAAAAGCTTTAGTGTAGTCTATAAAACAGAGGTACAGATCTGTTTTTACTTCTATAGACCTCTCTATTAGTGTTCTCAATATATAAATCGCATTGTTGGTGCCTTTGCCTTCTACAAATCCACATTGTTCTGGACTTATTTCTGATTTGATTTTGTTTCTCACTCTCTTCATGATGATTCTGAGAAGTATTTTGGTTATTTGGCTCATGAGGCTGATTGTACGGTGTTCTTCACATTCGGTGGTCCCTGGTTTCTTAGGTAATGCTATGAATATGGATCTCATTAAGTCATCGGGTATGTTTCCGCTGTTATATATGTCATTCAGCAATTTTGTGATTATTTCAACTCCAAAGTCATCTAAAGCTGCTCTGAGTAAGAGTGTCCAAATGTCTAATTAGTGACTCTGAGTAAGAGTGTCCAAATGTCTAATTAGTGACTGAGTAAGAGTGTCCAAATGTCTAATTAGTGACTCTGAGTAAGAGTGTCCAAATGTCTAATTAGTGACTCTGAGTAAAAGTGTCCAAATGTCTAATTAGTGACTCTGAGTAAGAGTGTCCAAATGTCTAATTAGTGACTCTGAGTAAGAGTGTCCAAATGTCTAATTAGTGACTCTGAGTAAGAGTCATTATGTCAACGAATATTCTTTGGAATTGTTCACCCCCTCCCCGAAATCTCCTAACAACTGTCAAGAATTTAGGGTTATTTAATTATTCCCAGAATTCTTTAACCACCCTCCCCGCCCTAAAATATTTATTAAACGAAAAAGTAAAAAGAACAACAAGTTGTGTTACACATTTTCCCATAACAAATTTTCCCATATCAAATAATTGTATTACTGTATTAAAACAGTATTGATGACGTTAACTTTTATCAATTTCCCATTACTCCTTTGTAGTGCACTGTAAAACTCATTCAAATCCCCCTCCCACAACCTCTTAATTGTTGATTTATAAACGTAATTTATGAAAGCCCACACCATCACTCACAACTGACGAACCTCAGCCCTCCCCCGAATAACTCCAGCCCCACCCCCAGAACTAACCTTAGCACCAGATCATTCCTGTCTCAAGGATATTTTGGAAAAATGTCCTTTTGATGTGATCTAAAAATGTGATCTGACACACATATATATACCCACATACCCACACTTTTGGGAGATTTAATGTGAAGGAAGTGATCGATTAGCTTGTACCTCCCCACCTCATTCCCCACATCCCCCAACACACACACAAATATCATCTAATTGTCAACTTTGATGAATGCGTCTTCTGGAGAATCGGTTTTCAATAACTCAAAACGCATATCACCTGTCATCCAATCTGGATTCTTTCTTCGTTCAGGGTTGCCACACTTCAAAAAGGTATTTCAGACGCTCAGATTTCCCCCCTCAGAAATTTAGCGTGCCCTCTCGACTTTTTCCGTTTCACTCTGGGAGCTATAAATCTATTTGATCGGCTGGTTAAGTTGACAGCTACAATTTATTACCGCTTGTGGAGAGGAGTATTATATCTCAAAGGAATTTTTGTTGGATTAGAATTGAGGGTTATACATCATATATTTCTTACATGTACACGCTTTTTATTCTTTTTTTCAATCTCTCTCAATCCCCTCTCAATCTATTTTTCAATATCTCTCTTACTTTCCCTCTCAATAAATCTCTCTTTAAATTGCTCACTCTTTCAACACCCCCTCTCAATCTCTTCTTCAATATCTCTCTCAATCTCTCTCTCTCTCAATACCTCTGTCAATCTCTCTTTTAATTTGTCACTCTCTCAATCTCTATCTGTAAATCTCTATTTCTCACTCCCAGTCTCTGCCAATGAGAGATATTCTCCATCTCTAACTTAATATATCTCTCAATATTTCTCTCAGCCTCTCTCAATCTCTTTTTCAATCTCTCTCTCAATCTCTCCCAATATCTCTCAATCTCTCTGTCCCTCTCAATCTCTGTCGAAATCTCTCAATACATCTCAATCTCTCCCAATATCTCTCAATCTCCCTGTCCCTCTCAATATCTCCCACTCTTCCAATATCTCTCGATTTTCCTCTCCTTCTCAGTCTCTCAATTATTCTCTCGGACTCTCTTCATCTCTGTCCCAATCTCTCAATCTCCCAATATCTCTCGATCTGGTTGTCCCTCTCAATATCTTTCTCAGCCTCTCTAAATCACTGTACCGATCTCTCAATATCTCTCTCAATCTCCCAATATCTCTCAATCTCTCAAAATCTCACTGTCCCTCTCAATCTCTCAATCTCAATTCTCCCTTTCAAAAGGATTCCTTCATCAAATTGATTGACCCATTTTCTCTGCTGTATTTTTTGGGTTAGAAGTTCAGCCTTCTTTTTCTTCCTTCGTTCTCAAACTCCTGAAAATTAGCAGGATGTAGTCCGGAGAACAGATTGCATTGTGTCATTGCACCCACACTGCGATACCTGCACCTTTCAGTCTGATATATTAGACAGCAGCATCGCTTCTGAGTCACTTTGACAATATGGGCCAATAAATTTACCAGCAACTCTCCTTAGACGTCTCTTGCGCCATGCTTGGCAGGCAACAGTGTCGTAATTCTTGGCTATACTTACCCATAATTACTGTACAGTAGATTAAGTATTTTATTATTCTCATTTTTAGTTTGTGATTTATTGACATGTTAATATTTTCCTAATGTCATTGAAATTACTTTTAGCCATTTCTATTCTCCTTTTAACTCCTGTTTCACAAATGTCGTCATTTGTGATTGCCGTTGATTTGGCGTCCGAAATCTTGATGTTTTACTTGTTGTAGTTTCTCTCTATGTATTTTATGTTTAGCGTGTGTTCCTCTTCGATTTTGCTGATAATTCTTGTATAATTGTCATATCTAGCGCGTACTTTCCGTATGATTTTTATCAATAATATATTAGTTTCTGTAGCTCTTGCTCACTTTCTGCTAAGAGGATTTTTTTTATCACATTATCACATTTAGATGTCTTTGAAATATAATCTACAACTAAAACTTTCTGTGTAATTGTCCCCCACCTTCCCCCACATTTAAATGACATGTATTATTTGTTTCTTAAACCACGATAAAATACTGTCGTCTGGATAAATAGAAATGTGACAGAAAGTACGTGATATCATCATCAATAAAAAATAATATGTTATTGTGATTTAAATTGCGAAAAATTGTCATATAAAACCCTACCAACAGAGACAAAACAACGATTTATCAGCCTTCTTAAGTGATGTTTTTAAATATTATTGCAGGGATTTCATCAGCCTTCTTAAGTGATGTTTTTAAATATTATTGCAGGGATTTCATCAGCCTTCTTAAGTGATGTTTTTAAATATTATTTCTGTGATTTCATCAGTCTTCTTAAGTGATCTTTTAAAATATTATTGTTGTGATTTTCGTTGGTCACTATTTATATACTTTGTGTCCCCCGTGTGTCACCAGCCAAGGCCGAGCAACGAAATTCACGGGAAAGTCTATATGTGACGACATGCTATCTAGACATGTTGAGACGTGGCTATCGACGTCGTACTACAGGTCTTCTAACTGAATTAATTTGGGCCCTGTTCGTTACGTTTTTGTTTATTGTTTGGATTTTGATTGGTCGCTATTTATATACGTGGAATCGCATGCCAAAAATGGCAAGGTCAACGAATATGTTATACGCAAATGGGAAACTAGTTCATTTTTACGTTTTAGTTGACAGGTCTCTTATACAGGCGATCGGTCACAGTTGAGTGATACCACGGTTACTAGTGCACCTCTAGATCTGGTATCTCCGACTTCAGCGCCAGTAGTTGCTTGGTCAGGACTGTAATCATGTTCGATATCAGGTATAGTTCGACCAATCTTAGTTTCCAGCCTCTGTTGGCTGGACTAAGCCTCTGTTGGCTGGACTAAGCCTCTGTTGGCTGGACTAAGCCTCTGTTGGCTGGACTAAGCCTCTGTTGGCTGGACTAAGCCTCTGTTGGCTGGACTAAGCCTCTGTTTGCTGGACTAAGCCTCTGTTTGCTGGACTAAGTCCCATCTCCACTTCAAGGAGTTGGCCTCCATGAGGTTGCCAAGGAATAACCGAAAATATGAGCCAAAATGTTTGAATGAATTCTGTTGGTAGGTCTTCTATTGGAGAATGTCACGTTTCAATCACGTCACCATCTTCGGATGTGTGTATATTTATGTGCATGCGTGTATATGTGTGTGCATGTGTATATATATATGCGTATGTGTTTGTGTGTGATGTACATATTACAGATATGCAGAACTTTTAAAATAAAAAAAATGACATCATGTCTCTTTCATCAAGCGAGTCCATACTCTGTCCTAGTAAGTGAAGTTGCCGAAGTACAGAGACAACCAGCCAACAAATTCACCAGAGTAATCAATATGCGACGCATACACTCTCTGTGAATATGTCTATATCTGTTCACTATCCGTAGCGTAATGGTTAAGCTATTAGCATTGTGCTCAAGAGGTCGTCGGTTCGAATCTAGCTCGTGATGTAATGTCTTGTTTATAAAGTGAATCTTTTTATAGATCTCCGGGGATTATCGCTTGAAGTTACGGAGTTCTGAGCTGTTAGTGGTACTTTCGGCAGACGGCCTACCGCTTTCGCTGAGAGGGATGGTGAACATATTGGAAACCTCGAGCACAATAGTCAATCCTTCACCACATTTGATACCTTTTGTTACCTAGAAATAAAATAACAAATATAAACGCATTTTAAGCGAAAGAATGAAGATGAAGAATTGTCTCTTCTCAATTTCTCAGATTGATTTCCTGGTAACTGTTATCTAATTCCCATGTTGCTATGATGGTCCCTAGCGGCCGCTATCTAATTCCCATGTTGCTATGATGGTCCCTAGCGGCCGCTATCTAATTCCCATGTTGCTATGATGGTCCCTAGCGGCCGCTATCCAATTCCCATGTTGCTATGATGGTCTCTAGCGGCCGCTATCCAATTCCCATGTTGCTATGATGGTACCTAGCAGCCTTTATCTAATTCCCATGTTGCAATGATGTTACCTGGTAACCGTTATCTAATTCCCATGTTGCAAATGATGTTCCCTGGTAACCGTTATCTAATTCCAATGTTGTTATGATGTTCAGTGGTAACCGTTATCTAATTCCCATGTTGCTATGGTGTTCCCTGGTAACCGTTATCTAATTCCCATGTTGTTATGATGTTCCCTGGTAACCGTTATCTAATTCCCATGTTGCTGTGATATTCCCTCGCGGCCGCTGTCTAATTCTCGTGTTGCTATGATATTCCCCCTAGTGACAACTATCTAATTGTCCCCGTTGCTAAGATGTTCACCTTTGTGAAGTTATCTAATTCCTATGTTGCTATAATGTTTTCTCAGGCCCCTTGCATTTGCCTCAAGATGGAATCAATAGCTCAACGATTCCAACACAAGGCTCTGGTCAAGGAAGCCTCTTCGATTTGTTAGGCTTTACAGATGAAGATGTAAGTGTTGACCAGATCAACGAACTTGATGAGTTTGAAGACGATCGTGGTGGAGGTATGGATCTAGGAAAAAATGTCTTTATTCCAGATGTGACTATCGATGATTCCACTGCAACGTTTGGTAAGATTTCCAAATACCTCGTTTTTATTTATTACCAAATATCTCGTATTTATGTATTGCCAAATACCTCGTCTTTATGTGTTCCCAAATGTCTCGTATTTATGTATTATCAAATGTCCGTATTTATGTATTATCAAATGTCTCGCAGATGTCAATGCAGGCCAAAATTCGATTGCTGAGATGTTATAGCGAACCAATTATTCTTTATGGATGTGAAGCATGGACTGTAAAAAAAAAAAAAAATCAAAACGAATTGGAAGCTACAGATGTTTCTTGGAAGAATGATGAAAATACCATGGAAAGCTAAGAAAACTAATACAGAGGTTCTCATTGATGCTGTCGTAAAAAGATCAATCATATCAAACATTAGGGGCAGATAGTCAAGGTTCCTAGGGCACGTGCTGAAAAGAACACAGCTGGAACACTTAATAACCACTGGAATACTCATGGGAAGAAGAGACAGGGGGCGACAAAGAAGTTGCTAGATGGACTAGAATTATGGCACGGGAGAAGTTCACCAACCGAGCTTATTGACAACACAAGAGACAGAGAGTCGCGGAGAAACATGATCGCCTACGCCATTCGGCATGACACTTGATTGATTGAAATGTCATGTATTTATGTAGAATTAAACAATAAGCGTTGTCATCTTTATCTGTGCCCACGAGGTTTAAATCTTTTCCCCACTGCTCTTTTCCAGGTGTTCCTTGATTTTCAAACTCCCCTCTTTCTCTATTTTAGGGTCTCTAAAATATCAATTTTATGTTAATTAAAGAAATATTTCTAGCAGCACGCTGTCAGGCATTGCAGCAATCACAGAGGATGTCGCCCTGTGCATTGATCACTCTAGTGCAGCGTTTGGTGGTCGTCGCGAATGTCTGGATCCGAGGTCTGGAAACTTCTTCTTCTTCTTCGTCGTACGCCTTGCGGTGGACCCTCTGAAAGTATTCCGCTGACCGTCCTGAGAAGGACGTATGAGGATGATCTGTGTTGTGTCATGTTTTACAGCAAGCTGCGTTATCTGCGCCTTTCGACCTGACACATACGTCTTTAGCCTGCATTTTTTGGGCCGGGTTGGCATTCCCGAATCTTTGATCCCTAGTACTTGGCCAACTACAGCAGGGTTGCTGCACTCCTGTTTCCAGGCCCACTGCGTGGAATTGTACTGATGGTCATGGCCAGCTGTGGTTCACTGACCCTGATGCTCGACCAGATATGGAGCACCGGCCGGTGCACTCTAGTGTGCATGTCATCTCTGGGCCCGTCTGGAAACAAAATGTATTATTTACCGCGGATACAAGTAAATTCAAGTAGGAAGCATAAGGATAAATGAAAATAATTCTTACAGATAACGGGAATTGAACTAGGTCCGTTCTAGCAGCACAGAATCACTTCGCAACACAAATAAACAGGTTTTTCGTACTTGACCAACCACATCACCAAAAAAAGATATGATCTCGTAAAGACATTTGACCTGTGTACTCAAGTCACTGCTGGTTCAATTCCTGTCAGCTGTAAAAATTAGTTTCATTTATGCTCATATTCCCTACTTGAATTTTCTTCAAATAGTCGTTTTGCCTTTCTCTGCTATATGCAGCCAAATCCTGAACTGTACACGCTAGGCATGCAAGGCAGCCTAATTCTTTCTACCTGAGAACACTTCTTGGTGAACTTTGGCAGGATCCTATCCCAGACATGGAGATTCGCGAAAACACTAAGATAGAAAGCATCTACGCCTTGTTGACCAATTCTCAACTTCGTTGGACCGGTCAAATTTTTCCACATGACAGACGCATGACCAAAAATACTTTTCTGCGGTGAAATCTGTGAAGGTAAGCGTTCAAGCAGAGAACTGAAGAAACGCTGGCTCTATCACATATCTTGTGCCTACCTTCTTCCTTTTCTTTTGATTATTTCCCGTGGCTATATTTATCAGATAACGGGTATTTATTAGTTAATTTAAATATTAATTTATTTAGGACGGTTGCTAGGAGAGTTGTGTTAGTGGGAACAGACTGTGGTTAGCAAGGGGGCCAGTGTGTGTAGAACGGGTTATTTTTAAGCAATAAATAAATGCCCGTTGTCTGATAAATATAGCCTAAAGAAATAATGAAAAGAAAAAGAAGAAGGTAGGCACATGATATGTGATTGAATCGAAATGCTTCGATGACTACTTGAAGAAATCTCTCAAGCATTACAGCAGTGACCGAAGCTCTTGGGAAACCACAGCTCCTGACAGGCGAATTGAAACAGTGATATCAGTGTGGATAATAATAGAGTAGTACATTGCAGGCGATTAAACAAGCAGTAACATTGAAATGAGAGATCAGGCTGTTTACCCTCATCTTAAGTCCTACTACATTCCTGCTTACCCTGAAACAGGTCTTTCAGAGCCTGGATTGCACTCATCAGCCATCTGAGAACACACAAAATCACACAAAAATCCTGCTTAATGCTATGCTCATTTTCGCTTGCAAAGAAAGAACATAATATTCATCATCATCAATTCTACGTGGCTATCCCATGTGTTAAATTAATACCAGAAAATAAATGCATACAATGACCATTATTTTGTCCCCATCGAGGCCAACTCCTTAAAGTGGATGGACCTTAGTCCAGCCAACAGAGACTGGAAACTAAGATTGTTGATGACATCTCTGACACCGAGCAGGCCACATTCCTGCCAACGTAAACACTGGTACCGAAGTCGGAGATATCAGGCCGAGAGGCACACCATCAACCATGGTATCACGCAACATTAGATAACATATCTTCATAACCATTACTTTGTTACAAGAATAATATTCAATTTAACGTGTGAAATTGTAGATTGAAGCATCAACTCTGTTGAAATACTTCACATAGTCTGGCTAGACCAGCAGCAAAGTAACTCGGCAGTAACAGAAAATTATAAAGGAATATTTTAATATTTATTTTTCAGATAGATTGAAAGTCAAGTGTTTTCGTTGCCATGGTGACGGAATCAGTGGTTGTGACGTTTTAGCCATGTTTAATGACGTGCAAACGTTCTCCGTCACGTGCTTCGGAAAGTGCTTAAATTTGTCTTCGGGTAAGATATTTTCTTGATTTAAACACCATTCGATAAATTTACTGATAGTTATTATCCTATTTAAGTATTGTTTTCATTATTAATTTAACGGTGACATTTGTTCTAGTTTCGAGGTATTACATAACCTTTGCAGTGTGATTTGGCATGCGCAACCTGTGACTGAAGTAAGATTAGGGTTAGAATTAGTATTTAGAATTAGGGTTAGGATTCGAATTAGTATTAGAATTAAGGTAGAGGTTCTCTCAGTGTGTAGCGCGCAGTAAAAATCATTGGAAAAGAAAAACATTCTGTAAAATCTCGTCTGTGTCGAGAGATGAACGTCACATCTATCCATAAGATTGGTGTTCCACGGAATTCCGTGACGTCAGCTAGTTAAAAATGGAAACAGTGTGCTATTTATAGCGCGGTGAAGACCTAAAAGAAAATGTTACCAATTTTACTATTCATAAAAATATAGCTGGAAATGGCAGCAACCAATATCTTCATATTGCACAGCCGATAATGTACAGTTATTGTCTGTTCTAAACCAATAATAGCGCCGATTCTTATTAACCTCTGGTGGTATCGTGACAGAAGACGAACAACTGGATAGAGAGATAAAAGCAAGATGTCAAACGACAAATTCTGTGATATATCAGATTCTATTGCTATTGCACCCAAAAAATCAACACGGAAATAAAGAAACACATGATTAAGAGCATCGTTATACCAACACTATGATACCAATGCCAGACTTGGCAACGACATCTACACATAAGAGAAATATCGAGACTTGCGAAATTAAATGTCTAAGGAAGGCTATTTGAGTCACCTGACTCGACAAAATGCGCAATGAAAGCATCAGAGAGATAATATGTATCATAATGCATCGAATATATAGAGAAACAACAGATAAAATGGTTTGAGTTATCTTACGAGGAAGAACGGTCAACTTCCCATAAAAGCTTATAACAAGATGGAATCAGGATACAGGGCCAAGGGCAGACCTACGAAAAGATGGATAGACAACACTAAGACAACCCTCAATAAACTTGCCCACACCTCAATCAGATTAACACACATAGCTCTGGAAAGGACACTACATCTCCTTCAGAAACCCTTACGCTTAACGGTAAGTGTGGAAGCTACGACAAAAACACATGGAGATAGACAGTAGATTGAGTTTGTTAACAGTATTTCTGATTCAAAGTGATGGTTCGTTGACCACTGATGGTCCGCGAACCATCAATGACCGTATATACAATTTTCAATGTCCAATATTCCAATTTTGATTACACAAGGGTCGGTATTACACAAGGGTTAGATTCAGGTATAATCCAACCCCTAACACCGCCTCCTGAACTCTAGGATCTTCGCCTTTCCCCCGATGAGCAGTCGTGGTATTAAATCTCCTCTACAACTAGTTTAAAAAAAAAAAAATCTGACACGATCAGCCAGTGACGTAATTCAGTTGACGGCACTCCAGTTGTGCGCATTATAACGAACTTGGATTGAACTTATGCATAATATTTAACTTCATTCACATTCCTAAACAAGCGAAATATGTGGTAGGCTCGCGTTCAGGGAAAGGACCAAATTTTTCATTAAAATGCAGCCATCGGTTTCAATTGTTGTTTATTTGCCATATATATCAAAAAAGTCTATTTGTCAACAAACACATGACACATATTTTTCCAGATGTTTTCAGCAAATGACAAGACATTATTTACACATGTTTGGTTTATCATACACTTGGTATGACTTAAACGTGACATTTCACTATTTTATACACGTGAACACAAGACAGACTGTGTTTAAAGTTGTATCCGGTGTAATGTCCAAAGTGGTAAAATGTATATCTCGATACACAATAATTAGTATGCCGACAAAGATTTCATTTGTTTATAATAACTGGACAATATGCACAAATATATAATATATATTTATTTATTGGGTCCAGCCAAATAATTATATGCAAAAATGGCATCAATACGTTAGGCGGTTAATCAGATAGTTACATTTGTTTGAGGGTAAAGCTAGGGACACGCGCTATAGATTAACTTACTCCATTATTTTATAATTGTGTCTATACTTTTCTTTTAACGTGTATCATGTATCTAGATTATTTAATGATATTTCAATTCTAACGGAGATCTAATTTTTACAGGGTCTACAGCTGTCTACGACTGCGCTCATGACATGGTGGCCAAAACCGATACTTGTCTCAAGAACGGGGATACCAAAATGTGTTTCTGTACTGGAGATTTTTGCAACGGGCCTTCAGAAACGGATGAGTTCTATAACAATTTCAAAACATCGGTTATAGTTGGCAAACATTATCTACAGTTAGAACAATTCAATAAAGATGATCTGAGTTACAATCACAAAAATAATTATGAATCCATTGATATGAACAAGAAATCTATAGATACTTATAACAGTTTTCCAGATAGATCAAAAGGAAGCGAGTTTGGCAGAAAAAGTTTTAAAAATTTGAACGGGTTTTACGATGGAAAAGAACGAACAGAATTAAGGACTGATAGTTTTGATTCTAAATCATTGAAGGAAGGAATATTTCTGGAGACTTCTACATCGTTTAAATTAGAACCATCAGCTCATTTTGCAAACATTCATAAAAAGGAAATAGACGTTATTATTTCTGGAAAAATATCTAAAATGTTTGATAATTTGACTCTCGATGAGATTGACAATGACAACGTGATAAATCTGGACGAGTTACGTGTTGGTAACTTGAAGGTTCTAGGTAAAGTGAAGGTCAGTGTTGTAGACAACATGGCAAACACATCGACGAGCAGTGTGATACTAGCATTGTTTAGTTTATTAGCAATACATTGTTGCGTTTTTTCATTGTAGCATGTACAGAACCATTATCTGTATTGGCATTGATCTCTCGACACAAGGATGCACTCAAGTTCTGCTGCAGAATGTGAGTCATTGATCTCTCGACACAAGGATGCACTCAAGTTCTGCTGCAGAATGTGAGGCATTGATGTCTCGACACAAGGATGCATTCAAGTTCTGTTGCAGAATGTGAGTTATTGATCTCTTTACACAAGGATGCATTAAAGTTCCCCTAGAGAATAGTTCTGATTGCGAATCCCGATCAGCAAGAATAAGGGACGCTGTTTCTGATAGTGTGCATGACTATTCTCTGTTCTGAAAAAGGCATTGACTTGATATCAAGCCCGTAGATAAGGGGGATTTGAGGGTGTATAACCCTCCCCTCGTTCCTTAGGACTTCGGAACATAACTTTAAGTATTCGAAATGTAGCCAAAAAAGGGGGGTAGCATTTTAACTATTTTTCTTAAAAAGTTAATTAATCTTCTCATGAGAAAAGAGGGAATTATATATAAAAATGGACAAATAACCAGAATTATTGTTCAAGTAGGTCTACCCTTCCTTCTCCGAAGTCGCATCTACGCCCCTGAATAGTTTTTGTCACGTCACGATAACAGTTGGTCATTTTAAAAAAAACGTTGCCAGGAGTTACTTTTCAGTTTTTTATAGAATTGCCCAGGCAAAGGCAACATTTCACAAGATAACGTTGTGGTGAGAAAGAGAGTTCTTAGAAGTAATTAATAACCAATTCTGATGTATGGAAGTGAATCTTGGACACTCTGCAGAATAGTGAAAAATTATATTGTGGCAGCAGACATATGGTTTTATAGAAAAATGTTAAGAACAACACGGACAGATAAAAAGCGTGATAGAAATTAAGATATCTTGAAAGAAGTTAATTAAAAAAGAGAGCTGCTTTCCCGCATCAGAAAGAGATAATCCACATTTTTTGGACACATCATGAGACCAGAAAAGATGGAACACATTTTAACAACAGGCAAATTGAAGAGCAAGAGATGTAGGGGAAGACCAAGATACCTGACACCCTAACATTGTGACATGGGAGAACATTGATAACGAAAATGATTTATAGCATACGGAATAGAAGGATGTGGAAAGATATGATAGCCAACACCACACGGCATGGACTATAGGAAGATGCCTCTTATATACATTTTTCAGTTATTCTGGCGGAGTTTTATAGAAGATTTGAAAATACTAAAATTAAATGAAGATTGGCTTCTAAATACAATCATAAGAATGAAGCTATAGTGGTTTTTATTTACACTTAAAGAGATACGATAACATGGAAGGGCTGATTCTTGAAAGCAGAGCCCCAACCAGGAGAAGAGGACAGCCAATAACAAGGTGGACTATCAAACAGTGTATGAAAATATCCCTGGCCACTGCAGGCCTGCTTGCCCGGGACAAAGAAGCGTTCAGAGTATCCATGATCAAGACAACATTCTGGAGAGATTATGTCACTTGACATTGACTGACGAAAGCATGCCAAACATCCTCTACAGTTCTTGAGACAATTCTCACCAGTATAGCTAGGTAATGTGCATATTATAAAAGAACTCCCAACCAAAATGTATTTAGAAGCAACTGTTATCTTGAAGTGACACATTCTCTAGTACAAGTTTGTATCTTTTGATCGGTGGTGTTATATACTTTATGCTGTAGCTTACGTAATGATAAGGATGTCATTAAAATCCCATATTTTTCTAACGCTATGATAAGGGTATCATTAAAATCCCATATTTTTCTAACGCTATGATAAGGGTGTCATTAAAATCCCATATTTTTATATGTGCAATTTGACTGAAGGAGATGTCTACATCTCTCCACAATTTTTAATGTTGAATTATCTAACAATTCCATTGGTGACTTTCTTCCAATCCATTTTTATCAATCAGATATTATCTTGGTTTTTTATATTCGTGTATATGTTGCTTTTCATTTCACAAATGTCTAGCTGTCTGGTTGATTAGGTTGTATGGCTGGCTGGCTGGTTATTTAGTTGGTTGGCTTGATGCTGTATTGGCTCATTGATTGTTTGGCTGCCTGGCTGGTTAGATTATCTGGCTTTCACAGTTTCTCAAAGTGGGTTGGTTCATTTATTGTCTGACTGGCTGTTTGATTCGATGTCTAGTTTGTTGCTTTGTTGTTTGTCTGGCTGATTGGTTGGTTGTTTGTCTGGCTGGGTGGTTGGTTGTCTGGCTCGTTGGTTGGCTGGTTGCTTGTCTAGCTGGATGGTTATTTGTTTGACTGGTTGGTTGAGTTGTCTGGCTGGTTGGTTGGTGAGGTTGTCTGGCTGGTTAGTTGATTACGTTGTATGGTTGGTTGTTTAGTTAGTTGACTTGATGGTGTATTGGCTAATTGATTGTCTGGCTGGCTGGGTTATCTGGCTGGCTGGTTAGTTTGTCTGACTATCAAAGTTTCTCAGTGCTGGTTGGTTCATTTATTGTCTGACTGTTTGATTCGATGTCTAGTTTTATGCCTTGCTGGTTGGGTGGTTGTTCGTCTGGCTGTTTGATTGGTTGTCTGGTTCGTTTGTTGTCTAGCTGCCTGGTTGATTGTCTGGCTGGTTGGTTGCCAGACTGGTTGGTTATTTGTCTGGCTGGTTGGTTGCCCGGCTGGTTGGTTATTTGTCTGCCTGGTTGGTTTCCCGGCTGGTTGGTTGCCCGGTTATTTGTCTGGCTGGTTTGTTGCCCGGCTGGTTGGTTGTCTAGCTGCCTGGTTGATTGTCTGGCTGGTTGGTTGTCCGGCTGGTTGGTTATTTGTCTGGCTGGCTGCGTTCGTTCTCAAACTCCTGCAGATTAGCAGGATGTTGTCAGAAGAACGGAAGGCATCGTGTCATAATTTACAGATTAACTGCGATATCTGTTACTTTTGGCCGGACACATCCGACTTCAGCACGACTTCTTGGTTATTTTGATCCTATGTGGTGTGCGACAGCCAACTTCCCCACAAAACCGTAATCACCTCTTACAGAACACTTGGCAGTTAACGAGTGTCGCTATTATGTGGTCCACTTTCGGGCCCCGACAACATGCAGGCGAAAATAATCATCATCATCCTCATCATCACCATCATCCTCCTCATTACCATCATCCTCCTCCTCATCATAGTTACAAGCCTCACAACATTATTCGTTATCATCACCATCTTCATGACAATAAACACCACAACAATATTCTTCATTATAATCACTATCACCATCGTACTCAGCACCATCATCATAATTATCATCATAATCACCCTTATCATCATCTCATTAGTCTCGACAGCAGCAGCCATACATACAAAATCATTCCAAACAACAGCTAATATACTATCACAGAATATTATAACCTCACCCCCTCACCTGTACATAACCCATGTCTTGACGACAGGCGTCTTATCACGCCGATGACTTTTATATATCCGTTTATGCCCATAATTTATATCAATATATATCAATGATTTATATCAATTTATAGCCGTGATTTATGCGTATTACTTCAGTCGTTTGTTTTTCTGTTTCTTATGGTCGATGCGGCGTTGAGTCTTTTCACAGTATTTCATTTCGTGTGCTGTCAACAATTTTGAATCCAATGTTATTCCATTCCACAATACTAGGTTGTCAAACATCTTCTCTCTTGGCCTTCCCCTAATCCTCTTGCTCTACAACTTGCTTGTTGTTACAATGTGTTCCACCTTTCCTCTTCTCATGATGTGCCCCAAAAAGTGGACTGTATCTTTCTGATGCAGTTAAGCAGCTTCTCTTTTTGAATTAACTTCGTTCAAGATATCTTCATTACACATTTTATTTATCCATGGTGTTCATAACATTCTTCTTTAAAACCACATCTCCGCTGCCTCAATATAATGTTTCACTATTCTGCTGATTGTCCAAGATTCACTTCCATACGTCAAAATTGATTCTATATAACTCCTAAGAATTCTATGTATACAGAACCGTAAACATTAACTCTAGTTTACTATAATCATTACATGTTGATTCAAATTCTAATATAATCATTACATGTTGATTCAAGCTCTAATATAATCATTACATGTTGATTCAAGCTTTAATATAATCATTACATGTTGATTCAAGCTTTAATATAATCATTACATGTTGATTCAAGCTTTAATATAATCATTACATGTTGATTCAAATTTCAAGGCAAAACAATGTCGGCTGAAGGGATCTAGTTCAAATCTCGTCTGCTACGTTCATTATAGTTTAATCACATTGTGCCCTACGTACATTTCCCGAGTAAATGATATGTTGCCAGATGGGTTCTCAGACTCTAACCATTAGGTGGTCAATTATTGCCAGCAGGGTTCTCAGACTGGCCATTTGCATATATTTTGTCATTTTAACGGAGCTTAGTATTTTTTGTTAATGTAAAATGCATTAGCAGTTTGGCCATTGTTGGCCATTTAAAAAAAATATTGAAATGTGACAATAATCAATTTATGCTATCTGGCAACAATGGCTCGGCGCAGTGGCGGTACCATGTTCTTCGTCCATCACAAGATGATGATGATAACCATTTGTTACATTCACTTTTGGAATTCATTTAAAGTTATATCCTTGACAATGATTTCACAGATGATTACTAATCCCCTATTTGAGTTGCAAAAATCCTTGGACAGTTCGATCATGGGACCTCCACAGTAGATGGGTTTTTAATCTACCTGTTACTCTCTAGCTACTCTCCGCTGTGGAGCAGCTGTATATCTCCTTTCCATAAGATGATGCGCCTTTTTTACAGTAGAGATCTATGTAGCTCTATTTTATGCAAGTTTTTTCCATATATGTTAGCCTATTTCAAAGGCTTTCTGTGAGATCTTTAACGAGTCATTGTAGCGCTTCTTTTGGTCACCTTGAGATCGTGTTCTCTCCTGCAACTCACCATAGTGAAATATCTTTGACAGGCGATGATCTGGCACACGTACCACATGACCTGCCCAGCGAAACTGTGTCTGCATCAGAATAGTGTATATGCTGGGAACACAGATCTGTCAAAGACATTAGATGGACACATTTCACACTTTATAATTATCACGGACCATCGACTTTATGTTTAAGTTTTGTAATCTTTGTTAATTAGAAAATGTATTAGTCGTTTAGAGTGTGGCCATATTTTATCTGAGATTTGACTTTAATCACTTTCTACTATCTGGAAAGAATGGCTTCGCCCAGTTGCGGTGCCATAGCCAATTTGACCGAAGAGTGGTTCTTGTTAAACATTCGGAGTATTGGTGACACTGATGGCCATAGAGCTCTGATATAACCAAAGTGGACTCACGTTGCGCGGTTGAAAATGTGTACCTCACCACAGTGGTAAAAAAAATATGTAATGTGTGTGTTTATAATGATGTAGAACAAATCACAAATTCAATCTTCATACCAACATTGTGTTTTGAATGTCAGACATGGACACTAATTAAAGAATAAGAGAGAAAACTTACTACCTGTGAAATGAGATGTCTCAGAAAAGCAACAAATAGAATAAGAGTATATTATGTGAGGAATGAAGAGATTAAAAGAACTGTTGGAACAAGAAGAGATTATGTGAGGAATGAAGAGATTAAAAGAACTGTTGGAACAAGAAGAGATTATGTGAGGAATGAAGAGATTAAAAGAACTGTTGGAACAAGAAGAGATTATGTGAGGAATGAAGAGATTAAAAGAACTGTTGGAACAAGAAGAGATTATGTGAGGAATGAAGGGATTAAAAGAACTGTTGGAACAAGAAGAGATTATGTGAGGAATGAAGAGATTAAAAGAACTGTTGGAACAACATCTGTGCTCAAATATATTGAGAAAAAAAACCAGACTGAAATGGTTCGGTTACTTAATGAGAATGGACCATTTTTGACCAGCGGCAAGAGCATACAAAATGAAAATGGAAACAACAATATACAGAGGAAGAGCAAGAGGAAGATGTATTGAAGGAGTTACAAACATTCTGACACGCCATGATATTTACTGCATATCAAGCGACCAGATGTTACACAGTCGGAAAACCGGTCGTCATTCAATCTTGCGTCGCCTTACATCAAAAGCAGAGAAAATACAATTGGGAGAAGATGTAGAGCTGTGACTTACTTGATGTTTCGCAACACTAGGTTGCAGCATATGGTTGTAAGGTTGGTAGTTTTGCAGTTTAACTGATTTATTTAATTGTATCTACCAGTCAGTCAGTAACTGATTTATTTAGCTGGATCTGCCAGTCAATAACTGATTTATTTAGCTGGATCTGCCAGTCAATAACGGATTTATTTATCTGGATCTGCCAGTCAGTAAATGATTTATTTATCTGGATCTGCCAGTCAATAACTGATTTATTTAGCTGGATCTGCCAGTCAATAACTGATTTATTTAGCTGGATCAACATATGATCGTCTCATCGGTAGATTAGTTCTTTTATTGGCGAAAAGTGTTTTTCTAATGATATTTAATATCATTAAATAATATTTTTAATACGATAAACTTGGTTTTGTACTGATACATGTTTAAAAAAAAAGATAAACCTACTGTTATACTGATAAATGAAGTGTTTCTATCAAGATTAACTTGGCTTTCTACTTGTAACTGAAGTTGTTGTTTTTTTTGCATGTTAAACCCGATTTCCTTCTTTGGCATTCCAATAATTTTTAATGGGCTTATTAAGGTACGCCGCATCCATCACCAGTCTGTAGCCGTGACATTACACCAATACGAAACATCACCTGTTGACATCACATCAGTAAGAAACATCATACATTATATCATATATTTACATTATAACAATATAATCATCACCTGTTGACAATTACATCCATAAGAAACATTACCTGTTGACATTACATCCATTAGAATTTTCTCACATAGACATTTTCTCACATGAATACATATAACATGAACATTCGCACACATAGAGATATATATACATGTATTTTTATACGTTCTTTCACATGAAGATATTCACATGTATTACTTTAACACAAGAATATGCACACATGCAAATGCGCGACCCAAAGCAACTGTATGAATACACAAGACCATGTAAAATAATATGCATATACACATTCATACATATGTGTGTATGGGTACCCATCGGTTATTAAATTTATTTTTTAAATGAGGTAATACGATTACACAAAAATAGGGTACAATCATAGAATTGAGAGATTGGAATACGATATAAACAACAGTAACAACAAAGACAAATTACAAATACAATGAAATTTAACAAAGACAAAGCTAATTGCTGATGAGCGTGCACAGAAATAAACAATTACAAGGTACAGAAGAATATGTCTGCAAAATAAATAGAAGTATAATATAATAAGAATAGGGGTTAGAGGTTGTAAAAAGTAGTGGGTAAATCAAACAAAACGGTGATTAATGTTAATACCGTGAGGTTATAAATCTCCCATATGACAAATGAGCCGATATTCCAAAAATTAACTTTGCCGGTCACCAGAATAGCAACGTAACAGACCAGTGACAGAAATATCATTGCTTCCTTGATGTGAAGGACCGTTAAAATGAATGGCCACGAGGGGGGGGGGAAGGATCACGATGATTCGTGATATCTCTTGAATGTTCAGCGAATCTATCCGCCAAACGTCTACCTGTTTCGCCAATATACTTCATACCACAATAGGAAACATCACCTGTTGACATTACATTCATAAGAAACATTACATGTTGACATTACAACAGTAAGAAATATCACCTGTTGACAATGTTTTGCGTGTTTTTTAATTATTTGTGCAGCAATGTTTAAGGTCTGTGCTTCAGTAGACTAAATGGAACAGAAAAAAACACACAAAAAACCAACCAAACTCATGGCAATAACCTGCCAGACTTGAAAGAAGACTTAACGATTAGTTGGCACCTAAAGAATGGCAGCGCTGCCGCAGATATTATACTCAACTAACTATAGAGAAGGCGAGACAACCAACTATGGAGAAGGCGTGACAAACAACTAGAGAGAAGGCGAGACAACCAATTATAGAGAAGGAGAGACAACCAATTATAGAGAAGGCGAGACAACCAATTATAGAGAAGGCGTGACAACCAATTATAGAGAAGGCGAGACAACCAACTATGGAGAAGGCGTGACAACCAACTATAGAGAAGGTGAGACAACCAACTATGGAGAAGGCGTGACAACCAATTATAGAGAAGGCGTGACAACCAATTATAGAGAAGGCGAGACAACGAATTATAGAGAAGGCGTGACAACCAATTATAGAGAAGGCGAGACAACCAACTATGGAGAAGGCGTGACAACCAACTATAGAGAAGGTGAGACAACCAACTATGGAGAAGGCGTGACAACCAACTATAGAGAAGGTGAGACAACCAACTATGGAGAAGGCGAGACAACCAACTATGGAGAAGGCGTGACAACCAACTATAGAGAAGGTGAGACAACCAACTATGGAGAAGGCGAGACAACCAACTATGGAGAAGGCGAGACAACCAATTATAGAGAAGGCGAGACAACCAATTATAGAGAAGGCGTGACAACCAATTATAGAGTAGGCGTGACAACCAATTATAGAGAAGGCGAGACAACCAATTATAGAGAAGGCGTGACAACCAATTATAGAGAAGACGAGACAACCAACTATGGAGAAGGCGTGACAACCAACTATAGAGAAGGTGAGACAACCAACTATGGAGAAGGCGTGACAACCAACTATAGAGAAGGTGAGACAACCAACTATGGAGAAGGCGAGACAACCAACTATGGAGAAGGCGAGACAACCAATTATAGAGAAGGCGAGACAACCAATTATAGAGAAGGCGTGACAACCAATTATAGAGAAGGTGAGACAACCAACTATGGAGAAGGCGTGACAACCAACTATAGAGAAGGTGAGACAACCAATTATAGAGAAGGTGAGACAACCAACTATAGAGAAGGTGAGACAACCAACTATAGAGAAGGTGAGACAAACCAACTATAGAGAAGGTGAGACAACCAATTATAGAGAAGGCGAGACAACCAACTATAGAGAAGGTGAGACAACCAACTATAGAGAATGCGAGACAACCAACTATAGAGAAGGTGAGACAACCAATTATAGAGAAGGTGAGACAACCAATTATAGAGAAGGTGAGACAACCAACTATAGAGAATGCGAGACAACCAACTATAGAGAAGGTGAGACAACCAATTATAGAGAAGGTGAGACAACTAACTTAGAAACATAAGAGATATTTCTTGACGTATGGATAACAAACAATACGCCAAACAATAACTATACTGCGCGTCACTACGAAAAGCGACCCCATTCTTTTCATTGATTGGCGACAAGCGAATAGCCTCTCGAAGTGACGCGCATGAGAGTAGTATTGTGACGTGTTTCTGTGTTCATAGGTCATAAATATATATATATATATATATTTAAAACAATTCTGATAAGCTGATGTTTACTTTAGTAGCATAAGTATAGTAAAAAGTAAAGTAACCCATAGCATTTATTAATGCCGTAGGGGTGTGAGATGTTAGCGATCTCACATTTCACAGGCTCTGCAAATGAGGGCGGTAGCCATCTCCTCTCCCTCGTAGTCTTTACTTCCCGGATTAATCCGGTACCCATTTAAGGCTGGGTCGACCTGGGAGCCGTTGCGATCTGAAAACATTTCCGCCTCAACTGGGGAATGAACCCAGGACCACTCATATGCGAAGCCAGTGCGCTAACCACTGCGCTAACGCGGCTCAAAGTAGTTAGTAGCATAACCTTCTCTATATATTGATGTCTACCATCCTATTGTTTTATACCATCACCATCATCATCAAGTGCCTTCTTCACAACGAAGGTTGACTGCAAAGGGATCTCCAACATCCTCTGTCTCTTGCTTTTGTGATGCACACTGATAGACTGCAACCTGTCCTTCTCATGATGTTTCCCAATTCGCCTACTCTCTGCCCACCTCTTGCGCGTCAAATCTATCATCAATTAGAGAAATTTACACACGAAAATGTCATCAAATCTATCATCAATTAGCGAAATTTACACATGGAAACACATGAATATCTCTTTTAAAAATTTTAAGTAATACCCCTCCCCCCCCCAGCATAAAGTAAAACGTATCTGCGGCCCTGTCTAGAGTGAATTATACTAAAACAGTTGCGGATTGAATGCAAGATTGAAATACACTAAAACAGTTGCGGATTGCCTACAGAACTGAAATACACTAAGACAGTTGCGGATTGAATGCAAGATTGAAATACACTAAAACAGTTGCGGATTGCCTGCAAGATTGAAAGACACTAAGACAGTTGCGGATTGCCTACAAGACTGAAATACACTAAGACAGTTGCGGATTGCCTACAAGACTGAAATACACTAAGACAGTTGCGGATTGAATGCAAGATTGAAATACACTAAAACAGTTGCGGATTGCCTGCAAGATTGAAAGACACTAAGACAGTTGCGGATTGCCTGCAAGAGTGAAATACACTAAGACAGTTGCGGATTGCCTACAAGACTGAAATACACTAAGACAGTTGCGGATTGAATGCAAGATTGAAATATACTAAAACAGTTGCGGATTGTCTGCAAGATTGAAATATACTAACACAGTTGCGGATTGTCTGCAAGATTGAAACACACTAACACAGTTGTGTATTGTCTGCAAGATTGAAACACACTAAGACAGTTGCGGATTGAATGCAAGATTGAAATACACTAAAACAGTTGCGGATTGAATGCAAGATTGAAATACACTAAAACAGTTGCGGATTGAATGCAAGATTGAAATACACTAAAACAGTTGCGGATTGAATGCAAGATTGAAATATACTAAGACATTTGCGGATTGCCTGCAAGATTGAAAGACACTAAGACAGTTGCGGATTGCCTGCAAGATTGAAAGACACTAAGACAGTTGCGGATTGCCTGCAAGATTGAAAGACACTAGACAGTTGCGGATTGCCTGCAAGATTGAAAGACACTAAGACAGTTGCGGATTGCCTGCCAGATTGAAAGACACTAGACAGTTGCGGATTGCCTGCAAGATTGAAAGACACTAAGACAGTTGCGGATTGCCTGCAAGATTGAAAGACACTAAGACAGTTGCGGATTGAACACTGTTATACAAAGATATCCACAGAAAGATTAATGGAACTCACGAAGAACTCTCAAAAACATCATTTATTAAGAAATTAACCCTTGCTGCGATACCATAGTTCAACTGTGAACAAGAAGCAGATGCATGGAAGCAAATTGAAAAAAAAAATCAATTAGGAAACGATTTTTTTGTACAAACTACATTTTTTTTAAATTGTAAGACGAAACTCGACTTTGTCCCATTTAAACGTGTTTTTATGTCAGGTAGTGGGTTCTAAACTCGCCGCAGGCACTTGTGCATCCGGACCATTTAGAAAGAAATGTCAAACTACACGTAACGTTTTTATATTATAATCACTATAGCTAAAAAATTCTGACATGCTGACCAAGACCTGAATTGCATATTATTCTAAAATATCAGACAAAACGTGTTGTTATCTCAGACTAAACGTAATTTTATGTCATACTAAACGTGTGTTTATGTTAGACTATTTTGTATGTCATACTATACGTGTGTTTATGTTAGACGAAACGTATTTTAAAAATTCATACTAAACGTGTGTTTATGTCAGATGAAACGTATTTTTTAAATTCATACTAAACCTATATTTTTATGTCATACTAAACGTGTGCTTATGTTAGACTAAACGTATCAGACTAAATGTGTTTTTGTTTCAGAGAAAACGTGTTTTTATGTCAGTCTAAATGTGTTTTTTTGCATATGTGCGTGTTACTATATTTCTTGTAGATTACACCCAAAAATGTCGACGCATTAAAACACAATCAAGTATTCAAGGTCAAATCAAACAGGGCAACAATCTGACAAAAATCTTGCAATCTACGTGCCTCTGTGGCACGTTACGAGGATTACAACACGACACATCAGCAGTATCGCCTTCTCCTTCGCTCTTGCGTAACAATGTAGATTTCTCTTTGAGATATGTTGTTTGATCGTCAGCGCGTTAAGCTGCTGGTTGCAGCTGACGCTGCCATATTTCTGCCTTTGATCGCAGCGCACAGCGCATCTGATTTTCAGATCAGGAGAAGGAATAGACATCTTTTGTTCGTGAATGTATAACAATAGACCATTCTTGGGTGAAAAGCTGTATACTTGAGTGAGAAATGCTCGTAATACCATATCAAACAAATCTGTAAAGGCGGCACCAGATATGTTAGTTAAACGTGCTGAAGTGTGCAACGAAAGTATATTGTGAAACAGAAGGTGACAAAAAGAGGCTGTAATTGATGAAAAGAGGCCGAAAATGACGAAAAAAGGCTGGAAGTAACGAGATAGGCCTCAATAAAATGAACTGATGAAATGGGATGGAGTGCAAATATAAATTTTTATACAGAAGAGCTGCAGCGGAAGTCAAGTGGGACTAGTCTTATAATAAAAGTAACGAGATTAACATATACATTAGAGATATCGACTAGTTTTTAAGACATGGACTTACAATTGTAATTTCTAAAAAGGTATGCAAAATAACTGATGAAAACTGTTATCGCTTGGTTAATATATTAACCAAATGGTCAGAGGGTGTCCGACAAAGTGGATGGTGCCGCAGTAACCTAATGAACAAATAGTCAAGCAAAATGAATTAAACAGGTTACTAAAACACTTACCTTGCCTATTAATAAAAATATATTTAAAAAAGTATATATAAAAAACATACAATAAAACTAAACAGGACAATTCTCCACGTATCGGCTCAAATTGAACCTTTTTCAAGAGACAAACAACAGAAAACAACAGAAATAAAAAACAAAATAGATGACTAGATTTCATCAAGCCCCGTCTCCATAGCGCAGGGATGGCAACGCATCTAGTAAAAGAGAAAAAAATATAATAAACATCCCTGCGCTATGGAGACGGGGCTTGATGAAATCTAGTCATCTATTTTGTTTTTTATTTTGTTGTTTTCTGTTGTTTGTCTCTTGAAAAAGGTTCAATTTGAGCCGATACGTGGAGAATTGTCCTGTTTAGTTTTATTGTATGTTTTTGTATATATACTTTTTAAAATATATTTTTATTAATAGGCAAGGTAAGTGTTTTAGTAACCTGTTTAATTCATTTTGCTTGATTATCGCTTGGTTAGGATGCAAAGAGACCTTCATTGTTCTCATTGGAGTTCCAATGCAACAACAAAAACTTCACGATGCATCCCTGGCTCCACACGATGCATCCCTGGCTCCACACGATGCATCCCAGGCTACACACGATACATCCCAGGCTACACACGATACATACCAGGCTACACATGATGCATTTTTGGCTCCACACGATGCATCTCAGGCTACACACGATGAATTCTTGGCTCCACACGATACATCCCTGGCTCCACACGTTGCATCCCAGGCTACACACGATACATCCCAGGCTCCACACGAAGCATCCCAGGCTACACACGATGCAATCAATAGGTAAAATTGAGTCTCATAAATTATTTGGCTAGTCTTAGAGCGCCTCTAGAGAAGACAGTGTTGATGTTATAGTTCAGGTGTAGTAGTAGTAATAATAGCAGTAGTAGCAAAAGTAATACCCGAAGTAGAGGTCTTAGCAGTATTAGTTGCAGTAATGGTGATAATAGCAGTACTACTACTACTATAACTACTATTACTACTACTAATACTATTACTACAATGGAGTACCGTTATAACAACTTGGTTCGAATTGACAAAATATTATGCAATAACAGAAATTCACTATATACAGTGCAAACAATATAAAATAAATATATTTGGGGATTTTGAAAAGTATTGTTATATTAAGAAATTTGTTATAAAAGAATGCGCTATAGGGGATTACACTGTTTAATGTTATTAGTTGTAATGTCTCTGCTTGCTAACAAATCCTCGGTGTCAATTAGGTTTCGCTTTTATCTGCTTCCATATTTTACTTAACAAGATCTGATCTACTTGCAGTTTCTGTAAAATTTTGTTACCGATTTACACGATACAATCTACGAACCGATTTACACAATGTGAAATAGTAGATTAAATCTACAAATATATGGCCTTATAAATCTCAAAGACAACATCAATTTCCCAATTGAAAAAAAAAGACCAGAGTACACCTTTCTAACTTTGCAGCATAAATATGCAGCTTAACCATATGCTGAACACAAAACAACGACAACACACTCGAGGGTGCAGTTTGTGCACACATCCTGAAGTATCCGTTGACAGTCACCTCTTGGAATGTCCAATGAAGAATGATGTAATAATTATTCCCTCTCCTGGATCAGATAAATAGTAACCATATATAACACCATATATACATCCCTTAAAACCCATAGTCTTATAACGTGACCCTCGGAATAAATAAGATGTGTTGGCTAATGTGAAAAATGTCTTATAAAATGAAACATTTGACGTTTCCAGTGATTTTCACTGGATGTCGACACGCAGTATAAACATTATGGCCAATGAAAATCATGGATAATGTGGAAGCATCATATCATCAAATGAAAAAAAAAAACCACTAAAGAAATCCAACATAGATGCAACATGGCATACCAGATCTTAGGGCACATGTCTCATTAAAAAATCAAAATATTTGAACGTGATCACCAAAACTTCACTATATAAAACGGCCATCATACCATCACTAGCTACCATCATACCATCACTAGCTACCATCATACCATCACTAGCTACCATCATACCATCACTACGCTACCATCATACCATCACTAGCTACCATCATACCATCACTAGCTACCATCATACCATCACTAGCTACCAGCATACCATCACTACGCTACCATCATACCATCACTAGCTACCAGAATACCATCACTACGCTACCATCATACCATCACTAGCTACCATCATACCATCACTAGCTACCATCATACCATCACTAGCTACCATCATACCATCACTAGCTACCATCATACCATCACTAGCTACCATCATACCATCACTAGCTACCATCATACCATCACTACGCTACCATCATACCATCACTAGCTACCAGAATACCATCACTAGCTACCATCATACCATCACTACGCTACCAGAATACTATCACTAGCTACCATCATACCATCACTACGCTACCAGAATACCATCACTAGCTACCAGAATACCATCACTAGCTATTAGAATACCATCACTAGCTACCAGAATACCATCACTAGCTACCAGAATACCATCACTAGCTACCAGAATACCATCACTAGCTACCATCATACCATCACTAGCTACCAGAATACCATCACTAGCTACCATCATACCATCACTAGCTACCAGAATACCATCACTAGCTACCATCATACCATCACTACGCTACCATCATACCATCACTAGCTACCATCACTACGCTACCATCATACCATCACTAGCTACCATCATACCATCACTACGCTACCATCATACCATCACTAGCTACCAGCATACCATCACTAGCTACCATCATACCATCACTAGCTACCAGAATACCATCACTAGCTACCATCATACCATCACTAGCTACCAGAATACCATCACTAGCTACCATCATACCATCACTACGCTACCATCATACCATCACTAGCTACCATCACTACGCTACCATCATACCATCACTAGCTACCATCATACCATCACTACGCTACCAATGTCAGACGTGGGTACTAAAATAAAAGAAATCTTGATACAACAGAAATGACTTGTCTACGTACATTTATGGGAGTAACAGAGACAGAATCAGAAATGAAAACATCAGAAGACTAACAGACACAATGACAATCTAAGATTACATCAGAAGACTAACAAACACAATGACAATCCTGGATTACATCAGAAGACTAACAAACGCAATGACAATCTTGGATTACATCAGAAGACTAACAAACACAATGACAATCCTGAATTACATCAGAAGACTAACAAACACAATGACAATCTAAGATTACATCAGAAGACTAACAAACACAATGACAATCCTGGATTACATCAGAAGACTAACAGACACAATGACAATCCTGGATTACATCAGAAGACTAACAAAACAATGAAAATCCTGGATTACATCAGAAGACTAACAGACACAATGACAATATTGGATTACATCAGAAGACAACAGATTAATTAGTTCTCAGATGCTGCTTTCAACCATCAGATAGTGCCCCTAAAAAGCATTGCTATACAGACATAATGGATACAAAGCCAAGGGCAGATCATGCACAAAAAGAATTACAGAAATAATAGTCAACAAGAACAGACACATATGAAGCAACAACAAAAAAGGCCGTCTCCAGGTAACAATTCTACCTTTGATGCTGCAAGACATAAAAATGTAAATCTAAAAAAATAAAGAAAATCACGGGGAAAATCAAATAAGCCATTTTAGAAGGATTAATATCCTATTAGCCAACAGGTCTTCTATACATGATGGTCACGGGTGAAAGATATTGGGTGTTTCCGGATGTGCTGTCTTCAACTCCAAACATCTTTTATTTATGGATGTAACTCTGACAATGTACACAAGTGTTATAAATATAGTTCCCCTTGAGTAAGAAAATGAACGACACCTGTTTGTATCCCAGCTCGTTGTAGTGTATTATAAAAATATGACAATGAGATGCGGGGATACAGGTTAGTTTTGTCTTGTGTGTGTACGCGTTAGAGTGCGTATGTTTTGTGAAAGAATGTCTGTGCTGCTCCGAATGGTTCAATGTGACGCATGAACACCGTAGAAGGTGCTCGCATCGCTGAGAAGCATCAGGTAAAGCGTGAAACGGGGTAATTATGTTTTGCTAATAACACGAAACACACATAGAAATCGACGTTTCGACTGAAAGACCTTTATAAAAGATACATCCACGTATACATAAAAAACGACAAGCAATGAATGACGACACAACTTGCGTTCACATGTCTAGAGAGAGCTAGACGTTTTTTAATGTCATACCAAACGTGTGATTATATTAGCTAAGAAGTGTTTTTTATTATGTTTGTCGTTTTTGATTTATTTGTCCGTTATCCTTGATAAGGCCTTTTGGTCGAAACGTCGATTTGTGTGTGTGCCTATATGTATTTCGTGTTATTACCAAAACTTCATTACCCCGTTTCACGCTTTATCTGTTGGATTTCAGTTTTGCGCAGTGAGTACATATTTATTTTCGATGAGAAGCATCACATCTCAGAATACACCACCGAAGACGGATGTGTCGGGCCATTGGCGAAAATAAAACTGCGACACAACGCTTTTCCGTTTTCTGGACTATATCCTGCTGGAAATCTAGTAGGGACCATGGTCCTGCTACAAAGAAGATCCAGCGGGAGTTTGAGAATGAACACTGAAGAAGAATCTCAGAGTACACTTATTTATTGCTGGAAAGAATAGAACAAACACAGAAATGACCAATTCTGACCTTAAGCGCGCCCGTCTACAACAGAAGCCCTAACATGTATGTAAACACACACATAAACATGAGAACGTGTATGAGATCTTGTATGCGTGTGTGAGAACTTGTATGAGATCTTGCATGCGTGTGTGAGATCCTGTATGAGATCTTGTATGCGTGTGTGAGATCTTGCATGCGTGTGTGAGAACGTGTATGAGATCTTGCATGCGTGTGAGATCTTGTATGCGTGTATGAGATCTTTTATGCGTGTGTGAGAACTTGTATGAGATCTTGCATGCGTGTGTGAGATCTTGTATGCGTGTATGAGATCTTTCATGCGTGTGTGAGAACTTGTATGCGTGTGTGAGATCTTGTATGAGATCTTGTATGCGCGTGTGAGAACTTGTATTCTGTAAATGTAATAATTTATTTATAAATTAAGTCAAATCCCGTTATAACAACTTGATCAGGATCAATAAAACATGTATGTAATAACAGATATTGTTATATACAATACACACAAAAGTGTTGTTATATAGGGATATTTGTTATAGAAAGATGCTCTATAGAGGAATCCCACTGTAATTGAATGGTAGCCATTGATATAAAACAAATTTTGTGCAGTTCATTCTCAAACTCCCACTGAATCTCCCTTGTAGCAGGACAATGATCCTACAAGATTTCCAGTAGGATGTAGTCCAAAGAACGGAAATGCGTTGTCAACGTTGATATTTGCGTCAACGGTCCAATACATCCGACTTCGGCGCTGGTAACTAATACATTCGGTGTTTTTACCTTTCACTGAATGTTGCACGCACGACCGTCTCCCGTATACGCGTAGGGCCTGTTATCTAGAATTGTCACGTGACCTGACAGGACCCTTGTTGGGCTTATGGTTGGTTACTATTTATATACTTGGAGTCGACTTCGCTATTTTTGGAATGCGATTTCGAGTATGCTAATAGTGACAAACCGAAATCCCAACAATAATCTAAAACGTAACGAATGGGGGTCCTAATTAATTCTTAGAAGGTATTTATTGAAGACGGTCACGGTGGGAGTCTGTAACCATATCGCTAGTATACTCGGCCAGCCGTACGAGAGAACTAGTTCACATACCTACACACTCGTCATCGCGCTTAAAGCTAACCATGGTCATGGATGCTTGAACGTGTGTCTCTGTCTTGCGTCTCTATCGTCACAACCACAGACGCCCACAACATATTTAACTAACACACAATACAAAGACAAATAGACAGACTACATCAAACATGCCATACCTTTAACATGAAGATAAATATAGAAAAGACCGAAGTAATGAAGATAGGAAGAACAGAAAGAAACACCAATATATATATATATATTGGAAACAACAGACTTAAACAAGTGACAGAATTCACATATCCAGGAAGCAATGTAACAACAGACGGCAAGAGCAGCAAAGAAATACACAATAGATGTAGGAAAGCATACTAAGCCCTAGAACAAATGACACCAATCTTCAGAAACAAAAATGTAGATTTAAACACCAAAAATAACACTATTCAAAACGATTATTATGCCAAAGTTGTGCTACCAATGCCAAACATTGACAACGACAACACTAGACAAACGTAAACTTGTGACAGCTGAAATGGCATTCTTACGCAGTATCCTAGAAATATCGCTAAGAGACAGAGTGAGGAATGATGACATTATGAAAGAACCGACATCACCCAAATCCTGGAATATATTAAGAGACAACAGATCAAATGATTTGCACACATCAGCAGACTACCACAGCAAGTTATGCTACACAGATACAGTGAAAGCAGACCTAGAGACCGACAACGAAAACGATGGACCACCGAAATGAAAGAGGCGACAAATTCCAAAATATACTCAGCACACACGAGGGTCATCTCCAGAAAACTCTTCTACCCCTGACGCTGAAAGGCAACAAAGGGTTTAGCGAATAGACTAACACACAACCGTTTTATCAGTACAACGTAGATGGTCGGCGTTCAAAGAGCTGGGTATGCGAGGCCACTCTCAGCGCTGATATAGCGCGGACTTTATTACAGTACATATTCTTGTTCTTTTAGGTTCGTTCTCAAACTCTCGCAGATTAGCAGGATGTAGTCCAGAGAACGGAATGCACCGTATCATGGTTTACAGCTAGATTGCGATATCTGCATCTTTTGACCTGACACATCCGACTTCAGCATGACAAATAAATAATCAAACAAAATATTGTCGGACATATAAAAAAAACTGCAGCTCTGCTATACACCAGAAACACACTACATTCTTCTCTTTTTCTGGTGGAAATCGCACAAACTTCTGTGTTGTTTATTGAACAAATGCAGAAGAATAAATCATGGACAGTGCACTTTTTTATGCATAGTTTGTTCTTAATAAAGTCCTTTTAAACAAAAACATGTTCTTTGTTTAGTCAAAAACATGTTCTGTGTTTAGTCAAAAACATGTTCTGTGTATGTTTATAGTGACTGGCAAAACTTCATTACCCAGATTTCCATGTTCTCTTTTGAATTTTTCTCAATCGTTCAGACACAACATCTTAAATCAAAATTCTGCCGAAGACGGATGTGTCGCGCCATTAGCGCAAATAAAACAACGACACAGCGCATTTCCATTCTCTGGACTACATCCTTCTGGAAATCTAATAGGACCATGGTCCTGCTACAAGAGATATCCAGTGGGAGTTTGAGAATGAACGCTGAGGAAGAAGAAAAAAATCAAAATGGAAGAACATGAGCACTACACAATCTCAACACAAGCAATATCACAAAAAACAAGCAATATCACACAAAACATGCAATATCACAAAAAACAAGCAATATCACAAAAAAACAAGCAATATCACAAAAAACAAGCAATATCACAAAAAACAAGCAATATCACAAAAAACAAGCAATATCACAAAAACAAGCAATATCACAAAAAACAAGCAATATCACAAAAAACAAGCAATATCACAAAATACAAGCAATATCACAAAAAACTAGCAATAACAAAAAACCCAGCAATAACAGGAGGAAACAAACAACAAAAACTAGCAACAACAACAAACAGGCAAAAAAATAACAAACAAGCAAAAATAACAAGCTACAAAAAAACAAGCAACAACAAATAAGTAATAACAAGAAACAATAATGAAACACCAGCAGAAGCAACAACAAACAAAAAATAAAAAAACAATAACAACAAGAAACAAACAATAACAAAATACAACGGCAACAACAAAAAAAATATAACAAACCAGCAACACCAAGCAAGCAGTTAGCACATTTTCTTTAGTGACCAAAAAATATCACATAAACAGATAAGTCATCAACATTTCATAAAGTGTTACAAAAATAATGACTTTAGGAGTGGTACTTTTCCATATCTGATTCTAAATATATGTTGCTATATGCACACACATATATGTTGTTATATGCACACACATATATGTTGCTATATCACACACATATATGTTGCTATATGCACACACATATATGTTGCTATATGCACACACATATATGTTGCTATATGCACACACATATATGTTGCTATATACACACACATATATGTTGTTATATGCACACACATATATGTTGCTATATGCACACACATATATGTTGCTATATCACACACACACATATATGTTGCTATATGCACACACACATATGTTGCTATATGCACACACACACATATATGTTGCTATATGCACACACACACATATATGTTGCTATATGCACACACACACATATATGTTGCTATATGCACACACACACATAGATGTTGCTATATGCACACACACACATATATGTTGCTATATGCACACACACATAGATGTTGCTATATGCACACACACACATATATGTTGCTATATGCACACACACACATATATGTTGCTATATGCACACACACACATATATGTTGCTATATGCACACACATATATGTTGCTATATCACACACATATATATTGCTATATCACACACATATATGTTGTTATATTCATGTACACATACAGGTATTCATACATTTACAAATGATCGTACAATATTGGCCAGTTATTTAGTTAGTCAACAGGTCATCCTCACATCGATTCATAATTGCTAAAATCTCCCTTTACATATCTTCTCTGATTATCTGCATGACACTCACGTTTTGTTTCCCCATCCATTCATCTAATCTATCTATCTGTCTGTCTATCTATCTCTACATCTCTGTATTTCTATCTATCTTTATCTCTGTCTGTCTATATATCTATTTATCTGTCTGTCTGTCTATCTATGGTATCTATATTCCGTCAGCGTTCAGCGCTAAATACGGTGCATAGACAGAACCAGAGCTCTCAAGTTCGAGCTGTGTGATACTACTGTGTGTAATTCTTGCATGTTGTAGAGACCAATAGTCATGTCGTCTTTGATGGTTGTTCTGCAAAATCTTTCTCAGTCTTCCTATTTTTCTTTTGGCATCTGGTACCCATTTTAATGCTTGTAGTGGCAGTCTGTTT
Source organism: Meghimatium bilineatum (assembly GCA_034231615.1). Lineage (NCBI taxonomy): Eukaryota > Metazoa > Mollusca > Gastropoda > Stylommatophora > Philomycidae > Meghimatium > Meghimatium bilineatum. The sequence goes on from CM067309.1 coordinate 20,472,489, forward strand.
TCATTTATTCTAAGTACATGTCCAATATAAGTTCATTATTTTCTTATTATTGTTGTAGAAACATATTGCTGTTTGGCTTCTTCTCTTATTTGCTTGTTTGACTTGAATTCTTTCCAACCAATATTTCAGAGTTTTCTCAGGCATTTATTTTTTAATTAAATGAATTTAATTTCTTATCCAGTGCTTTTGTTATTTTCCAACTTTTGCAACCATATGTTAATACAGAGATTACATTAGAATTGAACAGTTATGGTTTGATAAATTCACTTATTGTTTGTGCAGATGTTTGAAGAGAGTAATAGTTAATTTAAATGATTGGTCATGTGATGATTGACAGAAGATTGTTGCTGTGATGTGACGATTGACAGATCAATAACAGAATTCTGGAACAGTTCATGAATACATTAAGATGACAGATGGGTCAGGATAGCCTTGCAGAACTCTGGAAGATCGCTAGGTATCCTGGAGCTGATAAGATTCTTGTCCACAACCACAGCCTTGTCCTCATACAGACCTCTGGAGAATTAACCAAAAATCAAGAGAAATTCAATAACAAACATGAAACCATGATCTAGATATATTTGTAAAGGACCATCTATGATGTCATAGTTAGGGGGTGTATCCTTTGGGATTTCCAATTCTGAACCAATTATTCTGTCGAAGATGGATGTATCTGGCCATTGACGCAAATAAAACGTTGATACAAACAACCCATTTCTATTCTCTGGAGTGCATCCTGCTGGAAATCTAGTAGGACATGATCCTGCTGCAAGAGAGATCCAGCAGGAGTAATAAATGCTGAAGAAGAAGAACCAATTCTCACAAGTATTGATAGAAAGCAAATCATTCTCCAGGGTAGTCCTGTACACTTATCTCATACCGCATCAGTTGTCCTCGTCCATCAAACTGTTTCCATGCTTTTCATTGGCTGGAGACACAAACCAACAAATGATCTGTCACAACGAATGATGCTGCGTGGGATCAACATGCAAAACCGCTCCGTTGAAGGACGTGTATGATTGTAATAAATATTGGCAACCAAACCATTCTGTGACGCTTGTAGTTAGTCCTTTTGCATATCTTGGTGTAATTCTCAAACATCTACAGATTAGCAGGATCTAGTCCGGAGAACGAAATGTGTTGTTTAATAGTTTACAGCTTAGCTGCAATATCCTCATCTTCCATCCTGATACATCCAACTTCGGCATGGCTTTTGGGTCACTTTGAACATATATAGGATGAGCCAGTGAACTCCATTCCCATAACTTCCTTAGTCACTCTTATGACATGCATGGAAGGAAAACAGTGTTGCTATTCTTTGCTCCCCTTTTAGACCCCATCAACACATGGATGATGTACAGTGGAACCCCATTATAACGAATACATTTATAACAAATTTCCCTATTTAACTGAACTTCTCAAATCCACAATTATTCTTTACTTCATTTATTGTGTATAGTGAATTTCTGTTATTACATACATTTTTCATTGACCTGAACCAAGTTGTTATAACAGGATTTCACTGTACCAAAATGTGGCGATGGGCCATGTCTCCACAAGTCTATTTCATTCTGAACACTAAGTATAGGGTCACTGTATTCTTTTCAGGCATATCATAAGAATCGACTAAGGAAATTTGGAGGATAGGCTAACAACCTGTCACTTATGTTAAAAACAAATCGTCCATCACATCTTGTCTCAATTTCTTATCTTTGTCTTTTATGAAACAATCTCCATGGACGACAAAGAGATGCATGCCGGCAGACATTGCACGTTTTGTCTTTTTGTGACAGATTCCTAGATGACGGAGAATGCTAGATGTGGCATCACTGCAGATGGGTCAACAAATCTGACGGAAGAATGATGAAATAGTTTGCCCAGAAGCCTGGCAGTAAGTGCTAATCCTGGAATACTAGAACACTAGAATGTCTCCCTTCGGGGACTAAACATGCATCCATAAACCCCACTACACATCCATACCTTTGTACTTTATATGAGTGGGTGTCGCCTCAGTTTACACCGCTGAGAAGAACCTGTTTTTTTAAATCATAAAGACTATGAGCTGCCAAAAGCTACCTGCTCACGGCTATAAGGATTATTTCATCACCATCTTCATCATATAGCTATGTAAAATCTTTCATTTAATTTTTGCATGTCACCGATGCTAGTATGATAAAAAAATACATATGCAAGTCAAATTGAACAAGTCTAATTTTATTAGAGAAAGGGAACAAACCCAGCATTTTCCACATCGTCTTTCACAGCGCAAAAACAGGTCAGTCGTCTCCCTTTGATAATCTTGGCGGAACACAACATCCAAGCACCGTGACAAATTGTGGCCAAAGTTTTGCCTGAGAATAAATGCAGTAATATTTAAACTAAAATTCAATATTCTAGCTAAGATGACAGCAGAAATGAGACATTTGATTAGAATTGGTGTAGAAATTACTCGGGTAATATATGGTAGAGGAAAGAAAAATACCAACAGAGATGAAAGCAAAATATTTGGTTGTTGTTCGTCCATCACATGATAATGATGACCATTTGTTACACCCACTTTTAAAATTCAGTTAGAGTTATGTACTCCACTGTGAGTTCGTAGATGGCTAATAAACCCTATTCGAGCCGCAAATATCCTTGGACACTGTAGAAGGTTTTTGGCCTAACCATTCTTCTTCTGCGTTCGATCTCAAACTCCTGCAGATTTGCAGGATGTAGTCTGGAGAACGGAATGCGTTGTGTCATGGTTTACAGCAATGCTGCGATATCTGCGCCTTTCAGCCTGACATATTTGACTTCAGCATGGCTTTGGGTCACTGACCCTATATCGGATGGGACAGCCAACTCCATCCCATAACCTCCTTAGTCGCCTTTTACGACATGCGTGGAAGGTAAACAGTGTTGGCATTCTTTGCTCCCCTTTCGGGCCCCGGCAACACACGGGCGGGGCCAACCCATGATTCTCTAGCCCAGTGTTTCCCAACCTTTTTTTCTACCATGCCCCATCTAAGTATTTCTAAAATTCTAATGCCCCCTATGTAACATATACATATTTTTTTTATTTTCCAAAAGTGAATTATTCCTAATGAAGCCTAATTTCAACTTGTTCGAATTGCCCACCTGAACAATCCGATTGCCCCCCCCCCCTGTGAGACGTGTGCCTTACGTTGAGAAATACTGCTCTAGCCATTCTCAGCTGTTGAGCTGCTGCATTTCTCTTCTTTTCACAAGATGATGCGCCCGTTTTGACTTTAGAGCACCATGCAGTTCTATTTTATCCAAATTATTCCCTTACATCGTGGTCTATTTCAAAAACTTCCAGTGATATCTTTGAGTCCTTGTAGCGCTTCTTTTGGCCACCTTGAGATCGTGTACCCTTCTCTAGCTCACCATAGAGATACATCTTTGGCAGGCGATAGTCTGGCATACGTACCAAATGACCTGCCCAACGAATCTGTGTCTGCATCAGAATAATGTCAATGCTAGGGATACCAGATCTGTCATATTTGGTGTAACAATCTGGCGGTATACACGATCTGTAATACACACAGTTATATAATCAGCGGGCGCATGAATGTCCATGTGGATCCGGAACCCAGACCCCGGAACACATACTTCAGGACTGCCCAACATACAAAGAGCAGAGACAGCACACCTGGCCAGTGGATACAGACTTGAGGCAAAATCTATGGGGCAGCTGCTCTGACCTGGAGAAGACAGTGGACTTCGTCATGACGACAGGCCTGACAATATAGCATGACCACATATGCTGAGAGTCCTGCTGAAGAAGTGGGAGTAGGTGGAAGTGGAATTACCTGAGCAGTGGCCCCCATTGTTGTGATGTTAGCACTCTCTATTGTAGCAAAACTGGACTCACACCTGTGGTTGAACAGACCGTTCCTCGCTATGAGAGGTACATTTGTTTATTTTTTTTAAATGGAGGTCGAGAGTCAGATAATCATGCCCTCTCCATGAAAAGTTGAAAAGCATAGAGGATTAACTTTATAGTATTCAGATTACCTAATATATACTACGAGTGGGGTGGTAGCCTAGATGATAGCTTGAATACTATCATCGGGTTCAAAACTTCGCCCGCACAAATAAATTTCGGGTCACGATTTCTCGCCTGACACATGTCCTGCAGTCGACCCATCTTTTTTAGGGAACCTAATGCATGAGTTAGGGAAGGTAAACACAGCAAGGAAAGGAACTGGTCATCTCAAATAATAGTTTCTGAGCTTTGTATATCTGAGTTATGTTCATACCCGACGGCAGCAGGTTGCTGCCATGGTAACTACTGTTTACCTTTACTTCATCTCAATCAACGAAGCTGTATACTGTCAATAGTATCATTAGTAGCACATTACTCCATAACTTCAAGCGATAGTCCCCGGTGATCTCAGAAATAAATCACATTGTAAACAAGAAGTCGCATCGCAAACAGGATTTGAACACGTGTCCTCAAATACAAAGTCAATGGCCTAATGATTTCGCCAGAGAGGTTCTACTACCTTCGCAATACTGTAATAGAGAGAAGCCACGGTTCATTCCCCAGTTGAGGCGGAAATGTTTTTCAGAGATCGCAACGGCTCCCGGGTCGATCCAGCCTTAAATGGGTATCGGGTTATTTCGGGAAGTAAAGACTGCGAGGGAGAGGAGATGGCTACCGCCCTCATTTGCAGAGTCTCTGAAATGTGAGATCGCTAACATCTCACACACCTACGGCATTAATAAACGCTATTGGTTACTTTACTTTTTTTTTAATAGAAGGAAATAAAAATGTACCTCTAATGGCTACAGATATGAATACAAGATATGCCAGGAATATCAACTGGATGGCATAATATAAACAACCTGCAATACGCTGATGATACAGTTTTGCTAGCCGAAAATGAAACACAGTTACAAAATATGATGAATATTATTTCAAAAGAAAGCTCAAAACAAAGGGCATAGTCTGAATAGCAGAAAAACTGAAGTAATGGTAGTATCAACGAATAAATATGCTCCATAATGCAACATCAAAGTGGATGGGATCAGTCAACAACAAGTCAATATATTGAAATATTTAGGTACATTACTAACATTAGATGGAAGATGTATTCAAGAAGTCAAGTCTAGAATTGCCCAGGCAAAGGGAACATTTTACAAGATGAAGACCATCCTATGTAATATATCTTTGTCAATTGAGGCGAGAAAGTGAGTTCTTATAAGTTACATAGACCCAATTCTGATGTATGGAAGCGAATCTTGAACTCTCAGCAGAACAATGACAAATTATATCGAGGAAGTATAGATGTAATTTTATAGAAGATTGTTGAAAACCCCATGGACAGATAACAAGAATAATGAAGATATCGTGAAAGAAGTTAATTTAAAAAGAGAGATACTTAACCGCATCAAAAAGAGACAATCCACATTGTTTGGGCACATCACAAGAAGAGGAAAGATGGAACACATTGTAGCAACAGGCAAGTTGAAGAGAGCAAGACCAAGAGAGAAAATGCTTAACAACCTAGCATTGTGGCATGGAAGAACATCATCGGAAATGATTGGCAGTATACGAAATAGAAGGCTGTGGAAAGACATGATAACCAATGACACACGGCATGGACCATATGAAGAAGAATGGCTACGATGCTTCTTTCAACTGCGGATGTTTGTTCAATTTGAGTTATATCAAAACTGGATCCTATTCTGGGGCTGGGTGGATCACGGCTGACCATAGTTTTTAGGCTCCGCACGGACGATGTGGACTCCAGACGAGTCTCCACGGGATGAGGGCTGTCAAGTCTGGCCGGTGCCCGTGTCAAGGGAGTCCCCGGACTACGAGGCATATTCTACAGAAATGAACGCTCTTCGATAACTTGAGAACTAGGGTGTGACACCGAGGGACGAATCTGAAGGCGAGGCCCTGTGACAACCGATAGGACCTCCTGCTTATAACCGATAGGACGACTGAATCCATGGAGGTGATACCCTCTTGTGTACACTTCTGAGCATAGGAAACGGATCGCAGAAGAAGCGAAATATCAAAGCTTATAACCATTAAAATAAAAGAGGGGGGGGGGTTGTCTAGGTTTAAACACTTCTCTAGAAGTAAAATGTCCATCTCATGGTCGCGGATTCCTCTTCCTCTTCTTATGGTCGCAGATTCCTCCTCCTCTTCGTATGGTCGCGGATTCCTCTTCCTCTTCTTATGGTCGCGGATTCCTCCTCCTCTCTTATGGTCGCGGATTTCTCTTCCTCTTCTTATGGTCGCGGATTCCTCCTCCTCTTCTTATGGTCGCGGATTCCTCCTCCTCTTCGTATGGTCGCGGATTCCTCCTCCTCTCTTATGGTCGCGGATTCCTCCTCCTCTTCTTATGGTCGCGGATTCCTCCTCCTCTTGTTATGGTCGCGGATTCCTCCTCCTCTCTTATGGTCGCGGATTCCTCCTCCTCTCTTATGGTCGCGGATTCCTCCTCCTCTTCTTATGGTCGCGGATTCCTCCTCCTCTCTTATGATCGCGGATTGCCCCTCCTCTCTTATGGTCGCGAACCCCCCCCCACCCACCCCCCAATTGTGATATCTTTTCAATCGTAGATATATACATAACCCCCCCCCCCCCCATAAATATGAACTATTTATTTCCCAAATTTATTTTGGTCAAATTTGGATATATCAGAGCTTTACAACCATACAAAATAGTGGAGGTAGCAGTTCTGGTAATCCAGCCATCACAAACTAGAAGGGCGTTGTCGAACCACCACTGAGTTTATTCTCCGAATGTAGACGAGGGTGAGTGAAAGAACCAAAAACTGGAATGAGTAGCCAGCGACCGGAGAAGAGGTGAAAGGTGTATTGAAGATTTGTGCTGCCCTCCAGGAATTTAAAAAGGTGGATAAATAAACAGATGCATATCACATTTTTCATCTTTCTGTATTCTTCTGCTGATAATACGATTATTGTCTCCCTTGCTGAATTGTTGATAGTCGCCCTTGATAAAAATGCGTGACTGGGCACCGATAACGATGATAAAAACAGCCACAAGTACAACGATAACAAAACCAACTATTGTGTCGTCGTCATGAAAAGAAGCATGTCAAACACGCAGATTGATATCAAACATGTTTCAATGATATCAACTGTCTCCTAGGACATGATTTTTCAATTCAATTGAGAGATTGTATTATAAGATTGTATTATAACTGTGATTGTAATGCGATAGATCTATGTCTATAAAATATGTCAACTTTCTGTTGACGTATATTTGTTGATTTCCTCCCCCAACCCCCAGCTTGTCAACAGCTGTCAATAATTCTTCTTCTTCTGCAGATTAGTAGGATGTAGTCAAGGGAACGGAATTAGTTGTGTCATGGTTTACAGCATTGCTGCGATATCTGCACCTTTCGGCCTGGCACATCCGACTTCAGCATGGCTTTTGGGTCACTGACCCTATATGGGATGGGGCAGCCAACTCCATCCCATAACCTCCTTAGTCGCCTTTTACGACATTCGTGGAAGGTAAACAGTGTTCTTTGCTCCCCTTTCGGGCCCCATAGGTACTACCCTCCTCGTTAAATTATGTCCCCCCCCCCCCACAAAAAAAAATTAACTTAAGACTTTCGTAACAATTTTCACACAACATGTAAGACAAATATATCGTTTAATTCTAGAATAGTGTTAAAATGTTTCTTCTTCTTCAGCATTCATTCTCAAACTCCCGCTGGATTTCCTTTATAGCAGGACCATGACCCCACTAGATTTCCAGCAGGATGTAGTCCAGAGAATGCAAATGCGTTGTGTCGCCGTTTTATTTGCGCCAATGGCACAACACATCCATCTTCGGCGAGATAAAATGTTTCAAATTCAAACAATGTAATTGGTATATAAAAACAGTTTTGTTTACACTAACTTTGTTTCAATCTCCCCCCCCCCCCCCCCAACCAAATATGTCTGCCAAACCTTTTCAGGCAACACCCAGCATTTTCACATCGCTTTTGCTGCGCAAAAACAGGCGAGTCGTCTACATTGTAAAATCTTCTTTCGGGTGCATGCTTGTGTAACGTAATGACATTGGTCCAAAAGCCTAAATTGTTGACGTAATTTATGGACAACTCTTAATTGATTGTATCGTCAGTGATTTGATATGGTTTCCCTCCATCAAGAACGAGAAAAGACGTACATACAGCAGGTTACGACGTGTAGAAAGAATGAACCACAGAATGATAGAAATAGTACAGAGGAATCCCTTTATGACGCATTCTTGTATAAAAAAATTGCCCTCTATAACAAAACTTTTCAAAATCCTCAATTATATTTATTCTATATTATTTGCACTATATTATTTTGTCGGTGCGGATCATGCCGTTATAACGGGATTTAACTGTACTAATAAATGAAGAATATAAGAGATGACCCAGAAGGAATTGGATCAACGGTGGGCAATCTTTGTGGGTAGGATGGGGTGTTATTCCGTATTGTGCGGGTCAAGGGAAGGAATGAAAACTGACGCCAAAAGAAGGTTACTTAACAACATCCGAAAAAAATAGTGACCATTTATTGGCAACATTGAAAAATGAGACGAGGTTTAGATTACAGTGTAATTTTAGGTTAGGTTAAATGTTAGGTTAAAGTAAACAGTACCTCTTATGATGAGTTACGCTCCTTTCAACCGCGTACAACATCTTCCGACTTCGCATACAACATGTACAGCTTGACAATACCCTGGGCAGAGTCCAGTCACAGCACAATATTGGGTGCGGGCTGTGCACTCGTCCCTGAAAGACGGTCAGCCATAACTCTGTTGAAATATCCGGCGCTGGATAAAGTCAGGAAGGTGCTTATCCATCCGAGGCCAGATGGATGGAGCATCTTGTATGGGACAGGACAATGACTCACGGGCACATGCATGTGTCGTACAATGGCATAAGCCCATGGACCGCTGGATCAGCAACAAACCAACCACCTATCAGTGCGGACATCAGTAGCCGACATTCATGTGGTGGATGACAGTCCCACGGGGACTAATGTACAACCAGTACCCGAAGCATGCAGTGGTCGTACTCTGCCCAGCGATTGTAAATGGCCAATCTCATCATGGATACTTCATCATTGTCAATGTCTACATTCATGAGTCGGTCGATTAGCAACTTGCTAGAGTTAACGATATTTATTTAAAATAAAATAGTTTCACGGTGAGTATAACAATAACAAAATAAAACAGTCGTGGTTCAGGTTGTTTTGTCACCACGACTTCCAACATAGGGATTCTTTATGTGCAAGCATGTTCGCTCTCTTATTACAGCAATATCCAGCATACCCATGTTAATAAATTCAATGATGTCGATGAGGCTGAAAGTAGAGAAACCATCTACCTATACCTATAAGATTGGAAGTAGTTATAGAAACCATCTACCCATACCTATAAGATTGGACGTAGTTATAGAAACCACATACCCATACCTGTCAGATTGGAAGTAGTTATAGAAACCACATACCCATACCTATCAGATTGGAAGTAGTTATAGAAACCACATACCCATACCTATCAGATTGGAAGTAGTTATAGAAACCACCTACCCATACCTATCAGATTGGATGTAGTTATAGAAACCACCTACCCATACCTACAAGTAGATCCAGGAAAAAGGTAACTTAGTTTTGCTAACACTAGATAACACACACAATGACACACACAAGTCAACGTTTCGACCAAAAGGCCTTTGTCAAGACAGACAATAAACTTAAAACATCTAATAGAAAGCGAACAGTAATAATATCGACGGTCACAAAGGTATGGGCAGTCTGGATTGACCGGAAGAGGTGAAATGACAGCGGACAAGGAAAATACAAAAATGACAACATACATGTGACACGAAACAAACAAAAACTATGGATAGACTAAATTTATCAACAAACATGTGGTACGAAACAAACAGAAACTATGGAAAGACTAAACACATCAACAAATATGTGGCACGAAACAAACAAAAACTATGGAAAGACGAAAGTCATATAAGAGACAGGCGTTCATTAATGTCGTCGGGTTTCAGAGTGCCATATTGATAAATGTAGCGGTTCTCAAGCGCCAGACGAGCCCGGTCAACAGAGAAGCACGACTTAATGGCAGTAACCTGAATATCCTGGGCGCCCCGATGGCCCGTGCCATTAAAGTGGACGTCAACAGGCAAACCCGAATGGTTTTTTATGCTGTACAGATGTTCGCAGAATCATACCTACAAGATTGAAAGTAGTTACAGAAACCACCTACCCATACCTATAAGATTAGACGTAGTTATAGAAATCACCTACCCTTACCTATCAGATTGAAAGTAACTATAGAAACCGTCTACCAATACCTACCAGATTAGAAGTAGTTATAGAAGCAGTTATAGTCATCTACCTATACCGAATAGCCAGATATACGGAATGGTCAGGTGAGTGCAGGTATTGATAAGTTTTAAAATACTTGAAATCTTCAGGCAATTTAGAAAGACAACACAAAAATCCCAAAAGGAGACCTTCCTCATGTCAAGACCTTCTTCATTCCTGCTGACACTGTAGCATGTGGTGTTTTTCTTTTTCAAAATCGAACTGGGCTCTCAGCCACCTGAGAACTTACAAACACTAAACCTGACCTCTTCAAGACTATGTTCATCTTTCGCTTGCGATGAGACTATCATCTGGGACATCTAAATACAGCGAACGACAAAATATGTATGTAATAACAGAAATTCGCTATATACAGTATATACAATATAGAATAAATGCAGTTGGTGATTAAAAAAATTGTTGATATATGCTGGATCGACAACATCAAAGAGACATTACACGAACACCAAATAACATTATCTGAAGCTGCCAGGAAATCGAGAACAAGAACATTGTATCTACATCGACACCCGTACATGGTAAAAGAGGAAGGAAAGAAGAAGAAGTTGATATATGCGGTAATTTCTTGTAAAAGAATGCGCTATAGAGGGATTCCACTGTTTAAACAGCAACAAGACAGCAAAACACACTCTGATAGAAAGAGTTTAAAAATACTGTTATAACACTACGGTTACAGTTCTTCTTCTTCTTCTTTCGTTCACTTGAAACATGTCTATATCTGTAATTCTGTCTCCTGAATACAACTCACTGTCTTTTATAGTTCATACAGTGGCCCATAGAGTTTTGATTCCAGTGTTGTTTCCTCTGGCCAATATGTCTGCCTCAGCGTTTCATGCTCAGAACATTCTTGAAGTATATGTTTGGCTCTCTGTGCTGCTGCCTGTCCACATGGCCGTGTTGCCAATCTTGAACTTTGTATACATGTGACTGCGGAGTCGATTGTACGGTTACAATGAGATAAGAGATGGTAAAAATATGTGCCTATCAATCGTCAGATCCTCAGTTAATAAACTTCTCCATGGTGCAATGATCAGAAAGAAAACAGGCTATCTCTAGTATATGTGGCCATGTTTCTGAGATTGATTTCTCACAAGGATGCAGGTCATTGATCGTCATCGGCCTTGCTGATAGCTGGTCCAATATTTTAGAAATAAAGTACAGCTGTCACTTTCACACAGGTGATGCATACTCTAGTCTAGGACACAGGTTGAGAATGTAAACTCCAGGCTAAGACACAGGTTGAGAATGTAAACTCCAGGCTAAGACACAGGGGGAGAATGTAAACTCCAGGCTAGGACACAGGGGGAGAATGTAAACTCCAGGCTATGACACAGAAAAGAATGTAAACTCCAGGCTAGAACACAGGGGGAGAATGTAACTTCAGGCTATGACACAGGAGAGAATGTAAACTCCAGGCTAGAACACAGGGGGAGAATGTAACTCCAGGCTATGACACAGGGGGAGAATGTAAACTCCAGGCTAGAACACAGGGGAAGAATGTAACACCAGAATACGACACAGGGGAGAATGTAAACTCCAGGCTAGAACACAGGGGGGGGGGAATGTAAACTCCAGGTTATACACAGGAGAGAATGTAACTCCAGGCTAGAACACAGGGGGAGAATGTAAACTCCAGGCTAGGACACAGGGAGAGAATGTAAATTCCAGGCTAGAACCAGGCTAGGACACAGGGGGAGAATGTAAACCCCTGGCTAAGACGTAGGGTAGAATGTAAACAAAATAAAATATATAGAGTATGCAAACTTCAAGTCAGGAGACTGAGATAATTTCAATTTCGATTTTGAAAAGTATTGTTGTCTAGGAAATTTTTTATAAAAGAATGCGCTATAGTGGGATTCCACTGTATAGAGAGACTTCAAGTAAGAAGTATGATTATAAAGGAAAAAAAATCCTTACGCTGATGGGAATCGAACTAGGTCCGTTCTTGCAACACCGAATCGCCTTACAACTCAAGTAAAGAGGTTTTCCGTACTACTGGTCCGAACGAACCAATCAAGACAATGACTATTACAATAACAACACCCGCACAAGTATTATGTAGTATAAAGTATTATTTATAGAGACAAGTCCAATGTAGAGACACAATAATTCAGTTATGCGAACACTTGCCAGGTCAATAACACTGCCCACACTCCCATTAAATAATCATGTACCATGTTACGTAAATATACATGAGCTAATCATCTAGAAATCTGCCCTCGTTTTTTTCCAAATATAATCTCGATATATTGTGCTCGAATAGATCGTGAATATAAACATACGAGCATGCGCGACCGTTTCTTCTCGCAGCAAGATGGCTGCAGCAGACGACTTATGATTGACGTCCGTAAAGACCCGAATATAGAAAAACTTGGCTTCATAGGAAAAAATAAACAAACAAACAACAACAATAAAACAACTGCAAGCTAGAGTATTTTGAACACACAGAGACATACAACGTAAAACATAGCCTTTAACATTCACATATACAAGTAAAATCGTTGCATGTGAAATAAAGTGTCTGAGAAAAGATATAATAATTACTAAACTAGATATCTCCTCTGTAATATCTCCACATCACACCACGATTGATTGGTCCCATCTCCTCTGTGATATCTCCACATCACACTACGATTGATTGGTCCCATCTTCTCTGTGATATCTCCACATCACACTACGATTGATTGGTCCCATCTCCTCTGTGATATCTTCAAATCACACTACGATTGATTGGTCCCATCTCCTCTGTGATATCTCCACATCACACTACGATTGATTGGTCCCATCTCCTCTGTGATATCTCCACATCACACTACGATTGATTGGTCCCATCTCCTCTGTGATATCTCCACATCACACTACGATTTATTGGTCCCATCTCCTCTGTGATATCTCCACATCACACTACGATTGATTAATCGTGCCAGTTAAGTGATGATGTATACGCTTATCTGTACAGTTTCCTAATATTGCGCTAATAATGTCTAACCTTTTCCCCATTCCCACCTGTAATTGTGGAACACCTATGAATATCCGCAGGTGTTTAGCCCGGTGTTGCCGAGGCCCATGTAGGAAACAAAGAGAACTAATAATGTGACCCGACATGCATCTCGTAATAGGCGGTTAAAGAGGTTTGAGGGTAGAGTTGGCTGTCAAAACCCATAGAGAGTTAAAGTGACACAGAATCCATGCTGAAGTCTGATGTGTCAGATCAAAAGGCGCAGATATCGTCAAACTGTAAATCAGGAAACGACGAATTCTGTTTTCTGGACTACATCTTAATAATCTGCAGGGGTTTGAGAGCGAACGCAGATGAAGAAACAACAACAACTTGACCGTGAACCTGACGACAGAAATGTGCTTTTTTACTTATTGAAATCTGGACCTGAATTCTGCCCTGTTCATGATCAGGTCACGTGTTATCGATACCATGATCTCTGACCGTATTACTAATCATCACATCATCTAATTATCCACGCTGATCAGTTATCGCAGGAATTACAGCCTGTCACTGGAGATAGATTTAAACACGTCAGCAAACAAGACACTCACAGAAAAACGAGAAATGTCATTCTGCGGACGTGTAATAAAGGGAACTCACATGAGGCTGGTAGAAGAATCAGGAGGCAACAAACACGACTCGAATTCGATATGCCCAGCAGGCAAAGAAAGACAACGAATTTGGAATAGTCAAATTCCATTATAAATTGGTCCTGACCGACGAAATATGTATGCAATTACAGATATTCGTTATATACAGTACAAACAGAAACGAATAAATATAATTGGGGATTGTGAAAAATGTTAAATCGGAAAGTTTGTTATACAATTATGCGCTATAGACGGATCCCACTGTATTAGCCAGTGGCATCCCACCATCAGCAAAAGGCTGCCACTTGAGATCATTTCTTCACTAGTGAGGGGATCTCCGTAGTGAGTTAAGATATTTGTCTTGAGCTAAAGAAGTCGTGAGTTCAATGCCCTGTTGAGAGGGACTCAGTGCACATGAGGATAATTAGTACAAGAAACTAAATTATCTACACATTTTTGAATCTGTTTTCTTGTCTCAAGTGAACAAGCAGCGACACTTGGGAAATTTATCAACAACGATAAATTTGTGTCCCCACACCCTGCCAACAAATTGCCACGAATTTTTTAGGGGTGGGGGGCGGGGGGACACCATTTTTTAATCATTTCAAAAATCAGACACGCCCCCCAAAAAAAAAAAAAAAAAAAGGAAACAAAAATTTCCCCAGAAAATGTATGAAAACACTACATGATTATTTTCTATCTTATTTTTCTAGAAACATTTTACATTGAAAAATTAATTGTTATATAGCATGTTTCGTTGTTGACGGCAACATTTTCAGACCCCCCCCCCTAATTGTTGACAATATTTATAGACAGTATATTTATAGACCCCCCTCCCACCCACGGACAACTTCGAACGTATTTTTCAACGTTACTAACTACGCATGAGGTTTAACTGTTGGTAGGAACAAACATACCGTCTATGATAGCACACTTGTATGATTGTCTGAACAACCATGTACACAAACAAACATGCACACAAGCGACCATGCACACAACCATACACACAAACGACCATGCACAACAAACGGCCATGCACAACAAACGGCCATGCACACAAACGACCATGCACAACAAACGGCCATGCACACAAACGACCATGCGCAACAAACGGCCATGCACATAAACGACCTTGCACACAAACAACCATACTTACAAAATCATACACACAAACGACCATGCACACAAACAAACAAACTTACAAAATCATACACACAAACGACCATGCACAACAAACGACCATGCACACAAACGACCATGCACACAAAAACTATGCACACAAACGACCTTGCACACAAACAACCAAACTTACAAAATCATACACACAAACGACCTTGCACACAAACAACCAAACTTACAAAATCATACACACAAACGACCTTGCACACAAACAACCAAACTTACAAAATCATGCACACAAACGACCATGCACACAAACAACCATGCACACAAACGACCATGCACACAAACAACCATACTTACAAAATCATACACACAAACGACCATGCACAACAAACGACCATGCACACAAACGACCATGCACACAAACAACCATACTTACAAAATCATACACACAAACGACCATGCACACAAACGACCTTGCACACAAACAACCATACTTACAAAATCATACACACAAACGACCATGCACACAAACGACCTTGCACACAAACGACCTTGCACACAAACAACCATACTTACAAAATCATACACACAAACGACCATGCACAACAAACGACCATGCACACAAACGACCATGCACACAAACAACCATACTTACAAAATCATACACACAAACGGCCATGCACACAAACGACCTTGCACACAAACAACCATACTTACAAAATCATACACACAAACGACCATGCACACAAACGGCCATGCACATAAACGACCTTGCACACAAACAACCATACTTACAAAATCATACACACAAACTATCATACACACAAAAAACCATACTTACAAAATCATACACACAAACTATCATACACACAAAAAACCATACTTACAAAATCATACACACAAACTATCATACACACAAACTATCATACACACAAACTATCATACACACAAACTATCATACACACAAACTATTATACACACAAACTATCATACACACAAACGACCATACACACAAACTATCATACACACAAACTATCATACACACAAACGACCATACACACAAACGACCATACACACAAACTATCATACACACAAAGGACCATACACACAAACTATCATACACACAAACTATCATACACACAAACTATCATACACACAAACGACCATACACACAAACTATCATACACACAAACTATCATACACACAAACTATCATACACACAAACGACCATACACACAAACTATCATACACACAAACTATCATACACACAAACTATCATACACACAAACTATGATACACACAAACGATCATACACACAAACGATCATACACACAAACGACCATACACACAAACTATCATACACACAAACTATCATACACACAAACTATCATACACACAAACTATCATACACACAAACTATCATACACACAAACGATCATACACACAAACTATCATACACACAAACTATCATACACACAAACTATCATACACACAAACTATGATACACACAAACTATGATACACACAAACGATCATACACACAAACGACCATACACACAAACGACCATACACACAAACTATCATACACACAAACGATCATATTTTCTCTGTAATATGTATCACCTTTATCTGTACCTTCCACAGTTTATAGAAGCTATCCCACTCATCAACCTTCTTCTCTCGGTGTTATCTCACCTTCTAATTATAACCAAACATAACAACATAATTGTAGACAATTCTAACAGTATATCTATCACTGGCAGCTGTCACGTGGTAGATAATCAACATCTGATGACATAATACACACAACAATGCTTCAGATGAATATCAGCTTCGACAGGCTATTAATAAGTTGCTGATCTACTAACAGCGACAGTATCAGATATCACTAGGAGCATATGTACTGCTGTGTATACCGTGATAACATCATATCAACCCACACATCAATTTATCTACAAATCACAAAACATTCCTGATTGAAATAGCTGCATTTTGTTAGCAAACTTTTGTTTTATACAAATACTTATAGGGAATATGAAGTTAGTAATTCTTTTATTAACAGCGTATATAACTTATAGGGAATATGAAGTTACTATTCTCTGATTAACAGTGTATATGAATTGTTTTATATTAGATAGACGTGGAATATTGAGATTTCATGACGTGCTATGGTTTGTATTTTGTGAGAAATGTATGTTTCATGAATGTATATGGGGATATCTCCAATACACAAAGTATAAAACATGGGTCAATGGGCAGGAAGGCGTCATTCAGCTAGTTCTGTAGAATGTCGAAGAGCACGGTGAGACAGTACGGTAACCTGGTCATCTATGCACCTCGACACAAACTCAGTCGTCTTGCTGCTGAGACCACATGTGTAGGGAAGAGAGAGAGTGACGCTGACGACACTGCACAACTCTTCCTTAATTTAATCCAATTTTCATCGCGCAAATCATGGATTTCATCCTTGACACATTGATTACTTAAAGAACTCCCTCAAACACTGTAGCATTGATCCTAACCGCTGGGAGACTACAGTTCTTGATCACTCGGCTTGGCATACTCAGATCACCGCTGGTATCACAACATTTGAAGGAAAAAAAAGAAAGAACACTACGGGCAAACTGCAAGAGACAGAAACGGAAGAAAAGATATGAAAATGCTCCGACTTGGGGTCCAGCACATCCGTTTTCGTTGTGTCTTTAATTCAGGTAGTAGGCTTCCCTAGTCAGGTGACTCTTCGCCGAGACGATTGTTGTTCACGTCTATCTCGTACGAGGTGTTCCACAGTCTATGGACTTGCCATGTGTAATTGGACGTGCTGTGCCCATCGGGTACTGAACCGTTTCTCATCCGTGAGCCTTGTTCCGTATGAGGAAGAACTCAACAGAAGAGTTGGACCATGGCTCTTTCGCCTTCTTAGCCGGGGTGTCGTTCACCGACATCGTGAACCCCTCGCCCAAGTTTGAGTCTCCCACCGCGCGTTTGAGAGCAAGGTGTTCTAGTGCTGAGCGACATTGTCCCAATAGCGCCTGAGCCCATTGGGTACTGAACCCTTTCTCTCTGCAAGTGTATTTCCGGTATAGGAAGCTTGACAGTAGAGTTGGGCCAGGGCTAAAATAGTTGTCCTTTTTGTGCTTGAGCCATTTGGGTACGGAATCCTGTCTCTTCGCGAGCATGTTTCCGGTATAGGAAGCTCGACATTAGAGTTAGGCCAGGTCTTCTTGCTTTGCCGGGCGCCCATGATTGGGTTTGGGTCTCTGCCCATAAGGATCACAGGTAACTAGAAGCTCGTCTCGAGCTGACAGAGCTTGTAGTTCCGATTTCCTTGAAACGTTTTCACTTTCTATTTGCAGTTGGCGCTGCCCTCTAGCGCTGGTCTGCCCTTTTCATTGTACTCAGTATGAAATCTATTCGTCTCTCGCTATGCATCTACCTTTTCGTGCCTTTTTCATTGGCCGCCCCTCCAATGTTCGGACTGGACTGACTAGCGTCACTGTGTGTCGACAGTGTCGATGCATGTGTTGGTACTGGTGGTGTCGGAGATATTGTCTTCTTTTCATTCGCTACCTCCACATTCTCGGACACGATCCCCAAATGATTTGGTCAGAATCAGCATGAGCCGCTGATTTATGTTTTCAGGGTGCACTGCGAGGAGATACATTTGGGATCTTGGTTATCTGCTAACCCTGGGTCCGCCGAGAGCAATGCGTTTCCTTTGCACCCCCAATACACACTTAAAGGTGTAAGATGCAGAAGGTTACCAACGAAAATCATAGGCAGACAACATCAAAAACTGGAAGATCAAGATTTTTCCACACACATCACGGATCGCTGAAAATAGAAATCGTTGAAAGACTGTGTTGATGCATCCAATGTGGTCCCCTACAACCCTGACTGTGTGTTAATGCATCCAATGTGGTCCCCTACTACCCTGACTTCGTGTGTTAATGCATCCAATGTGGTCCCCTACTTCCCTGACGTGTTATGGGTTTGTGGATGGATGGATAATTATATATTGCGAATTGTGGTTATTATAGATATTTCGTGGGTCTGGAACAATTTGTTATACAGTACTAACATTCTATATTGCATCCTTTTATAACACATTTCCCTATTTAACAACACTTTTTAAAATCCCCAGTCATATTTATTGTTTACACTGTCTATAGCGAATTTCTGCTATTATATACATATTCCCTCGGCCCGGACCAAGTTGTTATAACGGGATTTGTTATATAGAGATTCCATTGTATTTTTAAGTAAACACGGTCATTTATATTTATGTGCAATATACATACTTTGTTTTTTAAAATAAATAGTATTTTTGAAGTGCGCATTTGGTGTGCAATAATGTCAATAAGAACTTGAAAGTCTTTGCGACTTGAACACCTCACACAAGTAGCGCTCAACTTTAACAATTAGATGGCAAC
Source organism: Meghimatium bilineatum (assembly GCA_034231615.1). Lineage (NCBI taxonomy): Eukaryota > Metazoa > Mollusca > Gastropoda > Stylommatophora > Philomycidae > Meghimatium > Meghimatium bilineatum. The sequence continues at coordinate 20,492,014 of CM067309.1, forward strand.
TTTCATCTAAATCAGATGTGTCGGACCATTGCTGTAAATAAAATGACGACACAACGCATTTCCATTATCTGGACTACATCCTTCTGGAACAGTCCTGCTAGAGAGAGATTCAGCGGGAGTGTGAGAATGAACGCTGAAGAAGAAGAAGATGGTGGAAACATCCAATGTTCGGATTATGTCAGCAGGAGACATATGCCTTTAATGCATAATTGTTTCAAACTTTTGTCAGTTAGAGTTTTTTGAACTCTTTATAAGGGATCAATAAGCATTCAGCTTTGTTACTTTAGAAGGATGATTGCGCATGCGGATTGCGTCTGTGGGTCTCATCAATGGCTCACTAGACAAACCAACCATGCAACAGAAAACCTTGGTAGATGACATGCCTTAATATTGAGGTTATCTTCTTATAGAAGCTTCATGGCACGCCATCTATACAATCCCGTAGTTGTAACCTTCGAAAACAGTTACCATGTTGTTCCGACAGGCCGACGTTGTGCTTGAACTAGTTATGGGCACGGCGTGGGTGGGCGGAACAACAAAGAAATCTGTCGCAGGGGCCAGAGTTGTGCACTGATGTCGATGTCTGTTTCGGCAGCATTAGACTCGAAGCGCCATTGGAACAGAGGGCGGAGCACTTATGGGAGTGTCCCACGTGCCGTGAGGCCAGTTTCTAATCAAGAATCAAGATTACCAAAGATATATACATACAATTGACGAGACACACGGTTTCTCGTTTTGTAGATTCAGAATTACGATATCCCGCTGCTTAACCTGTGTGTGTTAAGCTATAGCTTCATAGTTTTCTTGTGTATCTTTGTGTACATCAGTTGCGTACAGTATAACCACATTACAGTGCGTTCTTTTATAACAAATCTCTTATTTAGCAACACTTTTCGAAATCACCAAATAAATGTTATTATTTATTATATGTACTGTATATAACTAATTTCCGTTATAACATACATAGGCCTATTTCTTTGGCCCGGACCAAGTTGTTATAATGGGATCTGGATGTATGAATTATTCACATGTGAATATAGCTATCGTAATAGTTAATCGGGATATAGCCCATAAGTATACATGCTTCTGACTATATTACCATGTATTAACATATTTGTACCCACAACTGTGTGTGAAGAGCTATCTTTCTAGGAGTAATTATTTTTAAGTAAATGAATTCTCTTATGTCCGCAGAATTACACGCAGAACTCCAACAGACAAAAAGAAAAGATAAACTACTTAGAACTTCAACACAAAAAAAGAAAAGATAAACTACATAGAACAACAACAGACACAAAGAAAAGATAAACTACTTAGAACTTCAACAGACAAAAAGAAAAGATAAACTACTTGGAACTTCAACAGACACCAAGAGCAGATAAACAAAATTCAAAGAAGTCATAACAATTGAGGAACAATATGGATATCAGCTTTCAAGGATAAATAACACACATCTATATTACATTTATATTTGATAACTGCGAGTGTACGAGTGCTTGCAAGTGGCTGCTACACACTGGGCATGAATATTCGCCATTATCTGCATATGTTGTAATTAATCATTGAAAGGATATATCACATATTATAGAATATTCACAGATTCTGTCAGTCAGTGGCAACACTGTAATAACACATATTAGTCAATGGCAACACTGTTATAACACATTAGAGTCCCTAATATAACACATCCCTATGTTGCAAATATATCGCGACATATCAATGTTAGCAAGCAACTAGCTCGATTATAATTAGTTCAGAGTACATTTTGCATAAATTCACTTCTGTGGTACTTTTCAGAGCCAATAAAGAATTCAGTTACACAGTACGTTACAACATTAGTCAGAAAGATGTTTCTGCAATACTTTTCAACGTTGGTCAAAACTCACTTATACTGATATAAAACTCACTTATACTGATATAAAACTCACTTATACTGATATAAAATTCACTTCAAAAGTACTTGCAAACACCATCTAGTACTTACTGCCACATCACTTTTCAACATCAGTCAAGACTTCACCTCTGAAATACTTTTCAGAATAGGTCAATAATTCACTTCAAAATTATTTCCAAGAATTAACTTACAGTAATTTTTAACTCATCAAGGACTCACTTTTCAAGTAATTATCAGAGTCGGCCTAGAACTCATTTAAACAAGCCAATGATTAACCTCCAGCTGATGATATAAGCAGTCCATAATCCACATCTAGAGCAATTATTAACACGTCAGAACTTACTGGACACAGTTTATTGGTACAGACTTTTAAAACAGTTTTAAAATAGCATTCCAAACATTAATTCGTGTTTGAAAATAGACCACAAACCAAATACAACCAAAGCAGTAGCAGTGGTGTCACGGTAATGTATAAACTGAAAGCCGAACACCAAAAGCAAGACGAGCAGATCGTACGTGATCCTTAATCATCCCAAAGGAATCATCGAGGTTAAAGCTGCTCTCGATTAGGAGCCAGAATCACTACACAAGGGACACTCCAATAAATGTTCTACTTGCCATTCTGCGAGCAATCTAAAAGTATATAAGCTCAGTGTCTCAGTCAGTTGTTGGTTGTGGTAAAGTTAATAAAGTCATACGCTTGATCACATTTTGTGCACAAGGCATCAATGCATGAAGTTGTATATGAACAAGTCGCTAATGATATATGATCGTGTGATTGATTTAGCACTGAGAGAGATCGATCTGTGTTGTAATGATTTCTACTGGAAGTAATCAACTGAAGTATAAGTTTGTGTAAACTAGAAATATGAGTAAATTACCCGCAGGGTTGCCTAACAGCGAGGGTCAGGTCAGCAGGACCTGGCTTGCTGAGGAAGAAATTCGAAGATTACGGTATATAGCTATGAGAGCACAAAAACGCAGAAATTCTTCCTACAGCTCACTGTCGACAGTAAGTGAACATGACACGACAACATACGAACCTTACAGACGAGGAAGCGCTCCAGAATGGGAACATATCAACCGAATTTTGTTAGCACGCAGATCTAGCCAGACATTGCCGGATAATGACTTGTATCACTCGTATCGAAGAGGTTCGTATCCTACCATACGACGCGGCAGTGACAGCGACAACTTGCAGCCGTATGACATTGCAAGACGACTGGTTGATCGCGACAGAATGGTACATCGAAGGCAATCTCTTCAGAATGGCGAGTTCAAATGGGGGGACAGCACAATGACAATGGATGCCACTACCTCAATGGGAACGACTTTGAATGGCCGTCAGCTAAAATTCAAAGTTATTTTACTAGGAGATTCTGGCGTGGGAAAATCATCCTTTCTACAGACTCTTATGAACGGAAAATACACGCCATCAGTTCAAAACACGAACTTAACAATGTCCAGTGTTGTACGGACTGTCCAGTACAATGGTGGAGAGGTAGAGCTGCAGTTCTGCGATACAGCAGGTAGGAATTCTCTATTACGTGAATTTTTCTTCAACCTACCATCAATTTGTGTGAGAAAAATGTATGAATGATGTTCTTACTTTCGCACTACTGTATAAGTGTATCATAGTGTATGACCGTAAGATGCTTAACCTTTTTATAACAATTAAATATTTTTAAGTTACCCAGAAGAAGAACAATGATATAATCCTTGAGTTACCCAGAAGAAGAACAATGATATAATCCTTGAGTTGCCCAGAAGAAGAACAATGATATAATCCTTGAGCCGCCCAGAAGAACGAGGACTTAATCGTTCCCAAATTGGAAAATGAAGCCTTAACTACAAATGTGTGAACACAATTTGTGCCGAAACAATTCATACAAAACATCTTGATCCTTTGTTCGTTAATGGCATTAGAATACAAACTTTATTTCACATGTAACCATTGCAGCTTTTCTCAGACACTTCATTTCACATGTAACCATTGCAGCTTTTCTCAGACACTTCATTTCACATCTAATCATTGCTGCTTTTTTTTCATACACTTTATTTCACGTTAGGATATTTCTATAAATACTGATCTGATGAAATGTATAAATTTAGAAGATTGCATTGGTTTTACATGTGATAGTTCTCTTGTTTGGTTGGTTTCACAATTCAGCTTAGACCAGTGTTTTCGAACCTTTTTCGTCCTGTGGCCCCTAGTGGTACATAGTTTTGTCTGTGGCCCCCGATTCCTTTTTAAAATTTTTAAAAAATAATTGCATGCTAGCATATCTCAGAAGAACAATACTTAGAGAAAATAAAACAATATCCATACTATTCAAGAAATGCAGAGAATAGCTGTGGAGAGATCTGACATCTGCCCTATGCGCTAAATTCAGCGCTAAAGGAAAATGAATGAATGAGTATATCCCCTCATGTCCCCTATATCCAGCAAGATCCCATGAATATCTGGTTAAACGGTCACAAATGTGTGATGATGGCAACTAGGAAAATGAGATTACGCTAAGACTCGCATGGCGATGGCTTCCATGGCAAGATTCAATACAATATGGAAATGTAAGATCAGCTTTAACACTTAATAACAACTGGAAAGATCAAAGGGAGAAGAGACAGGGGGACGACAAAGAGAAAAGTTACTAGATGGGCTTGTATCGTGGCACGTAGAAGCTCACCAACCGAGCTTATTGACAACACAAGAGACAGAGAGTAGCGGAGAAACATGATCGCCTACGCATGTCGGCATGGCACTTGATTGAAGATCAGTATTACAGTAAAGATCAATCTATTCAGATCTGCCAGTGCTAAGTATTACTTTTTATACGGATGTGAAAGTTAGACACTCAATGCAGACACAGAAAAAAGAGGATTCAAGCTTTTGAAAACACATGCTACAGATTTTTGTTAAGAATTAGTTATATAGAACACAAGACAAATATATTCGTGTGGCAGCAAATAAACAAACTTTTCGGTTATCAAGAACAGCTTTTGGCAGTGGTGAAACGGTGTAAATTCGTTTGGTTTGGACATGTAACGAGACACGACCCACTTTCTAAAATTATTATGCAAGGAGCTGTTGAAGGTTGGAAGAAGGAGGGATTGATAGCACAAAGGGATGCTCTGTGTATGATTTCTCTACTCTCATCTGATTGGCAGAGGATATAGGTGTTTGGAGAGCTTTATGTTCTGATGTCTCCAGTGTGGTTATGTGTCTTATAACAGCATTATTATATCCTCTCATTTAAGTGTACATCTTGTTTTTCCCTTTTGGTTTTCATTGGGATTGATGTTTCAATATTTGGTATGCTGATAATATCTAATCACCCCAACTCTTGTAAAAAAGAAAAAGTCAAATCGCACTCCCTGTGGGACGTGCGCCCTGCGTTGGGAAACACAGGACGGAAATAAACATGTGCAAATGACGCATGTGCATCAAATCTTGTAGTTTTCATTACTGAAATTTCACTGATTTTCAAATAGTAATTTGCACACACATAAACACATTTTTTAAATTAAAAAAAATCCAACTTATAATCCATAAGCTCTCTATATCGCACTCTATAACAAATTTCCCTATACAGCAACACTTTACAAAATCCCTCTATAGAGTATACTCTTATAACAAGTTCCCAAATACAACACTTTACAAAATACCCAATTACATTAATTCTTTATATGTATATTCTTCTTCAGTGTTCATTCTCAAACTCCCGCTGGATCTCCCTTGTAACAGAACAATGGTATACAAGATTTCCAGTTGGATGTAGTCCAGAGAATGAAAATGCGATGCGTTGCCGTTTTATTTGTGCCAATGGCCCAACATATCCAACTTCGGCGGAATATGTATATAGCAAGCTTCTCTTACTACATAAATATTTAGTCCAAACCAAGCTGTTATAATGGAATTTCTCTGTACTATTTGATAAGATTTCTAAAACTAAATGATTTGTGAAAGGAAATATAATTTTTAATATTTTCAATTTCAAGAGCTCAGTTTACTTTGCACCATAAAATTTTTAGTAAAAGTATTTTAAATTTCATTTCTCGGAGTTTAGGCTATCACGTTTTTAGTAGTTTATATACAATAACAACGTTTGGCCATTCTCTGTCTCAATAATGGTCGTCTGGTCATCTTGTCACAAAAATCACTGGGCAATATCTGGTAATCTTGTCACAAAAATCACTGGGCAATCATTTTTGGTGAGGAAAAAAATTGTCCCAGTAATTTTGGTTATAAATTTAAATATATTTTTTTATGGTTGTGTTTTCTCAACCATTATTAATCTGTTGATAAAGGTCCCAATAGGACCGAATTGTTGATAATTGTCTTTGTTCTATCGTTATTTATTATTATTTTATATCGATAGTTAGGTATTCATAGTAACCTGTTTACTTTATTTAGTATTTACCTCTTATTTGTCTGGTTACTGCATCACCTACCATTTTGTGACAGTCTCCAATATTTTGGTTATTTATAATCCTGTCACTAACTGTTAGCTAAATGTAAATATTGTAAATAGTGAATATTATAATAGTAAATATTGTAAATAGTGTAAATAGCCTCAGTGGAAAAACAAAATGTTAATTTCATCACTGTATCTTTAATTGGATGGATAATGCTACCAGTGTTTATGTCTCAGTACATCGCAAAATAAAACTTCCAATTTCTTGCTCAGTCAAATCCCATTATAACAACTTGGTCGAGATGGAAGAAATATGTATGTAACAAACAAAGATTGTCTATATAAAGTACAAACAATAAAGAATAAATATAATTGGGGATTTTGAAAAGTGTTGTTATATAAGGAAATATGTTATAAAAGGATGCGCTATAGAGGGATTCCATTGTATCATTGAGGAGTACAGAGGAATATAGTGTTAGATCTGTACTTCCCAATGATGATGGATGTGTCGGGCCATTGGCACAAACATTTTTCAGGTTGGACCAATTTGTTATAATGGGATTTGACTGTACTGTTTATAAAGAATTTCTGTTATTACATACATATTTTGTCAGCCCGGACCAGATCAAATTGTTATAAGGGGATTTTACTGTATTTACAACAGCTCTGTAAGAAGACAGATGAGAAACAGAAGTTGTAGAAACAATCAGCGCTAAAACTCTACAGTGCTAAAGCTTCTTCTTCTGCATTCGCTCTTAAATTTCTCAAACTCCTGCAAATCACTAGGATGTAGTCCAGAGAATTGGTTGCACTGTGCTATGTTTTACAGCTTAGCTACAATAACTGTGCCTTTCGGCCTAAGACACCCGACTTCAGCATGGCTTCTGGATCACTTTGACTCTATATGGTGGTATCTGACAGCCAACTACAACCCACAGCCTTCTTAGTCACATCTTACAACATGCTTGGCAGGTAGCGGTATAATTATTTGCTTCACTTTGGGTCCCCCGCAACATTCAGACAAGCGACAAGTCTGAATGAATGAAGTTCTATCATTGTATCGGAAATTTGATTTTAGAGTTCTATCATTGTATCTAAACTTTGATTTTAAAGTTTAGATACAATGATATAACTCTAAAATCATAGTTTCAATAGAATGACAGAACTCTAAAAACAGAGTTTAGATACAATGATAAAACTCTAAAATCAAAATTTCGATACAATGATAGGATTCTAAGATCAAAGTTTCAATACAATGACAGGTCCCGGGCATGTTGGAGTTAGGGGTAATGAGACAGCTTATGGATTTATTTCAAGAGCACATGTGTCAGGACATATGACAATGGACTTCAGGGACATTTTGAATTCCCCAAGTAAGCATCTCTTGGATGAGGACACAAAACTGGACAAGACTGTTGCTAAGAAAGAGAAGGAATGTTGAATTACTCTAGAAGATGGTGAGGGGGACAATTAAATGATAGGATGAGGAAGACAGCAGAAGAAAGAGTTGCAAGGCACAAGGAAGACCAAGAACTAAATGAGTGGAGACAAGGAAGACCAAGAACTAAATGAGTGGAGACAAGGAAGACCAAGAACTAAATGAGTGGAGACAAGGAAGATCAAGAACTAAATGAGTGGAGACAAGGAAGATCAAGAACTAAATGAGTGGAGACAAGGAAGACCAAGAACTAAATGAGTGGAGACAAGGAAGATCAAGAACTAAATGAGTGGAGACAAGGAAGACCAAGAACTAAATGAGTGGAGACAAGGAAGATCAAGAACTAAATGAGTGGAGACAAGGAAGACCAAGAACTAAATGAGTGGAGACAAGGAAGATCAAGAACTAAATGAGTGGAGACAAGGAAGACCAAGAACTAAATGAGTGGAGACAAGGAAGATCAAGAACTAAATGAGTGGAGACAAGGAAGATCAAGAACTAGATGAGTGGAGACAAGGAAGACAAAGAACTAAATGAGTGGAGACAAGGAAGACCAAGAACTAAATGAGTGGAAGACCAAGAACTAAATGAGTGGAGACAAGGAAGACCAAGAACTAAATGAGTGGAGACAAGGAAGACCAAGAACTAGATGAGTGGAGACAATTAAAGAAACCTTAAAGAGACATGGGCTGACCATGGTCAATATGACTCAAATGGTCAAAGACAGACAACTCCATCTACCCTCCATGACGCTTAACGGCATAAATGGAAATGACAATAGATAAATAATAGATGAGGAATACATACGATCAATGTACTACAGGAACTATCAGCATACATATTCTTTACCACATGTTGAAATAGACAGAACTCGTATGAGGATTCCTAGAGTGTACAGTTGTCAGTTCACACAAGAACCAATCATTAGATAGCAAAGTCTCATTACTTGTTTCCACATCAAAAGAGTGCTTGTAAAAGGGAATGAAGAATGTCTCTATCCATAATCATCAGACAGGGCAGAATGACTGTTGAAACCAGAATATCAACTCCATCGCAACCATGTCTTGTTCTATCCATGTGTGCCTATTCTATCCATGTGTGCCTGTTCTATCTATGTGTGCCACTAGGTGTCATAGTAGCAGAAGTCTTCTTTCTTTTGCTAACTGTGATGTTGCTACCGTAGTGCAGCGTTGGTGTTCTAGTATTTCTCTGATGTCATCTATCCATCTTCGTCTGAGTCTTCCACTGTTTATCTTTTCAGATTAATTTTTATTGAAGGCTGTTGATGGAATGCGATCTGGTTCTATTCTGATTAGGTGACCGAACCATTCGATCGTTTGTGTGTCTATGTATTCTATGCACGATATAGTTTTCACCATATTTCTTATAGTGTCATTATTTATTCTATCTCTTTTTTGTCCCCCCCCCCCCCCAAGTGCTGTTCTCATGCACATCATTACTTTGTACCCCAGAATTTATCTGCAGGTCTGAAGTCACGACAGACTTCATTCATTCATGTCCCCACTAACTAGTCTGTACCTTGCAGATATTGATTGTATGTCGTAGATATTGATTGTGTGTCTACCACAATAACAACCCTGAGGACATATATTTCAGCCACTCATTTAAGGACTGCTGCCGTCTTCATTCTACATTCTCATATTTATTGGATCATGTCAAGCTGTAAGCTCTGCAGCTCTAAACCATTGATTGTCAACCTGTGTGTGCCCGTGGCCCACCTTCAGTTACAATTTTTATGTGTGGCTCCAAGTGACTTAAAAGAAACCCTTCAGATTTTGACAATATTTTGCTGGTAGCCAAACATTACTTGATGGTAATACTCATACTTCAGTACCACTTATCTCATAGTGCAAATAATGTCAGATAGTTACATTTCTGTGACAACTCTCAGGTGAATCTGTGGCCCCCAAATCACTGGAAGCACACAAATATACAAACATCAATGTTTCAACAAAAAGGTTTTTATCAAGAACACAAGACATAACGTGATGGACAGCACTACCAATGATCACATCACATCACTAAATGACAGCGCACATTAAAATCTTGTCTACAGTTCTACCTATCTTCTTATTCTGTGTTTGTTCTCAAACTCCTGCAGATTAGCAGGATGTGATCCTGAGAATGAAATGCATTGTGTCATGGTTTATAGCTTTGCTGCTGTGTCTGTATCTTTTGACCTGACACATCTGACTTCAGGATGACTTCTGGTGTCATTGTAACCATATATGGGATGGAGACAGCCAACCACCCCACAAACTCCTTAGTTGCTTCTTATGACATGTATGGAAGGTAAACAGTGTTGTTATTCTTTGCTTCCCCTTTGAGCCCCTACAACAAATTCAAGTGTCACCTGTTATAAATAAGATCGATAATATGTACTCACTGCAGAAAAACTGACATCCAGCAGGCAAAGCTTGAAACTGGCTATTATAAGTAAGATGGTACGCTTCACTGATGTCATGTCTCTCCCCCTCCCATTTAAAACCACTGCACTATAGGGTTACATTTGAGCTCTCAATTACAACACACTCTATTACTTTCAGGCCAAGAGAGATATCGAAGCATCACCGCCTCCTACTACAGACATGCTCAAGGTTGTCTCATTTTCTTCAATGTTAACTACAGAATGTCCTTTGATCATATAGAATCCTGGTAAGTATGTTTGTAAGTCACATGACAGCAACAAATTTGTGATCAGAAAAGTATCATCAGAAATAGAATACACAATTGGCAACATTGTACTATAGAATATACCATTGGCAACATTGGACTTTATAATATACCATTGGAAACATTGGACTATAGAATATACCATTGGCAACATTGGACTATAGAATATACCATTGGCAACATTGGACTTTCTGTTAAATTTAAATATTTCTTACAGAAAGCAAACAATTGTACATTTGAGCCTGTGATTTCTTGTACATACTGTGCAAGTCTCTTTGTGGCACAGATTGGACTTCTGGGTGACAGAGGTCACATCCATCATCTCCATGGATCGTAGATATTTCTTATAGCACAACAATAATACTATCGTCTGGAAAGACGGAATGGTTCCTACTATGCTGCCTGCAAAGTATGCAACTCTATAGCATAGAGCAACAATCTACATGGATCTCACAAAAAATGCACTTGTAAACATGATGTCATGGTCTGGTATCGAACCTACAACCTCATGAGCACAAATGCATTACTACGCCTTGGAAATCTCCATATATCATGAGTAGAAAAAATTAGGTACTTTATTAACACAAAGGAAATTAGTATAATTTTAAAAAATGTGGACATTGAACTATAAATATGATTGAAAAAGTGAAAGTTAGAGAGAAAAGAAAAAGAAAGTTGATAGGGGAATTAAAAAAAAATGACACATGACATATCTACAAATATAAGAAAAGAACACATTTTGTCGGCCGTGTGGTGCTTGGGTATGCAAGGGGAACACAGAATAGTGATGCCGTTAATTGCCAGTTATGTTGTAAGAAGTGGATAAGTTAAGCATACTAGAGGGATGGAATTGGCTGTTTCATGCCGTAGAGCAGAGGCCAGTAACCTGTAATTGTCCAAGGACCAGATAGACAAATACACAGGTAGTTTGTGGGCAGGACAAAGCTAACTTGAAAGCTGAATTACACATGTTATCTGTTATAGTTATATAAAGGTTACATTAAGCTCTGAATGTGAACTCGATTACAGAAAAAGGACCAGTTGTAAAAAGTGCCAACCTTAATCACAAAGAGCGAGATCCATTAGTTTCCCACGCTGTATTAATATTATTAAATATAAATTACAATTTTTTTTAACTTATCGACATTTACACATGGAGCCTATATTTAGGTGCAAACAAATTCATACAATTTGTTAAAGTCATATGGACAGTGGATAAGCAGTCACGATTTTTTCCCCACATGCTGTCGACCACTGGTCATACAGGGCCAAAGTGACCCAAAGTTCATGCTGAAGTGAAATGTGTCAGGTCAAAATGTGCAAATATCACAGACAAGCTGTAAACCATGATACAACACATTATGTTCTATGGACTAAATCCTACTAACATGCAGGAGTTTGAGAATGAACACAAAAGAGGAAACAAATACATTTTGTATTTAAGATACATGGAAGTTTGCTGAGGATGTTATGAACATCAACACAATTGTTGCGAACTAATTTCCCTACATTACAACACTTTAACGAAATCCCTCTATAGCGCATCCTCTTTTAACAAATTTCATATATAACAACACTTTTACAAAATCCCACTATAGTGCATCCTCTTATAACAAATTTCCCTATATAACTAACACTTTTACAGGAAATTAATCTTAGAATACTATCTATCTATCTATACGCTGTGTCCCTTGTTTGCCTTGCAGCGTCAGGGGTGGAAGAGTTCTCTGGAGATGGCCTTCTTGTGCGCTGTTTGTAAGCTTGTTCCTGTGGCTTCTTTGATTTCTGTGATCCATCTTTTACATGGTCTGCCTCTGGCTTTATAACCGTTATGTCTATGTGTCATGGCCATTTGTGGCATGCTATATGTCGGTAGTCTGGAAGCGTGTGAAAACCACTTGATCTGCTGTCTTTTGATGTGTTCCAATACTGGTATTGTTTTGGTTATCTGTCTGATGTTATCGTTTCTAATTCTATCTCTTAATGATACTCCGAGTATTCTTAGAATACTCTGTTTGGAAATCAGTGTATTAGTCACTGTGCTAGCAATACTACCTAGATAATGAGTACCTGATCGTGAATCTCATGTCCGGATATCGGACATTTACGGATATCAAGGTGATGGTCATGCCAGGAAGATTGGGGATGGAAGGGTTATGGTAAAAAAACAACCAGCTAGTTAAAATAGAGATCCTGCTGGCTATACTTCTCTTTAAAATATTTTTGTAGACCAGATAGGGGTGTTGCTGGTTTCGCATCACTATCATCATGTTTCCTCCACAGCAAAGATTAATTGAAAGAACAACATCCACAATTTCTTGCCTCGATGGTGCACTATGAAAAATTGTATGCTATCCATCTCATTATGTTTCCCTTCTACTTGTAACTCTGCCTAGCTCTTGCTTGCATCCCCTTAACTCTACCTTCAAGTAAGGTCTTCAATAAGATGTCACATCTATTAATATATCCAAAATATTGCTGGCTTTACTCTCTTAAAAGATATTCCTTTATGCACAGACAGATGGTGGGCTGTCATTAGTTATCAGTCAGTCAATCAGTTCCTCTTTTGGTCAGTTTGGCACATAGAACGGATGTCATAGTTCTCCATGCCTGTCGGTCAGTTGCCAAGGATTGCAGGTCTTGTGCATTTATGTCTGTTGATTTTAATTCATAAATAATTGGTTATACTCCACCTAAAAATATTCCAGTATTTGTGAATCAGGTGTCTAAGAGTCAGATCGCTACAATATGCCTTGTGGACCGATACATCTGACTTCAGCATGATATTATGTTTTCCTTCGCCTTTCTGCAGGATGTGATAGTCAATACCATGTCTAACACCTCTTAGTAAATTCCTAATACATACATGGCAGGTCATGATGTTATTATTCTGTGTTCTCATTTTAGGCACTGATCTGTTTACCAATCATGGTTATGATTATTGTCTATCCCCAGATGAATGATTGTTGATCTCATTCACACTTGCCGTTAAGCGTAGGGGTGGTAGCTTAAGCTGTTGTTTCAAGGCCAGATGTGTCGCAGAGGTTGCATTTAGTCCATATTTGTTGAATGCTATCTTGATGTTTTCTATCCACCATTTTCTTGGTCTACCTTTGGTTTTACGCCCGGATATTGTTGTATTATATGCTCTTATTGGTATTTGGTTTGGCTTCATTCTCATAAGGTGACTGAACCATTTTACTTGCTGTCTCTCAATATGCTCGATACATGATATTATACCAACTCTTTTCCTAATTTCTTCATTTCTTATTTTATCTAGTTTGTAATATGGTTATTACGAAGTTGTAATTCAAGATATATAGGATGACAATAACTCAGTTACTAAAAAGAACATTCATGTCTTTGGCAGGTTGGAAGATTTGAATAAATATGGCAAACGTGAGAACATGGCTTTGGTACTTGTTGGACTGACTCACAAACATGTGCGCAAACATCGCCAAGACAGCCAAAATGGCAGCACTGAGAGTTTGACTGCAGGCACCAACAAAATCTGGAACACCAAATCCTGGAGTGATCTAGACATGGGCTTCAACAAGCGAGCTGTCCCAAGAGCCCAAGCGGAGCATCTGGCCAGCAGATGTTTGATTCCTTACATGGAAGCAGATATACAGAATGATCCAAGTTCTGTAACTGACACCATACACAGGCTTGTGGAGTTGCTCATGTGTAGAGTTATGCAGAACCAACACAAGTCTGTTTCTATCAAACCAAAAGACAGCAAATCTCAAACTAATTGTTGCAGTTATTGCTGAACTCTTATATAAAGAAATATCCAACAGTGAGACCCGCTTACTCAAAACTGGTTTGATTAATAACCGCACAAACTACCCTATAATATAATAACTATATTAACTACATCTGTCTAAGATAACAAATGTGCCAGTATAAAATTAGTAGCATATCCTATTTAGGATGTTGCCATTAATACAACATTTTTTGGTTGTATTGATTTTTTAGGCAATATAAATACTTCAATAGTTTTACTATTGCTTTCTGAACAGTCCATACGTACAATTGTCTGCAGCGGGATTCAAACCTGGTACTTTGTCCTTCAGAGACATTGTTATCTCGCCACCACAGTCGGTATAAAATAAGAAATATTCCAGTTTAAAGTAACTTTACCGTACTCTGGTAGCAACTAAACTAGAATAATGTAACGTCGCAACTATACTAGTATAATGTAATGTAGCAACTATACTAGTATAATGTAACAACTGTTCAGAAATCTCTGGCTGCACAGAAATCTCTGGCTGCAGCAATTATCGCGTTGCCATCAAGGACTCCTAAAGAAGGATCCACAGAAAAGTAACAGTGTTAATTAATAAGATATATTTTAATAAACCTTTAAGAAGGTCAACAAACTCCTTTCTATAGACTCCACAGAAGAAACATGTTCCCAAATAACGGCCATTGACACAAGAAAATTGAGAACCACTGATGTTTAACAACATTGTTTTTAAATTGTTATTGAATTTTATTAGACATTTTTAATGAACTTTCCAAGAGATGATGTCATTTAATCTACACCAGGCTTCAAAACCCAAAACAAGTTCATAAAAGTCGGGACTATATTGTTGCTTTCAGGGCATATATGTCTGAGGTGGGGGTGTTGTGTTTACTTCTAAATAAAACATTCGCCAAGTTTCGTGGGCTAATCATCTTTCTCATGAGAAATTTTATGACCATGCTCATTTTAAGAAATTTCTTGGGGAAGTGGGGGGGGGGGGGGGGGGGGGGGGGGGGGAAGAAAAGAGAGGAGAATGTTCAGAGTTTTGAAACCTCTATTATACGTTTGATTGTATCCCATATTTTAAAACAGCATGCACATTTTTGAACACCCTCGCTAACTTGAGATAAGTATACTTTGAACCACTGGTCAGCACCATAATTAAACCACTGGTCAGTGTTATAATTAAAGTACAGATCTCAGTCACTGAGTCAGATAATCATATGGTACAGCTCGGTCACAGAGTCAGATAATCACAAGGTAAAGCCCAGCCAAAGTCAGATAATCACACGGTAAAATTACAACCATTTCCAAGAAAAATTTTTTCTAAATTCAGATTTCTTTTGCGTAGCCGGTAGCGGCGGAGTAATCTATGCCTAATAAGTGGCATTCTATTCTAAATTGAATGTATCTGAAGTTGTCACATAAATTCTAGGCCTAGTGGATAATATTAGTTCACAATTTATCTTATACATCACATATACACCAACAAAAATTACATCATTACATTCAGCAACCATTTCTTTATTTCCACACACAAAAATTATACACACAGCTTTAAAAACAAACAAGCTACTGCATTTTCCAAATACCCCCCATAAATAATTTGTGTAAGTAAGTAAGGACAAAAAAAGAAAGCAGAGAATTATTAACTCAATTTTAATAAAGCACAATGGTGATGGTTAATAGTCATGTCCTTACCATGGCCGTAGTAAGTCATGTTCCCTGTGTCTCATTTTGCTTCGGGGAACACTCATTGTAAAGGTAATAATGATATTTTGAATGTAGCTGAATTATCGACCGAAGCCCAATTACAGCAGCTATTGTGTAACTAAGAATATAGCATTAGAAATTACAAAAAAAATATTTATCGGTGCAGATTTATTAAAAAGTGTGAAATGTAGGCTGACAACTGGTTAGGACCTAACATTGTTTTGTGATAATTTTAAAATGTGTTTAACTGCACATCCGGTCCAATATTTTATTTGTTACAGATAATGCTTGCTGAAATCATTTAAAGTGTGCAATATTTTTTGTTTTTCATCTGTCATTATTTTGACATAAATTTTTTTTAAATATTCTGTGTATGACAAGAGCATTTTGGTTGAAAAGCTGGTTTAGTATGTTGTTTTGTGACACTATATTAATACTTTACTTTGAGATTTCTATAATATATATTTATTTCTTTATATGGTTGTTTGTTCACCACATGTGATGATGACAATTTGTTGTATCTGCTATAACAAATATTTCATTTTCTGTATTGTATATCTTAGATTATACATTAAATAGCATATGTTGAACTGGTTGTTGTGAGAGAATCTATAAGTTTTTAATCCCTCATCTCATGGAGTCAGTGTAGCTGATGACGTCAGCTGGTTGGCGGCACAGAATATCCGCTACCGATGATTGAATATTCTACACAGTTTATATGTGCTCCACCATTCATACACATATTAAGTCTGGTATGACGTTGATGCCACAATATGAAACTGTGCTATTTTTCCCAGCCGTTCAGGCATATTATAAAGAATGTTTGAACTTCACAGCAGAAAGAACTGTTTTATATCTTGCAAATCAGATCAGTTGGATACCAGATGGCAAGACTGAGGGGAAACTCTTCACAGAACAACTATCAGAGAGGGTAAAAAGTTAGCCCATAGCATTTATTAATGACATAGGGGTGTGAGATGTTAACAATTCCACATTTCAGTGGTTCTGCTATATGAGGGTGGTAGCCATCTCCTCACCCTTGCAGTCTTTACTTACCAGATTAATTGGGTACCCATTCAAAGCTGACTCAACCTGGGAGCCATTGAAATCTGAAAAACCCGTCCACCTCAACTGGGGAATGAACACAGGACCACTCATATTCATGCGAAGCCATTGCCAGAAGCAGAGAGGGCATGACTATGGGTCTCAATAACATGCAAGAATTACACACAGTAGCATCGCATTGCTCGAACTGGGGAGTTTTGGTTTCTGCCTATGCACCGCATTCGGTACTAAAGGAACATAGATAGATGGATGGATGGATAGATAGAAATTAGATTACAACATCAGGTTCATTCATTTTTTCATAAATTATGTAGCAGTATCCAGAGCTAGGATTACCATTTGAGTTAAAATTCATGCCATCAATACATATATAATCACACTTCTAGTTGTACTCCACTGAATGCTGTGGTAGGAGAATTGCGATCGTCGCTAAGTAATTTTGTAACTACGATTAAAAAGTTTACATTTTGCTTTTTTTCTTGTGGGAAAAAAAAGACTGGCAACTCTATGAACAATTCTAGCTTCCTTTTCCACACGCTTCCATGCACAAAAAAAGACAGAATAATGATTAAAATTTGAAAGTTGAATAATCAACGCACATCAAGTTGAAATTAAGCTATTTTTAGTAAAATTCATGTGGGTTGTTTACTAAAATTAGGAATTGTTTGGAACTACATTTATTTTCAAAGAAGATATTATGGGAACATGTTAGTTTCATTATGAAATGATAATGCAACATTAGGTATGGACATTGTGCAATGAATTTATATCACATTGTTGGTGAAGTGACTCGAGAAATATTCTTAGATATTCTTATTACACTTAAAATTTGATCAAAGGTTAGTGACATCTAAGTGTTTTATTTGTTTATGTTAGTTTGTTATGAAATAACTTTATACATTTCATTATAAATAAGATAGGTATAGGAATTTATTGAAAGAATAAATTGAAAAAAAGCAAGTGAGTCAGTCAATTAAAAAAATATTTTTCAATGCATTTTTTCATTATTATGCAATTTAAAAAAAAATAATCCAGAGTTACATAATATTTATTCAGCATAGTAACGGTTAACTTGATCTCCCTGTGGTAGTTGAGCAAACAGCATCCTACTCTGAGGCTAAAATTTCTGCTTGATGCGTAGGTTCATGGAAGTTGCTGCCACCACCCCTAGATGTTGATAAAAATTGTTTTCCTATGTCTGAACTGTCAATCTAACCAGTAAACAAAACTATTCTGACTGTGCAAACTTATGAAAAGAATATTTTACTGTGTTATGGGCTGCCCATAAATCACGTCAAGAAATTTTGACCCCCTTTCACCGTGCCAAAATTGATGGGATCCCCAGCCCATGCTTAGTTATGCCAAAATGTTCTCCCTCCCAAAAAACATTTTTAGCAGAAAAAGTATATAAAAAGCAACATGATTTAAAAAAAATTTTTTTTCTTGAAAATGAAACAATTTAATTGGTGTATAAAACAATGTTATTGACTGTAACATGTGTCAAACCATTATAGCACAGTGTTGTTGACAGTAACTTGCGTCAAACTATTATCACACAGTGTTGTTGACAGTAACTTAGTCAAACTATTATAGCACAGTGTTGTTGACAGTAACTTGTGTCAAACCATTATAGCACATTGTTGACAGTAGCTTGCGTCAAACTATTATAGCACAGTGTTGTTGACAGTAACTTGTGTCATTCTAATATAGCAGTGTTGTTGACAGTAGCTTGCGTCAAACTATTATAGCACAGTGTTGTTGACAGTAACTTGCGTCAAACTATTATAGCACAGTGTTGTTGCCAGTAACTTGCGCCAAACTATTATAGCACAGTGTTGTTGACAGTAACTTGTGTCAAACTAATA
Source organism: Meghimatium bilineatum (assembly GCA_034231615.1). Classification (NCBI taxonomy): domain Eukaryota; kingdom Metazoa; phylum Mollusca; class Gastropoda; order Stylommatophora; family Philomycidae; genus Meghimatium; species Meghimatium bilineatum. Next base: position 20,510,846 of record CM067309.1, read on the forward strand.
TAGCACAGTGTTGTTGACAGTAACTTGTGTCAAACAATTATAGCACATTGTTGACAGTAGCTTGCGTCAAACTATTATAGCACAGTGTTGTTGACAGTAACTTGCGTCAAACTATTATAGCACAGTGTTGTTGACAGTAGCTTGTGTCAAACTATTATAGCACAGTATTGTTGACAGTAACTTGTGTCAAACCACATCTCCCCCTTGTCAACAACTGTTAAACTGTTTCAAATGCCCCTCTTCCAATTGTTTACATAATTTATGGACAGCCCCTTAATGCTCTGGCACTGACTCAGCTGAATGGAGCGAACACTGACTCAGCTGAATGGAGCGAACACTGACTCAGCTGAATGGAGTGAACACTGACTCAGCTGAATGGAGTGAACACTTATAAAGTATCTTTGTTCAAATTCAAGTTAATTCTAACACGTTTTCCTGGTATATATTTCCCTTAACAGAATCATTGTTGATTACATTGAGAGCATTACTCATATTGTATTATTTACAATGTTGAAGATTCAAAATTGAGAAGCGTGTCTTGTTAACAAGCATCAATAGATGCTCTTAGCAAGCAGTATGCTGCCTTTTTCGAAAGAGACAAGAGTACATATGGGAAAAATATAATGAAGTCAATCCTCTGCGAATTCTAAGTTTTAAAAAAAAAGAATTATTCACAGCCCAGATCACTATACAAATACACTTCTATATCTTACCTTCAGCGTCCATATCTTTGACCAGCTGAAGAAATCGGTTGTCCCTTCGCCAGTAATCAGGGGCCCATCCCCCAGGAATGATGAGAGCACACAAGTCCTTCAGAAATAAATGTAAACAAATAATTTGTTAAATACAATGAAAAACAACATAATCCTTAATTTGACAAATACAATGAAAAACAACATAATCCTTAATTTGACAAATACAATGAAAAACAACATAATCCTTAATTTGATAAATACAATGAAACATCATTTTGAGAATAATTCTATCCCGAAACTTGCTCGTACTCCAAAGTATTCATATATCCAAGTGAATTTCTCAAAAATAAATAATGGAATACTCAGATGATAAAATCCACAACCCAAAAATACACAGCAACATGTTTTAATATGAAAATAATTAATACAAAATACAGTGTGCATCTTTTACATTTTTATTATGTGTTTAAGTTTAGTATATCCAGTAATGAAATTGTGTTGTGGATGGGTGTGATTGAGATGAAGACCAAGCAATGTTATTGTGTCTTTCGCAGTCACTAATGGGATCACTGCATTGCTATTTGTTGGTTCAGTGGAATCTATTTTAATTGTGTGTGCTTTCAACAAGGAACATATCCAATAAGTCACTTTTTAGGATTTTTTGGAAATTGGCGAAATCATATAATGTCCGTTACTCATACACCTCATGGGTATTTCTCAATCATGTGAACGTCCGTCACTCATACACCTCATGGGTATTTCTCAATCATGTGAACGTCCGTCACTCATACACCTCATGGGTATTTCTCAATCATGTGAACGTCCGTCACTCATACATGCTTGTTAATAATTTCTTCTAATCATCTTCTCAATGCCTACCATTTCATATATTTTCTTCATGGGGAACTTTATTGCAGTCAAGTTACTAAAGAACTAAATTTGGACACAAGATGTAAGAAACATTATTTCAGCACACACGAGGTCATAAAACTTTAGTAAGCTCAAACAGTATACAATGTTGACTGTGCGTCACAGTTAGCTAGCCAGCTATTGTGGTGGGGTCATTTACAGAGAACAGTAGAGCATACAGAATAACTACATTTGGTATGTGGATGGACAATGAGGTTGCCACTACTGCCATCAAATGGATCTCTGGAACCTAAATCATTAAAAAAACCACTAAATCCATGCTGCACAAAATCCAAAATGGCAGATATAATATAAGTAGACGGCATTTATAACTTCATCCAACCTCCAGGGAATTACATTGATTTACTACCCTGGACATAGCGTTGTTGCGTTTATGAGAGAGCAGACAGACTTGCATCACTAGCACCAATAGACAATGAATAAGGGGATGTGCTGAGATTGCTTCATGAGTGACCGCTTAATGGAGACACAACTCTTGAAACATCGAGGATGAGATGTGAAAAATTCTGCACTAAGTCTGGTAGCAGTAGAACAGGACGCCTGCAGAGAGAAACGCTAAACATTTTTAACCAGCTAGCCACAGGAACCATCAGCATACATAACCTTCATCGTCTGCTAGGAGAGACTGAACACTAATGGGCTACCCGGAGTGCAATATGTTGGTCAATAACGTGAACCATGACTATAAGTTATACTCACAATCCTGTAGCAAAGAAGAAAGAGATGAACCATTGACTCATTGTGATCATGTGCTGCTCATTATACAAAATTCTTGTATTGAGAGACATCGCTCATTTCTCATATTTACTTTTATTTTTAAAGGTTACCAACCTTTACGGCAAACCAGGTTACTCATAATCTGAGGTTTAACCATCAATCAATCAATCAATCAATAAGCCCGTAACCCTTCAGGGTTGTAGGGGTACCACATTGGATGCCTCAGCACACAGAGTCCTCCAGCGAATTCTATCATCAGCGATGCGGATGAGTGTGGAAATATCTTGCTCTGTCCATTCCTTGATGTTGTCTGTCCGTGCCTTTATTTGCCCTCCTCTGCTTCTTCCACCCTCGTCAGTTCCCTGCAGTATTGTTTTTGACAAGGAATCGTGTCTGCATACATGTCCGAACCATGCTAGTTTTCGTCGTTTAACTATTGAAAGCAATGGCTCCTGAACACCTGCACACATCTCTACTTTATTTCTTACGTACACATTGGTCTTTGTTCCCTATAGGAAATTTGTAGAATTCGTCTTTAGCATTTGTACTCGAAAGCCTGTAATCTTCTCTCCATGTCTGCAGTGAGTGTCCAACTCTCACAACCATACAACACAACAGAAAGCACCAGCAACTTATACAGTTTGATTTTTACTCCAACACTGATGTTGCTTTTCCAAAACACAGCCTTGACAAGTACGCTAAAGCCATCTCCAGCCTTATTTTTAGTTCTGCTTTGCATTTACCATAGCTGCATATACTGGATCCACAATACAATAAATATTAAATAAATAAATTTAACCATAAGAATATATTTAACCATACAATGAAATGTAAACATAATCTGAGGTTTAACCATACAATGAAATGTAAACATAATCTGAGGTTTAATCCCTTCCCTGTGGAGGCATCCTTAAGGATACAATGAAAAGTTACTTCTATTTTGCTGACATCTCCTTTTGGAGTGATGGGCCATGTATTCATATAATTTATCCCTTAAAGCACCTTCAAAGTGTTCAAATATTCTGATTGGCTAGTTCAAACTGTCTAAAGGTCATTAAACAAAACAAATGAAATTTCATATTTGTACACATTGTAATCATAATTATTACTTGCTGTGTGTTGACACAGGTGGCCTTTCTTTGTGTAGCTATTTATTCCTTGACCATACTGCGGCAAAATGTACACTCAATGACTTTGAAAATTATAAACACTTGGAAGAAAGTTTCTCTGATAATTCTAGCATTCATTACCTGATTCAGGAAGTGATTTATAAAGTGTTAATTTACATTGTGATACTAGTACTAATTTGGTAATTTAGATAATAGGCCCTGCATGCAGCGCACGTTTCAAATTTGTTATACGGTAAGGTCAATATTTTCATTTTCTGTCAATAATAGTGATTCAAAACATTGATCGTGCAAACATTTCACGAATCTTTGAATGTGTATTATTTGATACTATTATACAACATATTTGTGATGCGACAAATAAATATGCTGACAAGCATTTTACTGATCTGAAAAACTTTGTGTCCTGAATGAAACAGGTTGTTATGAGTAGGTCTATTTGAAATAATGTTTCATTTTGCGAGACGAATATACATATAAAAGTTTTCACATCTTCTTCATAATATAAAGAACTATTATGCTTGTAAATTAATAAATTAGAGTATACAATAATAATAGGCCTACACTCAAATTCTTTAATGTGAGAATGTAGTGAGAAAATTGGTGAGAGGAAAATAATTTAATGGCCCTTGAAATTTCCCCACATTGAAGCTATGATTTGAGCTTTTTACTCAAAGCAGCTAAGAGGTTAATCCCACAATGAAACATGTAAACATAATAGGAGGTTTAACCATACAATGAAACAATCTGAGGTTTAACCATACAATGAAACATGTAAACATAATCTGAGATTTAACCATATAATGAAACAGATAAACATAATCTGAAGTTTATCCATACAATGAAATATGTAAACATAATCTGAGATTTAACCATATAATGAAATGTAAACATAATCTGAGATTTAACCATATACTGAAACATGTAAACATAAACCTCATTTGATACACACAAAGACAATTCTCAGTTTGAGATGCTGAAAATCACAAACCTTGGCTGAAATATTATCAATAGCCACCTCAGATGTTACTGGGTAGCCATGTTTTCCTGTATACTGCTTACCAGCTACTGGTCCAATCAGGACCGTTTCATAACCAGCCTCCTTCATACGGTAGTACGGGTAGAGAAGCTGCCAGGAAGAAAACATAATTATGAAATGAGTTTGTGACTAGATAATTATGATAGCATCCTGAAGAAGTACGAGTCTGCCAATTTTGTTTTCTCTGAAAGGTGGCTGAGTTATGCTGCTTTACTCAATCTGGCTGAGATGTAATGTGGCTGAAGATGTAATGTGGTTGAAGGGGTATGTGGTTGAAGGGGTATGTGGTTGAAGGGGTATGTGGCTGAAGGGATATGTGGCTGAAGGTGTAATGTCAAGAGCTGAACAGTCTTCTACTCTAGCAGCACTCAACATTTTCTTTAGACCATGCCCCTCCCCCTTATGGACATATTTTCTCTCATACATTGGATGCATCAACACACATAGTTAGTTCTCCAGTGATTTCTATCTTCAACAATGTATAAGAGTGAGAAAAAAATAATCTTGTTCTGCCCAGTCCTTGATGTCATCTGTCCATGCTTTTATTTGTCCTCCTCTGCATCTTCCACCTTTTAAAATTCCCTGCACTATCGTTTTTGAAGAATTTATAGATATACTTGAAATTATGAATATTTGAAGATAATTAAATGAACCATACAGAATCAAAGTATGAAACAGTGGTACAATTGATAGTCAACCATCCACATTGTACTGGCAATATGATTGGATGTATTAGTGGTGCCTACAAATATGGTTCACTCTCATTAAGTGGCAGAACCATTTCAGCCTCCGCTTTTCAATATATTTGACCCCAGATGTTGTTCTAACAGTTCTTCATTCCTCTCATGATATCTTCTTGTTCTATTTTCTGCTTTTCTTAGACAACTCATTTCACATGGAGTTAGCTTTCTCTCTTGTTCTTTAGTTAGTGTCCATGTCTGACATTGATAACACAATCTTGGTATGGAGATTGAATTTATGATTTGCCTTGTAACATTTTTAAGTTCTTGCACAATATCTAGAACAAGTTTTTGTGAACATTTAAATCCCCTACCAGCTGCTGGACCTATTGTAGTTTCATCCTCGAATGAAACCTTGAAATATCACAAAATCACAATTAATACATCCTCAGAATGTATCAGTGTTTAAGTTGCCATCTGTTATTGACCTCAGTAAAAATCACTTAAACAGTGCAATATATATATATTTATTCATAAGTCTATGTTAAATTACCTCTGGTTCCTCAAAATTGAACTCAACCAAGATTCCAACTTTCAGATCAGTTGGAGCCATGACAAGCTGCAAGCACCTTCTTTAAGTCCAATAAATATTTTGCAGTAACTTTCTGAAATAAATTATAACAAAGTATTAAGAAGAATATTTAGAAGTAAACATATGATGATGATGATGATGTTCGTCCGTCGTGATCGACGATGACCAAAAACTCAACCATAATAATAATAACAATAAATAATAAAGTTAATAGTGCGTTTTTAAATGACTAGCAAGTCCAATGCGCGCACAAAATGTTCTTTTACAGAATTGACAACAATAGAAGGTATCTGTGTGAGGTTGAGGTGTTTTTTCTTTTCTACGTGTCCGCTTCTGTCTTGCAGTTTCTTGTCTGAATTCTTCTGCCGCTAGTGCTCCCGTTCTAATGCAATTAGTAAAGATAAGTAAATAAATGGGTTGAGAAATGACTATCGTTGAAGTTGGTTTATAGTGTGGAAGAGTTGCGCTAATCGTCAACCACACTCTCTCTCCTGAGTTTTATCTTGGTCCAGTGGCAAGACAAAGTCGAGACAACTGGGAGAAAATCAGGTGCAGTGGATGGCCAGAGCAGAGTAAACATATAACAGTTTGATAGAATGGCTGCCAATGGCAAGGTTGAATATGATTTGGAAAAGTAAGATCAGTATTACAATTGCAGTAAAGATAAATCTTTTCAGATCACTACTGTTAAGTATACTTTTATACGGATAGAAAGTTGCACACTCAATGCAGACATGGAAAGAAGGACTCGGGTTTTGAAAACAGGTACTACAGACGTTTGTTAGGAATTAGTTATATAGAACAGAAGACAAATATTTTTGTCTGGCAGTAAATAAACAAACACAAGAATCACTTTTGGCAATTTATTTGTTTTTGATATGCAACAAGACAACTTACTTTCTAAAACTATTTTGTAAGGAACAGTCATGGATGGAAACTAGAAGAGAATCCTGAAATTATAACATCAAGAAATGGTTTGGGTATGATTTCTCTATCTATAATCTATACTCCTCCGAATGGCTGAGGATAGAGATGTTTGGAGAACTTTTTGTGCTGATGTCTCCGTCTCCAGTGTGGCACCTCTGTTAACTTTGTGCACTAATCAGCTTATATTTCCTGATATGTTCCATGTAAATTATTTTAATGCAAAATTATTTTTAAAAATTCATAACTTTTTTTCAGAATTGACGTACAAACTTGGTTGAGGTATCATTGAATTGCAATTGACAACGTTTCTTTCTGAAACTGAAACTAGGGCTACATTTTTTAAAAACCGGGATGGAAGTTCTCCACAATTATAGTAATGCAAAATGATGTAAAAAGGTTACTAAAACACTTACCTAGCCTATTAATAAAAATATATTTTTAAGAAAAAAAAACAAAAAACATACAATAAAACTAAACAGGACAATTCTCAACGTATCGGCTCAAATTGAACCTTTTTCAAGAGACAAACAACAGAAAACGACAAAATAAAAAAATAAATAGATGTCTATATTTCATCAAGCCCTCGTCTCCATAATAGCGCAGGGATGGCAACGCATCTAGTCAAGGTGAAAATGCGTGCATTCATTATAAACAAACCGAAAGTGGGAAATTAGAGACACTATAGATGAGTGCAAGAATAATAAAAGAAAAAGATAAGAAAAATACCCCTTTTGTCACTCTATCAGACAGGCAGGTTTTAAGAACATAGTCACAACAGGCACGACTGAAGGGAACAGAGACAGATGGGGACGTGAGAAAATATTCATGTGACAACCTAGCAAGGCTTGGAAACAACGATCCTGATAACAATACTGTGAACAGAGAACCATGGTCACCTACGCCAACAAGAATGGCATATGACAATGATAGATGAGTAATGATGAGGTTGTGTGGTGGTGGGGTGAGTGGGTTTGGGGAAGGAAGGATAGAAGAAGAATCAACATTTGAAAACGCATGGAATGAATGTGAAACCAAATATAGACATAAACATATATATAAAACCAAACCTAAACATACATAGAAATGTAAACACACACCAAGAGTCAAGAAATAAACACATAACAAGATGGACACAGATGTGTGAAGGATACCCACACAAAATGCACAGGCATGTAAATGTATCCACACACAGGAAAGGGCTCACACCAGAATAGGTATACACATTGACACAGAATGGAGATACGTGCATTAACATAAAAAAGCGCTCACATAAATATACATATATATATGTATACACAAATATGAACATTCATGCACATAAACACTTTCTCGTATAAATAATAACATGAACATTCATACACATAGAAACATATACATATATTAATGTAAATATAAACGTTCGTTCACATAAAGATAATGCTATAACAACTGCATATGTATACATACAAATGTGTGGCCCAAAGTAATTGTGTGGATACATAGAACCATGTAAAACGAAATGCATATACAAATAACTATATATGTGTGGGCACCCATCGAAGAGACAACTGCAATAAAAACGAGGAAATCAAAATCTAAATATGTAAATGATTTAACAATAACAAAATGGCAGAGTACAAAATAATCACATATTGACATACACAAACGAAAGAAGACATAAAGGAATTATATAGAAGAACGGCAAACACAAAAATAATAATTATTCACGAAAGTGTACAAAGACAAATAATTACAAGAATCAGTGCAATACGGGAGTAGAGGGTATAAAGAAAAGGTGGGTAACTCAAACAAAACGGTGATTAATGTTCATTCCGTTTGGTTGCAAGACTCCCATATGACAAATGAGACGATATTCCAAGGACTGACGTTGCCGGTCACCGGTATAACAACGTAACAAACCGGTTACAGAGACATCAGAGCTACCATGATGTGACGGGCTGTTAAAATGATTAGCCACTGGGGAGTCACGATGATTCGTGATATCTCTCAGATGTTCGGCGAATCTATCAGCTAAACGTCTACCAGTCTCACCAATATACTTCATATCACAACGCTTACATATGATAGAGTATATTAAGTTACGGGACACACATGAAAAAGAATCATGAATATCAAAGTGTGATTTAGGAAACTGTAAAATAGGAGTGAGAATAACAAAAGGGCAAGTCAAACAATTTCGATGACAAGGGACAGTTCCTAGTTGACCTGCAGAAGTGCGCAGACGAGAATGAACTAAGAGATCCCGAAGGTTTCTGTCCCTCCGAAAAGCGACTAGTGGAAGAGAGGGAAATGCAGGACTGGAGATGGGATCTAACTGGATAGCACTGCGCATGATCTCAAGCATGCAGACCAACAAATATGTTGTGAAGATACGTATAAATTAAGTTAATATAATAACTAAACATGATCCACGATATCTTCAAAAACGTGTGTAAATGTATTCCTGTAACTAGAAGACTTACAAGTAGTTAGTACAATGTTCAAACACGATTGTTTATGAACATTTGTATGAGTAGTTTCCCTTGCTTGAAGTCGTGCTAATATAATTTCGCAATTTTTCACGTTATTTCTGTTGATAGTGACTTACCGTCTCAGTGACGGCCAAGGTACCGATACCCGCCACAGGCAATTGTGCATACGGACAGTTCAGAAAGCAACGGCAAACTACTCAACCTATTTATATTTCCTAGAAAGTAGCTACAGCCAAAAAATGCTGGGTTGATGACTACGTCCTGAATAGGATACGCTATAAATTCAATGATTTACCACCTTTACCGGTACTTCTCCACCCACAGATCAAGATGGAAATGAAAAAGACAGATAATATCAACAATTGTGCATACCAACACTCTGCTACAAATACCAAACATGGTCTTTAACAGTCGCACAGAAGAGTAAACTTGTTACATGTGAAATGAAGTGTCAAAGACAATATTGTCGTTTTTCTGCTTTTGCAGTAACACGTCGCAAGATTGGCGATCGCTTTTCTGAATGATAACTAAACTAGATCAAATGGAAAATGAAGAAATTAGGAACAGAGTAGGTATAATATCATGTATTGAACATATCGAAAGAAAGCGAGTAAAATGGTTTGATCACTTAATGAAAGTTCTTCTTCAGGGTTCATTCTCAAACTTCCGCTGGCTCGCTCTTATACTAGGACCATGGTCCTATTATATTTCCAGTAGGATGTAGTCCAGAGAATAGAAATGCGTTGTGTCGCCGATTTATTATAAAGAAAATAACAATAAGAGCATGAAACAAAAGAATATATGGATATAGAGCTAAAGGTAGACCAAGAAAACGACGGTTAGAAGCAATCAAGATAGCCTTGAAAAAAATACGGACTCATCCCAACCAAGGCGACATATCGGCCTTTGGTCATAGAATGACAAATGAGCCCCCCGCCCCTACGTTTAACGGCACGTGGGGATACGACCAACCATCACTCACCTGGGGAAAGACAATAGACAATTTATGCTGATATTCATAATCATTAAGTATTGTTTCTGCATTCAACATCCTCTGTCTGTTGCTTTGGTGGTAGACTCTGATCTTCTTCTCGTTCGTAGTTTGACATGTCTACACAGCAAGTCCTTTTTTCTTAATAAATGCTGCTGTATTTGAAAGCTCCTCGGTGCTCCCATACATCTTTATGTGGATATCAATCTCTGTGGGCCAGTGTTCTTCCCTTAACTGGTTTAGTGTATTGCAGTCTTGCAGGATATGTTCAGCTGTCTCTGTTGCCTGCCCACAAAGGCACAGTGGTGATGGGACCAATCTTAGTCTATTTAAGTGGCTGTTTAATCTGTTGTGTCCTGTTCTGAGGCAGAAGATAATAACCTGCTCTGCTCTGTTGAGATAGTGGCAATTGTCTTTTGGGTGGTCGACTTTCCTGATGGTTTTGATGAGGGTCTTCTTTTCTTGTTAGGTGATTTCTTGGTATTTTTGTTCCTGTGTTGCTCCATCCTTTGCCAGTCTGTCTGCTTCTTCATTTCCTGGTATGCCACAGTGGGATGGTATCCACTGTAGTACTACCCTTCTTTGATGCTCACTTTTCTCGCATGGCTTTCTTCAAGTCTAGCAGCTTATCGCTGTCAAGGGCTTGTAGGACAGACATAGGATTGACTTGTTTTGTTTTTTAATTATTTCTGCAGCCATGTTTAAAGCCTGTGCTTCTGCAGAGTAGCTGGAGCAGAATATTCCAGTTGGTGAACATGTGGATTCTTCTTTTTCTGGATATTTTATGTACACATCAGGTAGACTCTGCTAAATTGTATCTTGCCCATCTCATGATCGTTACATTATCATTGCATCTCTGTCTACCTTTTTATCGCCTGTTGTGTTTATTTCTTTCAATCCCAGTGAATTATATGCTGAAATCGGATGTGTCAGGACGAAATATGCAGACATTGCAGCCAAAGTGCAAAACATTACACAATGCAAACTGTTCTCTGGACAACATTCCGTTAATCTGTAAGAGTTTGAGAAACAATGAAATTGAAGACGAGCAATTGAGTTTTATTCTTGATTAAGAACAAGTATCACAGCACTGTGGGCATTCCCATATATGCTCTGCTTGCCGTTCCATCTAAAAGTGTAAAAGCTCAGTGTCCCAGTCAGTTGCTGATTACGCATTCTTCTGATCTCTCCGTAGAGGGAGCACTTTCTCCCATCACATCTAGTCACTCCCATTTCTACCATTCTCTGAATATGTACATTGTCATGCTCGACTTCCTCCTCGTAGGGTATCCATGACTGCTCTAATCAATTCAATCATGTCTCTTCTTATCTTGGTGCCGTTCACCAAAGCTTTACAGCCAACACATCAGCTCTTCCGTTTCCCCTGACCCCAGCATGACCAGGACAGTAAATTCGTGTAATGCTCTGCGCATTGTTGAGAAGAGTGACCCATTCAGTTCTGATCATACACTTTTCTATCCTGCGCAGCATACTTTGAGAGTGATAGAGTCACTGAGTCTGTTGGTGGTTGCATCGCCAGCCAAGTGAGAGCTATTGCATCCCTTCGTGCAATAGGGAACTTTCTTCAGAGCTTTATTTCAAACACAATGGACTCCAACCGTGACAGTAAGGACATCTCCACAGAAGTTACACGAGTAGAAAGGCCGATTGATGATAATTTTTGTGCAATTCGTTTGTCGAAATGCTTTTTTTTGGGAAGGCAACTCCACGTATATAAATAGTGACCAGCGAAAATCATGGTACTTTACAGGCATATACGGTTAGTTAGGTGTTCACAGTCCAACTTTTCAATGTTATGCGCAGAACCATTTAATCTCTATTATAGTTTTCACATTTTTCGTGTCATCAGCTCAGAGAAATATCACGTTACTTGAAGATCTAGCCCACTAAGATGGGCGGATCCAGTGTTATATCGGTGACACTGTTAATCTTAACCACATAAACCCCCTCCCAAAAACTAAATATCAAACACCAACCCTAACCGCAACCTTCCCTAAACATAAATGACCTGTACTCTCTCAAAAACTAAAATATGTTGTTCCTCCAAGCAATATGTGTCTATTGCGCACTTTCTAAAAAATTTCGTTGCTGCATGTTTTCCTGTGAAGGAAGCTATCTATGAGCTGTGGAAATAAAGGCTGCTTTGCCATAGCAGACACAGCGACATGTACAGGAAGCATTTTATTGTACCTCAGAAAGAAAAAAAATCCTGTCCCAAGCATGGATTAAACCCGGGACCACAAGGGTCAATTGCGCCCTAACAAAGGGAAATAATAGGCTAAATGTAACTCCTTCTTTAAAATAAGTACTCATGGAGAGATTGAGCAACTATAGATGTTTCCAGTTTGCAGTGATGATGATCCAACAACTAACTAACAGTAGGTTTACTTTTCGCGGACTTATGGTTTGGTCCGTTAAAATGTGGTCATATCTCCCCGTAATGAACCAAAAGCATAACAGTTAAAATGTAAGGAATGAAGGTGTGTCTACTTTCCGCTCAGAAATCTAAACTGGCCTTGCTAAAACTTTCAACAGTGTGAAAAGTTTGAAGTAGACGCCTCCTAGACAAAAGATATTTCTATGGGTTTGGTGGCTTTTCACAACATCCAGAGTGGAATCAATATCAAAAGGCAGCAAACGAAATTTGAGCCAGGTCCGTTCAGCTCGCACTTACTCGCCTCGCAATTTAAGTGAATACGTTTTCCAAGTTCGACGAATCCACAATTCTAAAAAGCGATGACAGGTTTAGTCAAAACATCCAATGTGTATATTTTAAAGATAATATGAATATAATCCAATCGCTCAGACACATATAACAACGTCACATACTGATAATATACATTCTTCGAGGATGACACACATTTAATACTAGTACATGCCATTAGGAGAGTGACAGTGATTAAGTATATCCCAATATGGAAAAATAAAGGCAACAAGAGAGAGTGTGAAACATACAGAAGAATTATCTCTACTTGGCCACACAGGAAAGATAAATGCAACAATCATAGAACACAGAATTAGACCAATAATAGAACCACAGCTATGTAAGACTCAGTTTTGCTTCAGAAAAGGTATAGGGTGCACAAACGCCATCTTTGAATTGAGACAATTAAGCAAAAAAGCAATTGAATATGATCAAAAGCTAAACATCACCTTTGTAGATCAAAAGAAGGCCTTTGACAGGGACAAATTGTGACAGATACTACAAGACTACATAATACCTGCATGGACAGAATAACGAAAGAGGAAGAAGCAAGAGGCGAACACAACATCACAGAAACAACAAGAGACCTACGTTTCTGCACGATCTACTCATTGCAGATGATCAATGTCTAATATATGAAACTGAAGATGAACTACAAAGACACAAATTCATTATAGGCAGTCTGCGAACAATACAATATATGATTAAACACATTAAAAAACAGAAACCATGAAAATATGCAGAGCAACACAACTGCTAAATGTGTATGTTAGTGGAACGAAGCTAAAACAGACATCAGAAATTAAATATCTAGGAAGAATTTTGACAGAAGACAGAAAAATTGACAGAGAAGTGCCAAAAAGCATACGTTGCCACCGCTGCTTAAAAACCCAGCAATCAAACTGGCGACCAAACAATATATAATAAACACCAATCTTTATTCATGTTACCAGTGCCAGACATGGCCCCTGACAAAAACACTAATGTGAGATGAAATGCCCGAGAAAGGCTACAAGCATCAACAGAAGAGACAGAATGAGAAATGAAGACATAAGAAAGATAGTAAAGACCATATCATGCAAACAATATATAGAGAGACAACAAATCAACTGGCTCGGACACCTTATGCAAATGGAGCCATAAAACAGCAGAAGGAACGGCTACAGAGCAAGAGGAAGACCAACAACAAGATGGAAAGATTCAATCAAAGCAATTGTTAAAAAATACGGTCTAACCATGTCAAACAAAGATGGCCAAAAACAACGACAACTACCAGCATTTGTGGAAAAGACAATAGATAGATAGATAGAACAACACTTTACAAATGCAAACAAACACACTTCTTAGATTAACATGCACTTAAAAGATCAAAACAAGCAACAAGAAGATGTTTGTTTATTGCTCATTCTCAAACTCCTGATGGAACTCTCGTGTAGCAGGAGAATTGTCCTATTAGATTTCTAGCCAGATTTAACTCAGAGAATGGATGTGAATTGTGGTGATGCTTCTTTGCACCAATAACCAAACACATCCAACTGTGGCAATCAACAAAAATATAGAAATAACTCAAACTTGTTATCAGATAATAAATGCGTTTAATTCAACAAAATTCAACTTATGAACACAACTAAATGTTGTTTCTTGTTAGAGATTGTAGCAGCAGTTACCAAGAATACAGCCACTACCACAATCAATTCTTCATGAAACACAAATAGAAAGACAAAACCGGCCAATCTTTATAACACAGACAAAAAGGAAGAAAAAAATAGCTGTCTTGTAGTTTGTCAATCAAAGATATGTACACAATGATCACTGCAAAATAATTACAGCACAAATATTTGACTTGTCATTAAGGAAAACAAAACACAAAAATGCAAACAAAATATCTTGTTAATCCCTGCAAAAAAAATATTGTTCTTACTGCTCTCAATATAGGATGCCCTCTTTGTTCTTACTGCTCTCAATATAGGCTGCCCTCTTTGTTCTTACTGCTCTCAATATAGGCTGCCCTCTTTGTTCTTACTGCTCTCAATATAGGCTACCCTCTTTGTTCTTACTGCTCTCAATATAGGCTGCCCTCTTTGTTCTTACTGCTCTCAATATAGGCTGCCCTCTTTGTTCTTACTGCTCTCAATATAGGCTGCCCTCTTTGTTCTTACTGCTCTCAATATAGGCTGCCCTCTTTGTTCTTCCTGCTCTCAATATAGGCTACCCTCTTTGTTCTTACTGCTCTCAATATAGGCTGCCCTTTGTTCTTACTGCTCTCAATATAGGCTGCCCTCTTTGTTCTTATTTCTCTCAATATAGGCTGCTTTCTTTATTCTTACTTCTCTCAATATAGGCTACTCTCTTTGTTCTGACATTTTCTCGGAGATTTACTGTTTTAACTGGAAGACTAATTAAAATTGATGTATTTGTTGCCCGTGTCTTGCCAGGGCGCTGCTAAAGGGGAACACACAAAAATTGAGGCCCTGTTACCTGCTATAAGAGATGACTAAGGAGGTTTCGGGGTGGAGTTAGTTGTCCCATCCCATAAAGTCAAAGTGACCTAGAAGCTATGCTAAAGTTGGATGTGTCAGGCCGAAAGGAGTAGATATCACAGCTAAGCAGTAAACCATAACATACAAAATTTCGTTCTCTGGACTACACCCTTCTGATAAGCAGGAGTTTGATAGTATACACAGATGGAGAAGATATCTTTGCTCTATAGTGACTTCCATTGGTGCTCTGTACCTTTAAACTAGCTATGTGTCAGCTTTGAGCACTTACACTGAGAATTCTAAATTTTCCCTCTAAGCTTAAAAACAAGTTAAGGTAACAACTTTCTGCAGATTCAACAACAGAAAAAATGAGAAAGACAGAAAGAAAAAACTGGGATTGATAATCAGTTTGACAAAGTAAAAGAAATCTAATAGAGTTGAGAGTGATGGTAGGCAGGGGTGCCAAACAAGGCAGCTCTGCTGTGCGACCAGCAGCCCAACATACTTCCCGTCCCCTGACGTAAATCACACGAACTCTCATATTGGTTATCAGAAAGCGAACATCGAAAAAGAATGAAATAAATATGCAGAATGTTAGACTTAGTGAGGCGATAACTACTGCAAAATCAAGATAACACTTCAAAATTGCCACTCCATAAAACATAACTCTCATGGGCTCATGGTTCACCTAGCAACCAGGAAGTATGGAACTATGGCTCATGGTTCACCTAGCCACCAGGAAGTAGGGTACCAGGGCTCATGATTCACCCAGCTACCAAGAAGTAGGGTACCAGGGTTCATGGTTCACCCAGCTACCAAGAAGTAGGGTACCAGGGCTCATGGTTCGCCCAGCCACCAGGAAGTATGGTACCAGGGCTCATGGTTTGCCTAGCCACCAGGAAGTATGGTACCAGGGCTCATGGTTCACCCAGCTACCAAGAAGTAGGGTACCAGGGCTCATGATTCACCCAGCCACCAGGAAGTAGGGTACCCTGGCTCATGGTTCACCTAGCCACCAGGAAGTAGGGTACCAGGGCTCATGGTTCACCCAGCCACCAGAAAGTAGGGTACCAGGGCTCATGATTCACCCAGCCACCAGGAAGTAGGGTATCATGACTCATGGTTCATCTAGCCACCAAGAAGTAGGGTACCAGGGCTCATGGTTCACCCAGCTACCAGGAAGTAGGGTACCAGGGCTCATGATTCACCCAGCCACCAGGAAGTAGGGTACCCTGGCTCATGGTTCACCTAGCCACCAGGAAGTAGGGTACCAGGGCTCATGTTCTGGAAATGTTGAGGAATGGTGTCATAGCTACTGAGAAAGTGTGGTAGGCAGTCCTAGTCATCTGTTTCTGGTCAGCCACTGACTAAGCACCTGAGCATGCATAGGAAACCATGTGAACACTAATTCCCAATGCAGTTTTACCATATCAATAAATACTATGCACCACCTCTCTCCAGTTCTAATAGAGTACAATCTCTACAGACCACATTTTTGTCCTCTCTTCCATGTAGAGTACAGATACAGGACAGATGTGCTCTGAAGTTGACAGGTCTATAAGAATAGCCACTTATGACATATAACATTGCATCAAAACATTGACTAGAAGGTTATAAACAACTAATACAGCCATCAACTAGGATGTAATGCTGATACTAGATAAGTTTGGCATCAGACATGACATATGCCATCAGACATGACATATGTGATCAAATGGAAAAAAAATACACAACCAACAAAAGTAAATGCAATAAGAAAATAATCCAACTAAAATGCAATAAATCAAATATTTTTCAGATGAAGGAAAAACATGAATTATAACAGTAAACGCTGCCAGTGTTGTGGAAAGCATTCATCAGAGGATCAGCACTATAGAAAATTGATGTCTTCATCTAGAGAGCATCTTGAACAGCACAGATAATGAAGATGTAAAAAAACAAAAACAACTCACATTGGATAGAACAAGCAAGAGGAGCAACTGGCATGATCAGTTAGTATATGCCACTCACAAATTATGATAATTACTAATTAAGTACAGTAGAAACTACATAATTGACAACAAATTTTGAATGAGAAACATTCTCTGAATATTTACCTAGAGAGAATAGAGAATAAACAACATGTGGATACAACACAATGTGCACATCACAATGAGCTGATGTTGGAATTATACTGTTAAAAAAAAAAAGAAAGAAACGTAACTGTTTTGGAGTTACTTTCATAAAAGATATTTACTGATTGGACAATACCAGTATTGGAACACATCAAAAGACAACAGATCAAGTGGTTTTCACACACTTCCAGACTACCGACAGATGGCATGCCACAAATGGCCATGACACATAGACACAACGGTACCCTACTTCCATGGTTCACCCAGCCGCCAAGAAGTAGAGTACCATGACTCATGGTTCACCCAACCACCAGGAAGTATACTGTATTGTGATATACCAGGAAGTATAAGCTTCCTTTATAAGCCAGATGCAGACCATGTAAAAGATGGATCACAGAAATCAAAGAAGCCACAGGAACAAGCTTACAAACAGCGCACAAGAAGGCCATCTCCAGAGAACTCTTCCATCCCTGACACCGCAAGGCAAACAAGGGACACATCGTATAGATAGATAGACTGATTGGGCATCATCAACCTATCAACTGTGTCCACCTGGTCATTAGCTTCTCATGGTTGCCTGAAATGTACTCATCTCATGATTTGTGAGGTCACAGTCAAATTCAAATCTTTGGCAATAACTTGTGACAGGGTCATGAGAATCCTGTGAAACTCAATGAACAGAAAACTCTCTGACCATATTATTGAATGCCTATAAAAGATTGCTGGTCCTTGAATAAATTCAGTTGAAAAATTCAATGCGCAAGTAGGGTTCATATCACTACAGAAAAATGATACATCATCATTAGACGCTTACAGACTGCGCAATCAAAAAGTGTAGTGGCCAGACAATTTAATGTGGTTAGAAGCACCATTAGTTGCCTTTGGAGGCGAATTCAATAAACTGGCTCTGTGACCGACTGGCTGCGCAGTGGAAGACCAAGAGTCACAACTTTTGCCGAAGATCGCTTGATACAAATGCACCACCCAGGAATCGATTTGCATGTGTCCTCCACAGTCCAGTCAATGCCAGCAGTTTCTTGAATTTCAGATCAAATGGTCAGGAACCTGTTGCACGACACTGGTCTTTGGGCTAGAATACCTTACAGATGTCTTGTTCTTACATGAATATGCATTGTCAGAACCGACTGTAGTGGGTGAACCAGTATCATCAATGGACCATTGGAAATAGCTGGAAGTTTGGTTTAGTGATAAATCGTTTTTTGTGCTTCAGCAACACGATAGATGGAGAAGAGTTTACCACAGTCTGTGAGTGCTACGCCTAGAACAGCATTGATGAGGCTCCTCCACTTTGTGGTGGAGAAGAACTGATGTGGGGGGTGATCAACTTCATATGAAGACGTGACATGGTGCAAATTTAAGAATGTCTGAATGCCGAATGATACATTGCTGAAATTGTTCATTCTCGCATCTTTCCAATTTTGGTTGCATGAGGGTTGAATACCCTAGGGTTTAGAGGTTAGAATACCCTACAGAGGTCCTGTTCTTATGGACGGGCATTGCCAAAACTGACAGCAGTGGGCAAACCAGCATCATCAATGGACTATTGGGAATGGCTGGAGACACATGTGGTTTAGTGATGAACCATTTTTGTGTGCTTCAGCAACACGATAGTTGTAGAAGAAGTGACTGCAGAGTCTGTGAGTGATAAACCCAGAAAAGCGTTGATGAGGCTCCTCCACATGGTGGCGGAGGTGTACTGATGTAGGAAGGGGGGGGGAAGGAGGATCAACTTCATGGAAGCCTGAATGCCAAATGATACATAACTGAAATTGTTCGTCCTCAAGTCTTTCCAATTTTGGCTGCACAAGAGTAGATTTTTAAGTAAGATAACATTCAACCTCATTTGGCACAACTCATCACGCAGTTCCTTGCTGACAACAATGTCCTGACCATTCCATGGCCAGCCATGTCATTAGACATAAATCCATAGAACACTTATGGGATGAACTTGACAGACGACTCTGCCAGTGAGACGTGGTTCCAGCCAATCACCAAAAGTTATCTTTTGCACTGCAGGAAGAGTGGGCAGCCATCCCACAACAGAACAACAGCTAATTGGATCCATTCACTAAGATGTCATTCTCTGATAGAGGCCACACGCCGTACTGAAATTGAGACCTCAGTTGCAAAGAATAAAAGTCCAAACCAAATTTACTGAACATTATTTCATTGTTAAAGTCTGAAAGGTTCTTCATGCCAAGGTTGAAACATTAATTCTGTACAATAAAATTTTGGTACAAGTTTGAAATTTGGTGTCCATTAGCACTGCAATAATGTTGCGTTCCTTTTTCTGAACAGTATAGATTTACCTTAATAAGAACATCGACCACAATGTAGAAAATGGCGCAATGGAATGAATAGTAGATTTGGAAATTAATCAACTGATGGATCAAGAAATGATGGTGTCATAGTGTTCACAGATAGCTCTGTCCATAGTTATAAGAAATCTGGCTGGTGTTTATATCTAGTGCAAGTACTCTTATGTTTGTTCCCAGACACGCTGGAGTGGAGGGAAATGAACAAATTAGCCAACCTTGTCACCACAACAGATGGTCAGCATATGGACAGAGCAGCATATACTCAGTGCTCTTCATCGCAAATCTGCATGAGCAGAGGATTTTGAGATACATGAGTGTGAGTCAATATTGAGAATGCTCAATTTAAGAGTGTGGATAGGCGTGGCACATTGAGAACACCTAACAAAGATTTTTTAAATAACACTGAACCAACAAATAACCGGAACCATCAGCCAATATACCCTGAGAGATTTACTGAAGTGGAGATCTAAGCACCCATGGACATGTCCGGTGTGCGAAGAGGATAATCAAAATATCCAATACCTAAACTAGTGCAAGTGGTTCAATGATTGTCATGTTCAATGGAGCATACATGACAAAATTCATAAAGCCAGAGGATGGAGATTGAGCCTGTTACTGCAACTCTCCAATGGCTCTAGCACACATTTTACTGGGTCAGTTATTGTTTGATTTTCAGTTTGTATTTTTAAAGATTCAACAATTGTTAGTATCTGTATGAATAGATGGCCTTCTTAGGCTGCTTCAATCTTCTAATATCACTTGGATTTACTGCCCAGGACATGGTGACATTCATCAAATGCACCTATCACCTGTATTGAGGCCTGAGAGATAAGCGAAGAATAGTAACTGTTACCCACCACACATGTTGTAGAAGGCAACTAAGGTGGGGAGGTTTTAGGATGGAGTTGGCTGTTCCATACCACAGAGGGTCAAAGTTACTTGATTATCAAAGCTGAAGTTGGATATGTCAGACCAAAAGGTGCAGATACTCTGTAAACAACATATTCTGTTCTTCAGTCGGATGTGTCGGGCTATTGGTGCAAATAAAACGGCAACACAACGCATTTCCATTCTCTGGAATACACCCTGCTGGATATTAAGTAGGAGCATTGTCCTGCTATGAGAGAGATCTAGCGGGAGTTTGAGAATGAATGCTGAAGAAGAAACTACATCCATCAGTATATATCGTAGTCCCTTTCAGAACGTGATTCTGAGTCTATTTTAGTGCTACTGTTTGCTAAAAAGTCAGAATTAGAGTAATTTTGGACCTGGATATCTTAACTAACATCAATAATTTAGTTTATTTTATAAAATGAAACAAAATAATTAAATTTCCGACTATATGTGCTAAATCAGTCATATGGGGCTCACTGATTTAATAGACTAGAAGTATTACACAGAATAATACCTCATGAAATGGATGACAAAAGTCAACCTTGCAATGATAAGGAGTTTTGTGTTTTTATAAACTTTGTCATCCATGGCAGCGTAAATGCAAAAAAAAAACTACAAAACAAATGAAAACAAAGCATGGATTGAACTGTACATAGCATCTGGCATATAAAATCTGACTTTAAACATGTGTGAGCATCCAGTAATAATAACCAATATAACTTGCACAAATGAAAAAACCTGGGCACTTTGTGTTGGGTATGCAATAAGCCCACAAAACTAAGTACATGGAGTATTTTTAATGTTTGAAAGACAACATATTCTTGTATGATACATTGGCAGACAAAGCCATCAACCCAACATTTTTTTGGCTATAGTGGTTTTCAGACGTGACAACATGCCGGGAAAATATTTTCCATTCTCTTTTTGTCAAAGTAGCATTTCATGCACATCAATTGTACAATCAAAAATTAATTGATTCATCCAACAGAAAGACAAGAGTTCATAATTTACTCAAACTCCAAATATGCATACTTTTCAAGCTAATGACACTTACTAACAAGTTAACACATCATTATCTCAATCGCCTGGCTCACTTTCTCATCTCCTCCATATGACCAATCTCACTTTACAACCTCCCTAAGTTACTCAACACCTACAGTATCCTACTCACACATCTTCCACACCACATACAACATCTTACTCACACATCTTCCATCTACACACTTTCACACCCCATACAACATTCCACTCACACATTTTCCATCTACACACTTCCACACCACATACAACATCCCACTCACACATCTTCCATCTACACACTTTCACACCCCATACAACATTCCACTCACACATTTTCCATCTACACACTTCCACACCACATACAACATCCCACTCACACATCTTCCATCTACACACTTTCACACCCCATACAACATCCCACATTTTCTATCTACACACTTCCACACCTCATAGGAAGTATTCTCTCTAACATGAGTTTGAATACGTGCACATAATTAGAAGGTACCGCTCATGTCATTCCCAGCGCACGTAAAAAAAGAATGAATAACAATTTTATTATGGCAGTTGTTTCAATTTCCTGAGGAATTGTGATTAGCTCTTACTTCCTATGTGCAATGGGATGGTTTCTTCAGAGCTTTATTTCATACCCAGAAGACTAACTCTCTGAGGTAAGCAATACTCTGAGAAGTCTTCAACTCTGAGGGGGTAAATTCTAGGATTCCCATGTACTCGCTGCTTTGTACCATGACACCTCTGAGTGCATCTGAACAGCCCTCATATTCCCATGTACTCACTGCTCTGTACCACTTCACCTCAGAGTGCATCTGAACAGCCCTCATATTCCCATGTACTCACTGCTCTGTACCACTTCACCTCAGAGTGCACCTGAAGCTGGTATCAACAGCCTTCATATTCCCATGTACTCACTGCTCTGTACCACTACACCTCAGAGTGCATCTAAACAGCCCTCATATTCCCATGTACTCACTGCTCTGTACCACTTCACCTAAGAGTGCACCTGAAGCTGGTATCAACAGCCCTCATATTCACATGTACTCACTGCTCTGTACCACCTACATCTCAGAGCGCATCTGAAGCTGGTATCAAAAGCCCTCATATTCACATAGAAAGACTCACTGCTCAGACATCTTTATATTTGCTCACGCAGGAACAAAATTTAGAGCGAACATCGCTTATAGGACACAATGTTTCCCACACAACATCCTCACTTCTTTCTCATATGACAACATCCTCATCTTCTTCACATATCCTCCCACACCCACACTTTTCATCTTTCCTTTGTAAACACACAAAACTTCAGCTACACCCAGAGAGAAAAAAACTGCAAACAACAATGAATATTAAAACTTATTATTTGGTCAGTAGTAACAACTTGAATAAACATGACAAAACTTCTAGAAAACTCAGAACCAACAACACAGTGAGGTACCACGTATCTCTGTCCATAGACTCACTTCTCAACCTACTACAACTTAAACTGGGACAGTTTTGTGGCTGGCCTGTCTTTACCAGAAAATAACACTCATCATCAGCACAACAGGAATGTAACACTCGTTATATATGATAAAAAAAATTAACATATTCATTGTATTAAGGATTAATTAAAGGAAACCAAAATGTAATTGTTATTTTGTTAGAACACATGTTATTTTTCTTAAAGGAAAATTTGAAACAAGCAGAAATAAAACATCAGGGAAACCCAGAACTCACTGTGAGATCAGACACTCAAATATATCACCATCTTGAAACCAGCTATCTTTTTGTGTGTTTTATCAGGCAAAAATTAATATAGAATTTATTGTGAGGAAGGATAGTGGGTCCCTACTCTGGGGAATGAAAACTCTTTACTCATGGAAGGCAGAATTGTGAAATTGCAGGCAGAGTTCTTTATAAAAATCTACCAAATTCCCCATGGGAGCACTTTCTCAAGGGAAGGCAAACACTTCTTGTATAAGACAAACTTCCCATGAAAGGCACTTTTCATAAAAAAGCAGGTTTCTTCTTGGAAAGAATGTACTTTGATGGAAGACAGACTAGACTATACCAAAAAATGACAAACCTTTACATGGAAGATAGAACACCCTGCTGAAAGATTCCTCTCCAAGGAAATGAGACTCTTTCCTGATGCTAACAGACTGGATAGACTCCTCAACTAAACCTCTAATGAAAGCCGACTACGTCCCATAGACGGCAGACTAAAAGGCAATTTCCTTCTAGCAATCCAGACTCTTCCCCCCTCAAAGAACGGCACTGTCTTCTTGGAAGACTGTCCCACAAACTAACATTCTTCAAACTCTTCCCCATGTTAGGCATACTGAATAAAAGGGAAACAGACTCCTCTATGAGAAGAAAACTATTCTCCTGCACAAAGTCAACTCCAGGAAAGGTTTCTCCTCTATGACAATCTTATCCGTCATGTAAAAAAACAACTGACTTCTCCATGAAAGGCTAACTCCTTCTTCCATAGTTAATTTCGCTCCAGTTCATCTACAGTGATGACATGACTTCCCTGGGTTGGGAGTGGCGGCATGCTGGGCAGCTGTGTTCTGAGGATATCTGGGCTGAACCAGCGCTGAATGCCACTAGTCAAGTCCACCTTTGGCATACCTCCTCCATTTACCGTTGACTGCTGTAGAGATCCATCTACAAGAAATCACATCGATAAAACATCAACTTAAATCTTACAGGAATATCATACAAAAGTAATTAAGTACAAAATACATATCAAAATACAGCTTCTGGAAGGATTATTCTGTAGACTCATTCTCATACTCCTGCAGATTAACAGGATGTAGTCCGAAGAAAGAAATCAGCTGTGATGATTTACTTGCCTGAAATATCTGAGTCTTCTTGGCCCAACACATTTAACTTCAGTCTGATTTATGGGTCATTTTTATTCTCTCTGAGATGGGACAATGAACCCAACCCCCAGGATCTCCTTAATCACCTCTTACGACATGCATGGCTGATCACAGTAATGCTATTCTTGTTCAGAAATTTTGTAGACACTGACAGTTTTATCGTAAAAATGTTGTAGAAATCGAACTCGCAACATACAGGATTCTATCTCTATCTACTGTTATTTCCACCTGTGCTGTTAAGTGTCATGGGAGAAAGTTGGAGTTGTCTGTCTTTGGCTATTTGGGTCGCATAGATCATGGTTGGCCTGTGTCTCTTTACGGGTTCATTGATTATCTCCACCCATCTAGTTCTTGGTCTTCCTCATTCCTTGTAGCCCGATCTTCTGCTGTTGTATGCACAAAGGCCTGGTTGCGTCGGTTTCATTCTCACTATGTGACAAAACCATCCGGTTTGCTGTATTTGGATGTAATCTTGACCTGAGAAAGTTTTTATTTCTTTCCCTGACATCGTCATTGCTCCTTCACTCTCTTCTTGTGACATATAGCATTGAAATTTTCTGTCACAAAAAATATTTGTACTGTCTGCACTACAGCGTGTGTGTGTACAGTATTTGAAGGAATTTTAAAGCCTCAGAGTTATTTCACCAACAAAACCAAATCTATTATAACGCTGGTTGCAATTTAACAATATTTTTCAATATATTGAACAATCATCTGCACGCCCGTGTGTTGCCGAGGCCCGAAAGGGGAGCAAAGAATAGCAACACTGTTTACCTTCCACGCATGTCGTAAAAGGCGACTAAGGAGGTTATGGGATGGAGTTGGCTATCCCATCCCATATAGGGTCAGTGACCCAAAGCCATGCTGAAGTATGATGTGTCAGGCCGAATGGCGCAATGATGTAAACAATGACACAACGCATTCCGTTCTCCGGACTACATCTTGCTAATCTGCAGGAGTTTGAGAACGAACGCAGACGAAGAATCATCTGCAAAAAATTTATAATTATTAAAAGATTCACTTGCAAGCCACCCTAGTGCTCTATATTTTGTTGACACAGAGCCCTATTGGAATGGTGTGATATTTATTAGTAGTAATTGAAGATTTTTGGAGGTTTTGATGTTTACTTCTGGGAGCCCGGATTGATGCTGATTCAACAGCTACAGTTAAGCAAAGACTGACAATGGTCATGGTCATCATGACAAACATAACCACCATTTGGAAAAGTAGGATCATCGCCCGTGTTAAGAATAAATTATATAAACCTTTGGTTTTGTGAATATTTATATATTGCTGTGAGGCTGGACTCTCTAACTGCGAACTTAGAGAGAAGCATCCAGGCATTTGAAAACAAATGCTATAGACGTGTGTTGTGTATCTGTTACTGAGAACACAAGAACAATGCGTTTGTGCATGATAGAATTAATGTATTAGCAGTCATATTATAACAAGAACCACTGTTAACAATCGAGAATCTTTACAAACTCTGGTGGTATGTGTATGTAATGAGACATTCCTCGATGACAAAAAAATGCTCTTCAAAGTACAGTGGAGGGTTGAAGAAGACTAGGTGGAAAGAAGAAGACATGGCTGGGTAATATCAAGAACTGGACAGGGTGTAAAATGTCATAATGGTTTGACTATAGTCAAAGTTGGTCATCAAGGGTATATAATGAAAATTCAATATTGTTGAACTTGACAACATACTCATCCCTCCCACAAATTATAAAGTTTTATCAATGGCTATGATGGCTGTCAGTGTTTCACCTAATGACATAGCCAGGCACATACTTTATATGTGATTGAAATCATATTATCTTTGATAATCGTCTTCTTTGAGAGAGAAAAGGACAAGATGTACTCAATATTCATCCTGAGAGAAAGCTCATGGTTATATCTTTCCATTAAGAAAGCTCATAGTTATATCTTTCCATTAAGAAAGCCCTTGGCATATTCAGGGAAAAAGTTCATGGCCTATTCAGGGAGAAAGTTCATGGCCTATTCAGGGAGAAAGTTCATGGCCTATTCAGGGAGAAAGTTCATGGCCTATTCAGAGAAAGTTCATGGCATATTCAGGGAGAAAGTTCATGGCATATTCAGGGAGAAAGTTCATGGCCTATTCAGGGAGAAAGTTCATAGCATATTCAGGGAGAAAGTTCATGGCCTATTCAGGGAGAAAGTTCATGGCATATTCAGGGAGAAAGTTCATGGCATAACAAGGAAACCAATGTAAACACTACTTACTCATTTTAAGAAATCCATGAGGTGATGCAATCCTTTGAATAGTTGCAGTCAGAGCAGCTGGAGATAGAGGCCCAGAAGCTTGATTGTGAGTATTCAGATGGGAAGAGGCACCTGCCATTGATGTGTGTAGTGGAGGCAAAGGAGCCAAGTTGAGATGCTGTTGGGAATTCTGCATGGGCATCATGTGGGAGATTTGTTGCTGGCGACTGGCAGTGATGGCACTGGCTGCATGAGAGTAGGAAACAAACTCAAAATACAAGAAACATGATAGCTCAACAAGCTGATACTTTAAATCCAGTCATTGTTACACAGTCCATCAGTTTTATCAAGTTCATTCATTGTTACAAAGTCCATCCATTCAGTGTTATCAAGTTCAGCCACTGTTACAGAGTCCATCCATGAATCCTTGTTGCAATTCATCCATCCATTGTTACAGAGTCCATCCATGAATCCTTGTTGCAATTCATCCATCCATTGTTACAGAGTCCATCCATGAATCCTTGTTGCAATTCATCCATCCATTGTTACAGAGTCCATCCATGAATCCTTGTTGCAATTCATCCATCCACTGTTACAGAGTCCATCCATGAATCCTTGTTGCAATTCATCCATCCATTGTTACAGAGTCCATCCATGAATCCTTGTTGCAATCCATCCATCCATTGTTACAGAGTCCATCCATCCATGATTCATTGTTATAGAGTCCACTGTTATCAAATTAATTCAGTAGAATAAGTATCATTGAGTGACTTCATCTATTTTAGACAAAAAATTTCACTGCTTATAAACAAGCCTTATGTATGAAGATTCCATTGCCAGTGGTGCCCTCAGGACTTATCTAGATGGAAAAAATGTGTGGATACTGTATGCACCAACAAGAACTAATAATGGAAAAGGCTGATAAGGATACAATTATTATTAACATTTTACTGACCAGCAACTCAGGGCATTTTCGCAATGTTTCAAGAAAATGACAGTGATATCTTTAAAATCTGTATAAAATGGAACTCATCATAGAGCTTTTAAACTTTCTTGAACATCCACATAGTATTTGCTGATTCTTGGTTGTGTTACTGCAGCACTCTCTACCTTGTCGGATATCCTGACAGTTTGGTGATTTATATATGCATATTTCATCCATCCATTGTTACAGAGTTCATCCATCCACTGTTACTCTCTACCGTGTCGGATATCCTGACAGTTTGGTGATTTATATATGCATATTGAACTCATATGATTCGTATTCCTATTTTTAAATTAGACAAAAACAAAATGCATAGCTACAACACAAACGTATTGGCCTATTAATTAAAATATAACTATTAAATCAAGGCTTTATATGACAACCCAAGATTCTATGTTAAAACAAATGAGTAAGACTGGATGGTTTCATAAAGAAACAGGAGTAAGACAAGGCTGCATTATGTCACCATCACTTTTTAGTTTGGCTATTGGCTGGGTGATTAAAAATTATGCCCAAAATGAACATTGTCGTATAAAATGGACAAATGATAAATGGAAGAAACTCTTAATGATAATGATTTTGCCGATAAGCTGGCGTTATTAAGTCTAACTTTTGCTAC
The DNA here is from genome assembly GCA_034231615.1 of Meghimatium bilineatum. NCBI lineage: Eukaryota > Metazoa > Mollusca > Gastropoda > Stylommatophora > Philomycidae > Meghimatium > Meghimatium bilineatum. Next base: position 20,539,296 of record CM067309.1, read on the forward strand.
GGCAAAAGAAATGTTAAATTGACTTTGTCAACTTTCAGAACAAATTGGCCTTGAAGTCAACACTTGCAAGACTAAAATCATAAACATTACCAACTGTAATTTTAAAATCAACCTCAACTGAGAAACAATTCAAACAGTTGATAACTTTTCCTATTTAGGCAGCAAAATGACACAAGATGGAGATACAACAAAAGAGATTGCTACCAGAACTGTGTTGGTATCAAGTGCATTCAACCACCAAGCAAACATTTGAAAATAAACAGCAATAAGAGATATACCAAGCTACAATTGTTCAGCTACAATGTAATATCCATATTAACGTACAGTTGCGAAAGTTGGAAGATAACAAGAGCACCGGAGAAGAATTTAAATTCATTTGAAAATAAATGTCTTGAAAACTATGAAATATTGGTTGGGAAGAATTAAAGTCAAACAAGCAACTAAGAGAAAACACCAAACAGCAATTATGTTTCTACAAAAATAAGAAGAAAACGATTGACTTATATTTGACATGTACTTAGAATAAATGAAAACGGACTGCCACCACATGCATTACAATGGGTACCAGATGGCAAAAGAAAAAGAGGAAAAACAAGCAAGAATCTTCACAGAACAGCCATCAAAGAAAGTATGACTATGAGTCTCAACAATGTGCAAAAATTACACAGTAGCATCACATTGCTCAAACTAGAAAACTCTGGTTTCTGCCCTAAGCACAGTATTCGGTGCATAAGAAACATAGATAGATCGATTAACACATTTAATACTTGAGCCTTATTGTACCATTACGGCTATCGGCTGAATAATATTTAGTATAATTTACTCCTCAACATAAATTGATAAATTATCATCACAATGAACAAGTTAGCATATGCCACAAAAAATTAATATGCTAACGATGTAAATATGGTCAATGTATAATTCCAAGCATTTAACACCAAATTAAAGTTTCATTGCTGTTAATGGTGCATTAATATTTTATTTTAATAATTTAAATATTATTATGTGGCATGAATTATGACAAAATTATCACTTTTCTCTAGTAGTATACTGAACGAGTTGTGTTCTATAAAAAAAAATTAACTTTCTTAAGATCTAAATATGGTCAATTTATAAGTCCAATAATATTATAATAATTGTCTATTGTCTTTCCCCAGGTCAATGATTGTTGATCGCATTCACACTTGCCATTAAGCGTAGGGGTGGTAGCTTAAGCTGTCGTTTCAAGGCCAGATGTGTCGCAGAGGTTGCATTTAGTCCATGTTTGCCCAAGGTTATCTTGATGTTTTCTATCCACCATTTTCTTGGTCTACCTCTGGCTTTACACCTGGATATTCTTGTATTATATGCTCTTATTGGTATTTGGTTTGGCTTCATTCTCATAAGGTGACCGAACCATTTTACTTGCTGCATCTCAATATGTTCGATACATGATATTATACCAAATCTTTTCCTAATTTATTATAACAATAACATATTTAATATTAAAAACAGGTGTCATTATTGTTAATTGTATATTGATATTTTATTTTGGAAACTTATTTCGTAAAATACACAAATAAATATGACAATGTAAATGAAAATAATGCAACTACTAAATTAATAATAATAAAACATAAAGATATTGCCTGTATAATGTTCACAGTAATACAAAGACATTGCAAAATTTTCAGACTTTTCTTTCAAATACTGCACTAGCACTGCATAATTCAGTAGCTAGTTAAAAAAAATTGCTGTAAGGATTTTCAGTTGTACAATTTGCGAGAAGGGCTATAACATTTGTCCCGTGCATTCCAGTTCACTGAAATATCCACCAGGCAGGTAATTAAATCAGCAGCTGGGCAATAAATATGTCAGGTTCAGTCATGCTTATAAAGGACAAACAAGATATCACTTTTTTTAACTAGAAAGATCATGCATGAAATATAGAAAAAACAAGCCCATGTCATTTCTTGATGTTGTCAATCCAGTATTTCCTTTGTTAGACTTTCTTCTTCCTTCCTCAACTGTTCCTAGCAAAATAGTTTTAGAAAGTGAGTCAAGTCCCATTTACAAAGTGCATTACAAAGTGACAAGAGTAAGCTGAAAGAGACAGCGTTCAGAGAATATAAAAGGGAGAAAATGTATACTTTCTGGAAAGATCTGAAGAAAACACACAATAACAACTGACTGGGGCACTAAGCATGTACACTCTTAGATGACTGATGGACAAGCAAGCTGAACATTTATGGGAATATTTTCAGTGCAATGATACTGGCTCTTAATCTAGAATCAAGAACGGAAAGTATCAGAAATTCATAGAAATAAGACCATATATATACTTGTCTGATACGTCACTCACCTCGTGCCATCTGTTGGTGCATCATTGCAGCTGCATGTGGAGACTGTCCCACAAACTGTCCCCGAGTTGAGACAGGGATTGCTAGAGGTGGTGGACCCAAACATGAAATGTGTGTACCCATAGGTGGTGGAGGCAGAACAATGCCTTGACAATTGGACTGCAAAAAACGATCCATATGAAAATTTAAAGAATGACAGAAACTAGATATTTAACACTTTCACTGCCAAGTATGACTTATGTCGATTTTCACTTCAAAATGGACAATGTTGCTGGTCTTCTTTTTCACAGTTGAACACATTAACACAGCAAGTCCAGTTTTCCTAATGAATGCTGCTGTATTTGCTGAATATATAAAGCTCCTCTCAGTGCTCTCATACAGCTTTATGTTGATATCCGTCTCTGTGGCCAGTGTTCCTTCCTTAACTTGTTTAGTGTAATGCAGTCTTGAAGAATATGTTTCATGGTCTGTGCTGCCTACCCACAAGACACTGAGGTGATGGAACCAGTTTTAGTCTATTTAAGTGACCGTTTAGTCTGATGTGTCATGTCCTGATGTGGAAGATGATAACCTGCTCAGCTCTATCATGATGGTGACAGTTGTCTTTTGGGTGGTCGACTTTCCTCATATCATCCATTCATGTGCACATTGAGGTGCACATCATCCATTAGCCTACACTACAGATTGACGATCATTGCTATATTCAACTCCTAGATACTGCACTAATTCCTCCTTCAACATCTTATTCATTCACATTCCCTAAAGTTCCATTTAAAAATTGCATATAAACCTCATCTGAATCATAAGTAGGTCCATTCTTACCAGTTTTGAAGAAAATCGAAGATCATACACAAAATCACAGCAGATATATGACAAGCTGTTTTCAATGTTGGGAAAATTACACTGGAAGCCGCCATTACTGATAATCATGTCAGCGCTAAATTTAGTTTGTCTATTCGCATGGATAAAGTAACGACCGTCAATCTATACCACAATGTGTATGTCGGGTGGATACTAGCGGGTAGGGAAGTAAAGGGTTAAGAAGTCGTGGGTTTGAATCCAGTTAATGACATAATATTTATAAAGGTGATGTTTTGCTGAGATCCATGTAGATTATCAATTGAAGCTACATGCCATGAGAGGTACTCTTGGCAGGTAGTGTGCTACTTCGCTAAAGGGGATAAAGGTAGGTCCCATGGCAGCAGCCTGCTGTTGGGGATTGTAGATAACTCTTCATGCAAAGGTAGGTCCCATGGCAGCAGCCTACTGTCGGGGATTGTAGATAACTCTTCATGTAAAGGTAGGTCCCATGGCAGCAGCCTGCTGTCTGGGATGCAGATAACTCTTCATGTACTAAGCCACAGCAACTATTAGGTGGATTGGCCAATTCCATTCCTTGCTGTGTTTACAGTAACTAACTCATGCATCAGGGACCCATTTACAGCTGGGTTGACTGGAGGAGTGGTTGTGTCAGGTGAGAAATCAAGACCTGATTTTTTTTCTGTCCTGACATGGTTTTGAATCTGGCACATTGTAACCCTGTGATAGTAAACAAGTAAACTACTATCACCTGACTACTTCACTCCCTTGAAGTACTATGAAGTCAATGTAAAGGATTACAATCCTCTGAGCTAAAAAAATATAGAGCCCAGAGTATTGCAATTCCTTACAGTGGAAAAATAATTATATACTTTTAGAATAAAGTAAAGCAGCTCTTCTTCGTTCATTCTCAAACTCCTGCTGATTAGCAGGATGTAGTCCGGAGAATAAATGCGTTGTGTCATGGTTTACAGCTTTGCTGCAAGGTCTGCACCTTTCGATCTGACTTCAGTATGACTAACCATATATGGGATGGGACCGCCAACTTCACCCTGCAATATCCTTAGTCACTTTTTATGACATATACAAAAGGTAAACAGTGTTGCTAATCTTTGCTGCCCTTTCAAGCCCCGGCAACACACAGGCGAGTAAGGTAGATGATGACAGCCTGTCAGAGTGCACCATCAAAGCAAGACAGAGCATGGTGGATGCCTATTACAACCAGCTTCTGTTGTGGAGGTGGCACTTGATGATAATGATTATGAAGGCAGATGAAAGTAAATAATATAATTAAAGAAGACAAGCCTACCAGCAGCTGTAGATGTTTCATTTGTTGCTGATGTGTATGATGATGGTGTTCCAACATTCTCAAGACATCCATATTCTGAACTGATGAAGCACTGGTAGATTGGGATTGCTGATGAGCAGAGCTACCACCAACAATAGCTCTTCCGGTTATTGGTCTACTTAATGTATTCTGCTGGACACTGGAGAACTGATTCAAACTAGTCTGAGCTGTGATTTGGCCGTGAAATGATGGCTGCATTTTAAGCCCACCTCCTGTCACAGGCCTGCCACTGTGATTTTGTGAAGTTGGAGACTGCAGCGGCTGCTGCATTGTTAGGAAATGTTGGTGTAGATTATTGCCTTCTTGTGATGGTTCTTCAGCTATTTAAGACAACATATTGAAACAGAATAATGAAAAGCAACATGTTAAGCTATATTTCAATATGATGATGGTGATAAATGATGATAAAGTAATTCCTTGAGCTGCAAGCAGGTAGCTCTTGACAGCCTATAACCATTCTGACAAAAGCACAGATCATCCTCAGTTGAGTAAGAGGTGGCATCCATACTTGTGTAAGAGCGTTTCAAAGACACTGCTGTGTTATTGGGTTTGTGGATGCATGTTTAGTCCCCAAAGGGAGACATTCCAGCGTTAAAGTATCCTAGTATCATTACTTTGTGCCAGAAGTACAGCATACACATTCCAGTGTGACAGGATCCCAGTATCATTTCTTAATGTCAGAAGTACAGCATATACATTCCAGCATGGCAGTATCCCAGTATTACTATTTCATGTCAAAAGTACAGAATACACATTCCCGTGTGACAGTATCATTACTTTATTCCAGAAGTACAGCATATACATTCCAGCGTGACAGTATCATTACTTGATGTCAGAAGTACAGAATACACATTCCTGTGTGACAGGATCCCAGTATCATTACTTCATGTCAGAAGTACAGAATACACATTCCTGTGTGACAGTATCATTACTTCATTTCAGAAGTACAGCATATACATTCGAGCATGGCAGTATCCCAGTATCATTACTTCATGTCAGAAGAACAGCATATACATCTGGGACAACTAGTTCACCATTCTTATGATTGCATAGAATAAAGCAGCAGGATAAAATACCAGATACCAGAGTTCTGTATCTTCTTACTCTGTGTTTGTTCTCACACTCCTACAGATTACCAGGAGGTAGTCTGGAGAATAGAATGTATTGTGTCATGGTTTCCAGCTTGACTATATAATTAACCCCTCAGCTGCGCTGAGTAAAAAGCATAAATCGTAACTACAGTGTGAGAAAATTTAAAGGGCTGTTAAATATTTTTCCTCTAACCAATTTTCCCACTACATTCTCACGTTAAAGAATTGGGATATAGGCCTATTATTATTGTAGGCATATACACTAGGCCTATATTCTAATTTATGAATTTTTGAATGTGTCTTTATATTACGGAGGAGACGTGAAAACCTTAATATACATTCGTCTTGCAAAATAAACATTATGTAAAACAAATAGACCTAATCATAATAACCCGTTTTATTTCGGACGCAAAGTTTTTCCTACCAGTAATAAGCTTCTTAGCATATTTATTTGTCACATCACAAATATCTTGTATAATAGTATCATGTCATACACATTCAAAGATTCTGAAAACATTTGCATGATCAATGTTTTGAATCTTAAACTATTATTGACAGAAACTATTATTGACAGAAGACAAAAAATATTTACCTTACTCCGTATCACGAATTTGAAACACGTGGTCTACAGATAACTGAAATATAATTCTATATCCTCCGAATCACTAATATCAAATCAAATCAACAAATCAAATTAACACTTTCTAAATCACTTTCTACATCTGATAAACTAATGCTAGAACTATCTGAAAAACTTTCTTCCAAAAGCGCAGAAATATCTGATTCATTGAATTTTCGCTTCGACATATTTGTAGGCCTAGATATTGTGGTTAGAGAAAAAAATTACTGCTCTGTCCACTGACAAAATTTGAAACGAAACTTACACACATGCCCAATTTCAAAGCCTCGATTTGGAATTGACTTGTAGATAGCTTGGACTAGCCAATCAGAGTATTTTATAACATTGAGGGGCTTTCTGGGACAAAATATACACATACTTAAACACGTGCACAAAAGTAGATTACCGCAACACTGTGGACACTTTTCTTCGTATCCTATAGGCTGCTTCCGCAGGGAACGGGTTAATACCTTTCAGCCTGACACATCCAACTTCAGTGTGACATTTAGGTCACTTTGTCAGATGGAATGGGACAGTCAAATCCACCCTCCCCCTTCCGAATATAACCCCTCTGTCATATCTTACAATAATTCTTTACAACTTTCTGAGCTCATGGTTTCACTAACTTTATGAAAAGGCAGTGCAAACTTTAGTTTATTGAAGTGATAGTGCTAAATTGTGTTTATTGAAGTGGTATTGCAAAATATGTTTATTGAAGTGATAGTGCTAAATTTTGTTTATTGAAGTGGTAGTGCACAATTTTGTTTATTGAAGTGGCAGTGCACATTTTTGTTTATTGAAGTGATAGTGCTAAATTGTGTTTATTGAAGTGGTATTGTAAAATATGTTTATTGAAGTGGTAGTGCACAATTTTGTTTATTGAAGTGGCAGTACACATTTTTGTTTATTGAAGTGATAGTGCTAAATTTTGTTTATTGAAGTGGTAGTGTAAAATTTTAATGGTTGGAGTGACGAGATAAAATAACATTAAAGTGTCAAATCTTGGTACAAGTGACAAATTAGTCATATATTTCTGAAGTGAAATGACAAAGCTGAAGTGACAAAAGAAAACAATATTGAAATTTACTCCTAATATCTGACAAATCATTTTGATTAAAATACAATCTCTTACTTCTGAGGGCAGATCTGCCGTGATTAGCTCTAGCTGTTTCAGCAGGATCAGAGGCCTTGTCCAGCATGTGGAAGAGATAGCCAGGTTTTTCTGCCAAAGCTAATAGTTTCATCTTTAAAAGAACAAACATAGAAATGGTAATTAGAATAAATGTGAGACTAGGTTCATCTTCATTGTATACTCTCTGATAACCAATAAGAAAATTTGTGTAATTTGGGATCTTGAAGTATGTTGTGCTGATGGTTTACAGCAGAGATGTGGTGAGAGAGTAGCATCACAAGATGGACAGGTTAGTCTATCAGAGTGCACCACCAAGACAAGAGATAGGGGATATTGGAGGTATGTTACAGCCAACCTTCATTGCGGAGACGGCACTTGATAATGATTTGCACTTTCCTGCCCAGCACATCTGATTTCAGCATGAAATCTAGTTCAAATACTACAATAAAATCATTAGATAACAAGACAGTTTCTATTTTGTTGTTGTTTAAAGTCTTATTTCTACACAATAATATAATAATGATTATATATACATGGTATTAGATTTATGACTAAGGAAATGGGTACCAGAACTGGGAGAGTAAAGGTGGCTTGTGTGATGATTACATTATCCAAGGGAATGTCATTGGTCAAGGAAAATTACGTGCATAACACTGTATGCCTCTGTATTCCCAATATGCCTCAATTGAATGGAAAAGAATCATTAACTTTTTAAATGCATGGATAGTTCGGTTGATAGACATACATGTGTCTTCATAGCTCAGTATGTAGGAAGATCATCAGAGAAGAGAGTTGAGCTTTTGATGGACTACAAATTGTCAATGGACTAAGGAGATTGTGGCATTGACGAAGTCCTTGAAATGGATGGGGACATGACTACAACTCATGTTTGTATCCTCAGTGACTTTATGAGTACAATAGGAAAAATACAAGTTGTTCATGAACAGTGATGAGTCTGTGAGGAGGACCAAAGTTGTAAGAAGTCACATTAATTTTCGTCATTCAGGGAAATGAGAGTACATTGACTCGTTAGTTCTCTGGATGTGTTGAGCAGTAGAAAAATGGCCTGGGCTAATGAGAAACTTACACTTTCCAGGTCAAAGTATTAATTAGATAATGGATAATTAATTACCCATAATTAGACAATTGAACGTATAATTACAAGAGTCAATTCCCCAACAGTGGAACACCTTGTATGAGATGTTCACCTCATAGTTGACGCAAGTCTAAATCCTTCTCAGAGACTGTCTTCCAGGGCACGGACATGTTTCAGCCTCCAAAGGTTGAATTTCATCTGTCTTAAGGCTGGTGACTGGCCTTATGAGAAATTTCTTATTTTTTCCACTTTACACCTTTGTACCATTTACCTCATCATGGGTAGAAGAGTTGTTTGGCTTGCAGTATCAGAGGTAGAAGAGCTATCTGGCTTGTAGCTTCAGTGGTACAGGAGTTCTATGAGCTTGCAGCATCAGTAGAGTTCTCTGGCAACAATATTTTTGTGTGTTCAATATATGTTTGCTTCCATGGATTCTTTTATTTCTGTAATCCATTTTTTGTATGGTCACCATCTGGCTTTGTATCCATTGTGTCTGTACAACATTGCTTTTGAAGGAAAGCTATCTGATAGTAGACTGTTCAAATGTACAAGCCACTTAATTTGTTGTCTTCTGACATTGAGAATCTTCCTGTTGTGGTCGTTAAGCAATTCACTTTGTGCTCACAACATTATGGGTTCAAATCCTTCTCATGACATCTTGCTTACAAAGTATACTAGTTCAGAGATCCAAAGTATCTACCAAAATGCTTGGAATCTCAAGACTACTTACGGAACTAGTGCCTACTGAAGGGACAGTATCTCATGGCTACCAAAATGCTTGGAATCTCAAGACTACTTACGGAACTAGTGCCTACTGAAGGGACAGTATCTCATGGCTACCAAAATGCTTGGAATCTCAAGACTACTTACGGAACTAGTGCCTACTGAAGGGACAGTATCTCATGGCTACCAAAATGCTTGGAATCTCAAGACTACTTACGGAACTAGTGCCTACTGAAGGGACAGTATCTCATGGCTACCAAAATGCTTGGAATCTCAAGACTACTTACGGAACTAGTGCCTACTGAAGGGACAGTATCTCATGTCTACCAAAATGCTTGGAATCTCAAGACTACTTACGGAACTAGTGCCTACTGAAGGGACAGTATCTCATGTCTACCAAAATGCTTGGAATCTCAAGACTACTTACGGAACTAGTGCCTACTGAAGGGACAGTATCTCATGGCTACCAAAATGCTTGGAATCTCAAGACTACTTACGGAACTAGTGCCTACTGAAGGGACAGTATCTCATGGCTACCAAAATGCTTGGAATCTCAAGACTACTTACGGAACTAGTGCCTACTGAAGGGACAGTATCTCATGGCTACCAAAATGCTTGGAATCTCAAGACTACTTACGGAACTAGTGCCTACTGAAGGGACAGTATCTCATGTCTACCAAAATGCTTGGAATCTCAAGACTACTTACGGAACTAGTGCCTACTATCCAAAGTGACTGATAACTACCACAATGACCCCTGTATCTCTGGGTGTCTTGTGTCGACCCCTCATGACATGTATGTGAGTGTCCCATGTTGACCCCAGTGATAAGTGTTTTGTTCTAATCCAGTAAGAGGCAACCAACTTAAAATATCCAACCATTACAAACCTTATCTTCCACAGACATAGGTTGTGATAGAGAATTAGGAAGGACATTAGCCTGCCCTATTCTCAGCTGGTTCTCCAGTTGATTTGTCCCTGCGATCAGATTTGGATGAACTGCATCCAGGACATTGATATCATTCATATCCCCCATCAACTTAGCATCTCCCTTCTGGGGCATGTGCTGAGGGTTACCATTTTGCTGTTCTGCATGGCCCATCAAATTCTGGTCATACATAGATGGCATGAACTCTAGAATAGAAAACAACATGTCAAGAATATTATTCAAGAATAAACCAGCTAACAAGTTATCGTTTATGATAGAAACAGCTCTTTCTTGAGCTGCTAAATTCTTTCCCAGTGTGCTGAGTCCTTCTCTAGTCCTATAAAAATAAGAGATCTTTCACTGTACTAGCTATTTATTGTGTGACAAGCACTGGTATTTGGCAGTTTCAGAGTGAAATCATTTTTAACAATCAGGGGATAGCTTAAAAAACAACAATACAATTAGCTTGTCATAGCAGCTAAAGGGTAAGTGCTATACAGAGTCACAGGTGCCAAATAGAACAAGTCTTAAACTATCTATTATCAAGTATATACATATATATATATATATATATATATATACATATATATATATGGTTCTATCTCAATATAAGGGTCAATTTATTGTTCTGAAATGTGGAATGAAATACATGATATAAATGGGAGGAACAAAGTGTGTTCTTTATTTTAATCATGGCTTAAAATTAGTGACTCACTTGACTCCACTTATCCGACAGATGCAAAAAATTGGAATATGGGGGGGGGAGGGGGAGGGAAAGAGAAAAAATATTTAGAAGGGTTGTAAGGGCGGGCCTCTCAGAGTGTAGCATGCAGCACTGGCAACTATAAAATGTGTATTGCATCTTTATCAGTCTTTGGTAAACTCAACAAACTAGCAGTAGTCATTTTGTATCCAGGTCTGAATCGGTAGTAAGTGACGTCACAAAATTAGAAAATTTCAGATCGGTGAAGAATTTATATAAAGTGTGAAGGTCTATCTGTTTTTGGGATAGCACCATATATATATAAATACATACATACACACGATAGATACAAAGTAATGGTGAAATCCATTATACAGAACAGAAAACCAACATATTCTTGAGAAACAAAATAAATACTATTGCCGGCCAACTATAACATCTCATGGCAGTGGTAAAACATCGCAAACTTGTATGGTTTGGCTATGTGATGAGGCATAACTCCCTTTCCAAAACAGTTGAGGATAGAAGAAGAGGAGAGACAAAGAAAGTATGTATTGATTATATTAAAGACTGGACAGGACTAATGTTCTCCACACATAAACTTGAGAATATAAATGCATGGCATGATCTTTGTGTTGATGTTTTAAGACTGGTACCTCTATGACAATAAAGGGTTATGGGTTTGTGTTGATGTTTCAAGACTGGCACCTCTATGACAATAAAGGGTTATGGGTTTGTGTTGATGTTTCAAGACTGGCACCTCTATGACAATGAAGGGTTATGGGTTTGATGATGATGATGATGAATAGTAGAAGTATTAGCTGCAACTTCACGCCAGTATAGTATTAATAGTATACATTTTAGCAGCAGTAACGTAGTAGTAATAGTAGTTGTAGTAATATTAGTAGTCACAGTACTTGCATACACTTTAAACTAATTGTTACTTTACCGATGTCACCATCTTTCTTAGTCTCCACAACTTGTTTTTCTTTCTCCACAGCTTTGTCAGAGTGCATTTTGCGAAGGACTGACGTTGGAGTAAAGGTATCCAAAGAGACACCCTGAAATTTAATCCACTTTTGAAATCAATGGACTAATTTATAGTGACCATCAGTAACATTTATTTGTATCATATTGCTCATAGTGATGGATGTGTATTTGTCTTTCTAAGCTCAGCACCATTCTGAAACTATCTCTGAACTACCATGTTGGTGCTTCAATGCTGATATGTTTAGTAAACTGAATGAAAATTAATGGGATAGAATCTCTGGGAAGTCCTGATTGCAGTAATGTTAACTGTTATCAATGTTCAAGTATTAACATTTTCTTATAGTTTTAGATATTAAAAAAGTATTTAGGAAAAGGCTGGAAGAATTAAGAATACAGTACAACGGCTACATCACTATCAGCAACATGTAGAACAATAGCTACATCACTATCAGCAACATGTAGAACAATAGCTACATCACTATCAGCAACATGTAGAACAATAGCTTCATCACTATCAGCAGCATGTAGAACAATGGCTACATCACTATCAGCAACATGTAGAACAATAGCTTCATCACTATCAGCAACATGTAGAACAATGGCTACATCACTATCAGCAACATGTAGAACAATGGCTACATCACTATCAGCAACATGTAGAACAATAGCTTCATCACTATCAGCAACATGTAGAACAATAGCTACATCACTATCAGCAACATGTAGAACAATAGCTACATCACTATCAGCAACATGTAGAACAATAGCTTCATCACTATCAGCAACATGAAGAACAATGGCTACATCAATATCAGCAACATGTAGAACAATAGCTTCATCACTATCAGCAGCATGAAGAACAATGGCTTGTAGAACAATAGCTTCATCACTATCAGCAACATGAAGAACAATAGCTACATCACTATCAGCAACATGTAGCACAATGGCTACATCCCTATCAGCAACATGTAGAACAATAGCTACATCCCTATCAGCAACATGTAGAACAATAGCTACATCACTATCAGCAACATGTAGCACAATGGCTACATCCCTATCAGCAACATGTAGAACAATAGCTACATCCCTATCAGCAACATGTAGAACAATGGCTTGTAGAACAATAGCTTCATCACTATCAGCAACATGAAGAACAATGGCTTGTAGAACAATAGCTTCAGCACTATCAGCAACATGAAGAACAATAGCTACATCACTATCAGCAACATGTAGCACAATGGCTACATCCCTATCAGCAACATGTAGAACAATAGCTACATCCCTATCAGCAACATGTAGAACAATAGCTACATCACTATCAGCAACATGTAGCACAATGGCTACATCCCTATCAGCAACATGTAGAACAATAGCTACATCCCTATCAGCAACATGTAGAACAATAGCTACATCACTATCAGCAACATGAAGAACAATAGCTACATCACTATAAGTAACATGTAGAACAATAGCTACATCACTATAAGTAACATGTAGAACAATAGCTACATCACTATAAGTAACATGTAGAACAATGGCAACATCAATTATCACTATCAGCACATAATAAATTATTTGATAAAACTAGATAATATATCAATCAATCAATCAATCAAGTGCCATGCCGAATGGCGCAGGCGATCATGTTTCTCCATGACTCTCTGTCTCTTGTGTTGTCAATAAGCTCGGCAGGTGAGCTTCTACCGTGCCACAATACTAGTCCATCTAGTAACTTTTCCCTTTGCCGTCCCCTATCTCTTCTCCTCTTGATCTTTCCAAGATAAAATATAGCCTCATAATAATAATAATAAAAGACAAGCGTCCTGTGTACAAATTAAACATCCCCCCTCCAACATATACAAGCTGGTCTAGATCATCTTTGAGTAAGAAGGCAACATCAGCCTATATTACATTGAACTGTGAGCATCACCAAGCACTGAGCTCCTATTCCTGGGAATATGTACTGGGCAGTGAACATCAGTTCAGCCATTGGAACTCATTACTTTTTGGTTGCCTTTCCCACAATACTCAATATTCCCAGGAACTTGACTCTTATCATCGTAGAATATGTCAAGCAGGAAGCATCACATTATTGGATGTCTCATTGCTTCAAACTTTTTTTCCAACCATGTCTCTTGAATAAATGAAACTCGAGAAGACTGTAACACTTACCTTAGGCTGTGGTGTAGGTGGTAGCACTGTTTGAGCAGCTGGTGGCGGTTTCACAACATTAATTTGTTGCAGGCACGGTGATTTAGCTCTGATGAACAGATACATTAGACTAATTTGAATGGACAGCCAAACCGTACATAACATTTCAAGCTTCAGATTGCCAATGGAGTATTTCTCCATTGGCAGATCGTATGAGCAAGAAACCAAAAAAATACTGTTCATTTAAAACACATTTTGTCTGATAATGAGACATCTATGTTGTTTCACAATTTACAAGGTAGGTTGTGAGAGGGAAGCAAAGAATAGCAACTGTTACCCAACACACATGTGTAGGGTTGATTACTACCAGAAGTCCATGTGTAGGGTTGATTACTACCAGAAGTCCAGGTGTAGGGTTGATTATTACCAGAAGTCTATGTGTAGGGTTGATTACTACTAGAAGTCCATGTGTAGGGTTGATTACTACCAGAAGTCCAGGTGTAGGGTTGATTACTACCAGAAGTCCATGTGTAGGGTTGATTACAACCAAAGTCCAGGTATAGGTAGAAATATCATGAGCTAGCGCTGGCAATTACAGCGAATGTGGTAGGCACTGAACGCACAAATCCTCAATTGATTCTGGGAGTCAATACTCACCTTGCATGATCTGGTTTGAACAGTCACTCACAGCTTTCACAGTTTTAAAAACACCCTACACTCACATAATTACAGGCTTGCATCAGTGTACTTGACCTTCATTTGCCGATGAAGTCTATAGGTTTCACCCGTTATCTCTTTCGTATTTTGTCTTTGTTCTAATTTTGTTATGAGGCCTTGCAGGATTGAATGATGATCAATTTTCATGCTATAGCATATTTGGTCACTTAATATGCATTAATGTTGTTTCATAGCATGCCACTGGTGATTCCTTCAATCCATATTCTTCTTGGTCTTTCCTGCTTCATGTTGTTTCAATTTCCATATTGTATGCTCTTTCTGCTAGCGGTGCTTGGATTCATTCTCTGTAAGTGCCTGATCCATTTCAGTCTATGCTATTCAATATATATATATATATATATATATATATATATATATATATATATATATATATATATATATATATAGTTCTTACATAGAACACAAGTTTTTTAGTCATTTTACGCTGATAAACAGACTATATCGGTCTATTTCAATATATATGATCACCACTTTAATGATTTCAAAAACTGTCACAAAACAGTTAACAGACTGCTGCTTCTCTTTGGTGAATGCCAACAGTGGGACACGGCCATCTTTAAACTGTCATTATGGCTCATTACTCTCAATAGAAAAAATTATTTTGGCAGAAAAAAGAGATTTTAACCATGTCCATTCAGATGGCATTTATTCACCTTGCAACTTGAGTCAATTTGTTTTCAGTGTTCAAAATATCCACATACCTAGAAATACAGAAAATATGTTGACAGAAAAAGCTACAAGGTGAATAGGTGCAATCTGAATGAACCTGGTTCAAATCAAGTTTTCTGCATTATGATTTTTTTCTACAATAATAAATCCTTGATGCTTATTTATTATATTATTCGTTACTTTCAATGTATGGTGCATGGATGAGAGGTTAGAACTTTAGTATCACATCCATGAGGATCACGAGTTTGATCCCCGATAAGGACTGAGGTTTTTTTCTTCTGTTGGACTGTAAATTTAAAAACTCACCCTATACATGATATAGCAACAGCAAGGACATGTGGCCTTTCATCACACAAGCCACTCAAAAAATCCCTGGGAACCCCCTAACGGGAAAACTTCAGTATTGATAGTTGTTTTTTAAAAATTACTTTCAACAGCAAAGTTTACAGAGTTAAATAAAATCAGTCTAACCTTTCTTGCTGTTTTTTGAGATACCTCTCATTCTGGTCTTGCAGCTGTTTTTTGATGAGTGCACTCTGCATGACAGCCTGAGCATGTGCAGACAGCTGTTGTGGGCTGAGTGCACGGGGCAGTATTGGTGATCTCATACCAGTTGGTGCCTGAAGAAGAGCGCACATAGAATTTTATCAAATGAAACGGCATCGCATTTTTGAAAATTGAAAGAATCAACACTGCACTTTTGGTTGATATCCATTGATGCTCTGATCTCTTACTTACACAGGAAGATATCAACAACAGAGCACACATACACACACCATAACATTGATGAGGGTTTCAGGAATTGTGAAGATGTTATATTGCAGGTGTGTCTCTTGGCCTGGCATCTCTAATTTCAGCACCTATGCTTCCTTGTGCAGGACTGTGATCCTGCTCGATGTAAGGGATGTCCTGAGTTCCATCTCCACTTCAAGGAGTTGGCCTCGATATGGGGTTTCAGGTGTCATTTATACTTCATGATAGTTATAAATAAGATTTTCATAACTAACATATGGCCAAATAGAACGTGTCTCTCAATTGTGATGGTTTGTGAATTTAGAAAAAGGGTTTAATAGTAGTTTTATGTGCAATCAACATTTCGAACTAAAGGTGTATAGGGACACATGGAAATATGAAATATAAGAAGGACTGATAATATGGAAATATGAAATGTAAGGACTAATAATACAGAAATGAGAAATGTTAGGAATGATAACAGAAATGAGAAATGTTAGGAATGATAACAGAAATGAGAAATGTAAGAAAGACTGATAACATGGAAATATGAAATGTAAGAAGGATTGATAACACAGAAATATGAAAAGTAAGAAGACTGATAAAATGGAAATATGAAATGCAAGGACTGATAACATGGAAATATGAAATGTAAGGATTGATAACATGGAAATATGAAAAGTAAGAACTGATAACACAGAAATATGAAAAGTAAGAAGACTGATAAAATGGAAATATGAAAAGTAAGAACTGATAACACAGAAATATGAAATGTAAGGACTGATAACATGGAATTACAAGATGTAAAAGTGATTGTGTTATCAGTGCTTCTTATATTTCATATTTCCGTGTGTCCATATCTTGATAAAAATCTTTTGGTTGAGACATCAACTCATTGAATGATTTACATATCAACACTGCACATATTTATCACTCTGCAGCACCATCTAGGAAATCATTACATTATCTACGGATACCAAGTTGGAACAATTTCTGAGTTTTAGCACACACTCCTGACAAGTACAACACAAATAATACACACACCCATGTGGAACAGAAATACAGACACATGACCACATACTCTAAGACTGTTCAGATTACAAAGAACTTCGAGGCAAGGCATGGTCACACTGGACTGAACTATGGCAAAAATTTCTGCTCTGACCTGGAGCTTCTTCCTGGTGACTGGCCTCAACATCTAGCAAGACTAAAAGAATCCTGAATTCAGAAGATTTACACAAAAATAGTCAATTTAGCTGAATACTTACAGACATTGCAGTTGCAGTCAGGTTTGCCCCCAAAGTCATTGACCTAGGACTCAGCTGTCCAGGAAGTACTGGTGACGGTGCACTCAGATGTAGTTGGGGCTGCTGGTTGAATGCTGTATAAGAGAAACAAATTCATCACATGCAATCATCAGAACAAACAGATGATCAAGTCAATAAGAAAGCCACAAACACCAACACAAGATGACTATCACATAATGAACAGATCAGAACAAGTTATAATTCTATGTCTCAGAACAGGACACAACCGAATCCGCAGTCACATGTATACAAAGTTCAAGATTGACAACACTGCCATGTGTACATGTGGACAGGCAGCACAGAGTGCCAAACATATACTTCAAGAGTGTTCTGAGCATGAAACGCTGAGGCAGACATATTGGCCAGAGGAAACAACACTGGAATCAAAGCTCTATGGGCCACTGTATGAACTACAAAGGACAGTGAGTTTTATTCTTCTTCTTCTTCAGCGTTCATTCTCAAACTCCTGCTGAATTCTCTTTAGCAGGACATGTCCTCTAAATTTCCAGTAGGATGTAGTCCAGAGAATGGAAATGCGTTGTGTCGCCGTTTAATTTGCGCCAATGGCCCGACACATCCGTCTTCGGCAGGGAGTTTTATTCAGGAGATGGAATTACAGATATAGACATGTTTCAAGTGAACGAAAGAAGAATAAGAAGAAGAAAAATCACATGGAATATGTTTGTTTTTTTGGTATTTCGTTATGAATACATATTATCTAGTCATGTTGTGTCATACAATGGTTCTGGTGTGCCTCTCAGCCTGGTATCTATAACTTCAGTACCAGTGATTGCATGGGCAGGACTGATCTTGTTCAATGTCAGGGATGGCCCGACCAATCTGTTTCCAGCCTCTGTTGACTGGACTAAGCCCCATCTCCACTGCAAGGAGTTGGCCTCAAAAAGGGTTTCAATGTTAAAAAGAGTAGTGCTTCTAAATATCTATTGTCTTTACTCTGCTTTTGAAATTTGGCATCACAAGATTGAATCAATGCATCCATCGCCTATTCTCTGCTTTTCTGTTATGCATCGCAGGATTGAATCAGTCATTAATAATCTATCATCTTTTCACTGCTTTTGATGTTAGGTGTCGCAGGATTGGATGATGATTGATTTTCAAACTATGTCACATATAGTCGCTTGATATGCAGTAATATTATTTAGATCCAGGAGTTTGGTAACTTCTTCAATCCACCTTATTCTTTGTCTTCCTCCGCCTCTTGATATTTCTATTCTCATTTTTGCTGCTGCTGCTTACAGATATAGGTATATTCTCATTAATTTTTTTTTTAAAGTGGAAAGTTTCCCCTTATTTTTCCACATCATCGAGACATATTTGGGGAATGTGGAGACGGCCCATATTTTTCATTGACTAATGACTGGCATGCCTTGGCTTGATGTAGTCAACATCAAGTCTGTCACCTTCACTTGTCTAGACAATTGGGTACCCATTATCTTAGGCTGGGTTGTTGTTGTTTTTGTTGATATTGAAATACTGCTGAGTAGTTCTACTCTTGTAAGCACAATGCCATTCTTAATAAGGAGAAGGTCTTCTGAAGTTGAATGGGTTATCCATACAGTAAGTTCGTGATTATTAAGTGTGTCTGTAAAAGTTTTTTCCTTGCAGTTGAAAGGTAAGAGAAGGTGTTTCACTGTTTCGTTAGAATAAGAGCATTGCCTAAAAACGGGTAGTTTCTGGGGTTTGATACGGTTTAAATGGCTATTGTCTCTTGCATTTCCTGTTCGAAACTGAAAGATAATGGATTGGTTTCTCCTGCAGAGTTTATGTTGTCATTATCCTTTGGCAGTGTCATTTCACTAAATACATTTCGATGAGTGGGGTGTGGACGAACATGTAGGATTTGAGCTGGATGTCCCGTACACAGCCTCTCATATCCAGGTGCAGCTTATAGCCGCAGAGCTGTCTGACTGATAGTAAGCTTCTAGCATAAAAGTCTCTCATGCATAAGCGTGCCCATAGAAACCCCTTAAAATGGTACCCCTGTTTCAAACAAAGCTTGCTATGAGAACGACCGAGTACTTGGCTGTATAACCAGGTCTCTCCTTTCTCTTTTCTTATCTAATCTCATTGACAACACCAAGGATCCTGAATGGTGATAAGGAACATCTCTACTTTCAGTGGATGCGAGCCCTGCTAATGTCACAGTGACAGCAGCGAGAGTGTCTTGGAAAATGACATTGCATCTACAGTCAGAACATGTTCTAATCTTGAGATTGGAAGCAAGGTCAAGAAAACTCATGAGGAATCTGAAAGCTCAATGTTGGGGAGAATTAAGAAGGGATAGGATGCAGGATGTGACATGGTTAGTAAATACTCTGCCACAAAATGATGGTTTATTACGAACTATCGATTTACTTGGACTTTACAAACCAAAACATGTCCCTGGTTGGCAGTCTCTGAGGAGCAGTAATCAAGGATTTAGGTGTGGGTCAACTACGATGTCTGCATACAAGATGGCAGAACATGTCTTCTACATATACACATAACTCCTCTGAGTAGGAAATTTTTCTTAAAGTCTTATATACTCATCATTGCGGTTTTTGATATATTGCGCACATATCTTCTTCTTGGTCTGCCTCTTGTTTGTCTCCCTGGCATCCTCTCCATTATGGTTTTCTCTAGGCCGTCATGGCATTTGATATGGCTAAAATATTGTAATTTTCTGGAAAGAACCATGCTGTTTATATAGTTTTATTTGACATTAATTTTTCTCAGGATGGTTACAATGGTGATCTGTTTGGTCCATGGTATTCTGAGGATTTTCTATAACATTTTATCAAATGATGCTATTTTATTTTTCAATTTGCTAGTGATTGTCCAGGATTCACACCCATATATTGCCTCTGGGAATATGCAAGGTCTTAGGAATGTTAGTTTTGTTGTTTTGCAGCAGTTTTTCATTTGTATCAGTTTCTTTGACACGATAGCCAACCTCCTTCAGACATTTTCATGGCAATCCCCATTACTGTTGATAAGAGAACAAAAGTATTGAAAATTGGTGACTCTTTTCTTTTTTGCTGTTGTTGATACTGATTGAGAACTTGCTAGTGGTTTTGTTGCTTGTCATAATCTTGGTCTTGTTTTCATTTAGAAATAGATTTTGTTTTTCACTATGTTCTTTAATGGAGTTTATCTTTTTCTTTTATATATATATATATATATATATCACGTGACATATTCTTTCCAGAACATTGTCTTCTTCGTACACTCTGTTCCAGGCAAGCAGGCCTGCATTAGCCAAAGACAGGTGCATACATTCTTTGAGGTCACAGGTCCATCGTCTTCTAGGTCTTCCTCTTCTTCTCTGACCTGGCACTCTGCCCTCTAGAATCAGCCTTTCGATGCCATAATGTTGCTTTAAGTTTCCAAAATACTGTAGCTTCCTTCTAATGATGGTATTTAGAAGCCACCCTTTGTTTATTTTCAGTAATTTCAAAATTTTCTTATATACTACTGGAAAAAAAAGAAATAAAACTAGGTAAGCACTTCTCAAAGTGGGTCACTGAGAACTGCTTAACCTTTAGCAAGCCAGATTAAATAATACGAAACGTCTCCCTGCCACCGGATTTTTTTTGAAAATTTGCGTTATTGATGGTGACTGTTTTGAAAATGTGATAATTTTTTGGTTGTTAGAGATATTTAAATAATATTTGCACACACAAATAAAGAATTGAATTATGCATCTATTGGTGTAATTTATGTATGTGTGTGTGTGATACCAGACGTATGAGAAAGTGGTAAAGACATTTTTCACAAAAAACATATATTTTATAACAAATAAAGAGGAAAAAAATAAATAAAAAAATAACTTACCTTAGTTATCGAATTCCTTGGCAACACTGTAAACTAAATCACGCAAATCTGTAGTATTTATGTTCTTTCACTGCAAAATTATCAAAATATAGCCGGGAGAACTGTATAAAACATGTAGATTTGCAGTAAAATCGTTCTTTGAGATTAGGTCTAGAACCATTTTTTGTGCTACTTCCACATATTCGATATCAAACGTCTACAAGTCTCCAAACCAACGTGGCATTCTGTATATTCACTGCTGTGAAACTAAATAACTCAATAATTCATGATTCAAGCCACGATTCAATGTTATTTTATTCAAAATACGATGAAAGAAAGGTCTATAAAATCGGTCGACCATCATGGCATCGTACCGGTGTGCAGATGTGGTCAGATTAATTGCTATAAAATTTGTATATTCTGGCTAGCCATTGTTACAATGATCATGTCGGACGTAGGAATGAACCGGCTTCAATAGCGCATGTTCCCGAGTAACCAATCAGGCTGTGGGGCGTCTATTATAACGATATCTCATTGGATGGGGTATGTCGCCAACACCGTTAGCCGCCATTTTGTTTCTCGGCGGCCGGAGTTGATATAGGCTCGGTGAAGGTTAAAGTTCTCCCCCCTCCTAGGAGTACCAGAGAGACTTAAGGGAGGGCATGGAGTAAAATGGTTCAATACAAGAAGAAATGTCTACATTCCAACTTTTTAACATTATGCACAATTTCATTCAGCTTTTGTGACATGACTGAACTCATATTAAAAAGTTGCTAGGTCTGCTGCATTGATCAGTGTACTTTGTAGAGAGTGAGAGACCCCCAGTGGTCCTCAGTGCATAGCACGCAGATTGATGGAGTGGATCCGGCAGCAGTACTAGCAGCTTAAAATGCGTCTTTATAGATATTTTGTTTAATAATGTAGGAATCTCAATACAACTTGAGAATCCTTGGTGATATGCAAAGAAAATATATGACCTTTTTTCGAAGTGCCTGAGGGGGTGGGGGGGGGGGTGTGTGTGTGTGTGCGTGTGTGATAGGGCGGCAAGTAAACACATGCCCAAAAAAAGTTGAGGATCACTGCTCCAGTAACCACCAATAGCAAACAGGGAACATGAGCATCATCAGTCATAGTTTATGGTGATCACAACAAATAAAAAAATACATACTGAGTGGTGATGAAGCACGAGCATTGTTTGTTGTTGCTGTTTGCTGAGCTGCCATCATGGTTGACATATACGGTGCAGGACAGACAGGATTCATCACAATTGTTGGGTTCTGCTGGATCAGATTAAAAATAGGGTCTGCAGAAACCAAAGAGCCTCCATTCTGGGTTCTCAATTTCATGAAAGCATTAGGTTGTGGGGTCGACATAGCTTGAGGTAGTCCAGGGGTGCTGGGTGACTTCATTGGATCTGGTAATGACATAGTTATATTTAAACAACATTTCCATAAATTTCACTATATATCAAATTCATTATCCACGAATTTCACTATAAAATAATTTGTAATCTATCCATTCTCTTTGCTCTGCTTTTGCTGTAGGGTGACGCAGGATTGAATGATGATTGGTTTTCTGGCTACGGTATGTTTGGTTGTTTAATATGCAGTAACACAATTTGTCATGATTTTATAATTTTCTTCAGATAAGAGGTATAGTTGCTAGTAGCAGGGGTAAGAACCATCCACGATGATGATGATGAATAAGAGACATCTCATTTTGTTTAAGCACGCTTCTGGCTGCGGCAGGTCAACTCATCAGAATCGTGAGGAATTCAGAAGATCCATAAAGAATAGGTTCTGGAAAGAATATATCAGCCAAGTCCATACCAAACCCTCCTTAATTGTTTCTTATGATATGCATTACAAGCAATTTCTATTGATATGCATTAGTCACCATTTCTCAATTTTTGTACTTCGGAAAGACAAGGATGATATGATGAACACCATAGTATATTACGACTTACTATTCCATTAATCTCACAAATAAATTACAATTTTGTCATAATTTCAATCAGATCTAATGCCACTACACTAAAATTGTGTATGATTCTCAACCCTAAAGATAATTTTCAATAATCTATGGTCTATATAATATATATGGTCCATATCATATGGCATTGGTTATCATGTCTTTCCACAGTTTTCTATTTTGTGTGCTGTCAATCATTTCTTCTTATGGTTCATGCACGTGGTGTTGGTTATCATGTCTTTCCAGTCTTCTATTTCGTGTGCTGTCAATCATTTCCCATACCTATGTTCTCCCATACCACAATGTCTAGGTTGCCAAGTATTTTTTTCTTGATCTTCCCCTATCCGTCATGCTCTTGAACGATCTTTTCTCTCTCATGGCATGTACAAAAAATGTAGTGTGTCTCTTTCTGATGCAGTTAAGCAGCTCTCTTTTTGAATTAACTTCTTTCAAGATAACTTCATTACACTTTTTATCTGTTCATAGTGTTCTTAACATTCTTCTTTAAAACCATATCTCTGCTGCCTCAATATAATTTCTCGCTATTCTGAAAATTTCCAAGATTCACATGATGTCACTGCAATACAATTTTATAATTCTTCACCCCCAAACATCATTTTCCTGTCATCTATGATGTCACTACACTCTTAACCCACAAACATAATTTTCCTATTATCTCTGACACCATTACACTCTTAACCCACAAACATAATTTTCCGATTACCTCGGACACCATAACACTCTTCACCCACAAACATAATTTTCCTATTACCCCTGACACCACTACATTCTTCACCCACAAACATAATTTTCCTATTATCTCTGACACCATTACACTCTTCACCCACAAACATAATTTTCCTATTATCTCTGACACCATTACACTCTTCACTCACAAACATAATTTTCCTATTATCTCTGACACCATTACACCCTTCACCCACAAACATGATTTTCCAATCATTTTGTTGATTTCCAACGTAAGTAATAGAAATTGTGATGGCTTTCATTTTTAAGGTTGCTGTAGAAACATTAAGACATTGCAAATAATCTGATAGTAAAATAAGATTTAAACATAAAACCCACCGGTAAGTTGGCTGGGATTACTCGATGCCAGCTGTTGCTGAAACTGATGGTAAGCTGCAGGTTGTGTATATTGGCGGCCCTGAGGTGGTTCCTGCTGCAGCTGTTCATGTGACAGTGGTGGTAGGTGAGAATAAGTGGCATGCTGAGGTGTCAATCCTGACACTATCTGGCCAGGTCGCTGGATGTTTTGTAATGATTGTTGTAGAAGTTGAATCTGTTTTTCTTTGTTTCTCATGACAGCCTTCAAGGATGAGAGAGTAGGGTTCGAATCAGGAACAAAATATGTTTTGTCTAATGCAAACATGATAATCCAAAATGCAATGTCTGCCATTATGTAGCCAGTTCTTTTTCTTGTTCTCAGTCTGACATGTCTACACAACAAGTCCGGTTTTCTTAATAAATGCTGCTGTATTTCAAAGCTCAATGTTCCCATACAGCAATCTGCGTATATCTGTCCCTGTGTGCCAGATTCCTTTTAACTGCTTTTGTGTAATGCAGTCTTGAAGAATATGTTCCACAGTCTATGCTGCCTGCCCACATGGACACTGAGGTGATGGAACCAGTCTTAGTCTATTGTGTCCTGTCCTGATGTGGAAGAAGATAATTTGTTTAGCTCTGTCAAGATAGTGATAGTTGTCTTATGGGTGGTCAACTTTCCTGATAGTTGTCTTATGGGTGGTCAACTTTCCTGATAGTTGTCTTATGGGTGGTCAACTTTCCTGATAGTTGTCTTATGGGTGGTCAACTTTCCTGATAGTTGTCTTATGGGTGGTCAACTTTCCTGATAGTTGTCTTATGGGTGGTCAACTTTCCTGATAGTTGTCTTATGGGTGGTCAACTTTCCTGATAGTTGTCTTATGGGTGGTCAACTTTCCTGATAGTTGTCTTATGGGTGGTCAACTTTCCTGATAGCTTTCATGAGTGTCCTCTTTTTTTTGATAGGCTATTTCTTGGTTCTTTTGTTCCTGTGTTGCTTCATCTACTGCCAGCATATCTACCTTTTAATTTCCTGATATATGCATGTGGTTGCGTCTGTGGGTCTCACCAATGACCCACTAGACAAACCATCCATGCAACAGAAAACCTTAGTGGATGACATGCCATTATATTGAAGTTATCTTCTTATAGAAGCTTCATGGCATGTCATCTATACAGTTATGATTTTGTTTTGTTGTTGAAATGTTTTTCATGTTTGCCTGAATACATATGATTTTTATGAATATATATGAATATACATGAAATGATTTTGCTTGGATGTGGGTGGGTCTTGGCCAGGCATAGTTTTTCAGCACTTGTGGCATACATAGCCATAACATTTGGTAAAGAGCTAGTCTTGATGGGATTATTTATATAATAATTGAAAGAACACTAGCAAATCAAATGTATCTTCTTTAGCATTTATTCTTAAACTCCCACTAGTCAACAAGATATAGTCTTCTTCTTCTGCGTTTACTCTCTGATAACCAACATGAGAGTTTATGTAATTTCCACCGGGGTGCTTGAAGTACGTTGTGCTGCTGGTTTCACAGCAGAGTTGCATTGTTTTGCACTTTCCGGCCAAGCACACCCATTTTTTGGCATTGGATATAGTCTATTGAAGGGAATGACTTGTGCCATGGTTTTACAGCTTGACTGAAATAATGTTCAGACACATCCAACCTCATCACACAAGATCTTCCTACTTTTGTAAACAAGTTTAGAATTCCCAGTGTGGCCACTCTCCTTCATCATCTATGCAAAATAGAGGGCAGGTGTCTAATATATCTGTACGGAACACTGAACCTCTGGCAACATAATTAATGAATGAACATTCCTTCACTATTAAAACTTTTACAAATAAAGTTTGACGGTGCTAGGCATGAATACAGTGGTCTAGAAGAAACATGCCAAAGTCAGATTAAAATAAAAGCTGAAGATATATTGTGACAACTGCAGCATCATAATTCACCTGATATATAACAAATGAAAGATGTCTTATTATCTGATGTATAACAAATGAAAGATGTCTTATTATCTGATGTATAATAAATGAAAGATGTCTTATTATCTGATGTATAACTAATGAAAGATGTCTTATTAT
Organism: Meghimatium bilineatum; assembly: GCA_034231615.1. Classification (NCBI taxonomy): domain Eukaryota; kingdom Metazoa; phylum Mollusca; class Gastropoda; order Stylommatophora; family Philomycidae; genus Meghimatium; species Meghimatium bilineatum. The sequence continues at coordinate 20,565,629 of CM067309.1, forward strand.
CTGATGTATAACTAATGAAAGATGTCTTATTATCTGATGTATAACAAATGAAAAATGTTTGATGATCTGGTATATAACAAAATGAAAGATGTTTGATGATCTGGTATATAGCAAATGAAAGATGTCTTATTATCTGATGTATAACAAATGAAAGATGTTTGATGATCAGGTGTATAACAAATGAAAGATGTTTAATGATCTGGTATATAACAAATGAAAGATGTTTCATGATGTGGTATATAACAAATGAAAGATGTTTAATGATCTGGTATATAACAAATGAAAGATGTTTCATGATGTGGTATATAACAAATGAAAGATGTTTAATGATCTGGTATATAACAAATGAAAGATGTTTCATGATGTGGTATATAACAAATGAAACATGTCTCTTGATCTGGTATATAACAAATTAAAGATGTTAGATGATCTGATATATAACAAATGAAAGATGTTTGATTTTCTGGTATATAACAAATGAAACATGTCTTATGATCTGGCAGGCTCTATAGTGTAGTGTTGTATAGTGCTGTATATTGTGTGTATAATATGGTAGGCCCTATATAACAAATTAAAGTTAGTTAGTTGGATCATCATCAATGCACTCCGGACAAGTCCATAGGTGCTCAAATCTCTCCTTAAGTGTAGCCGCCATTACACCTTGACTGAGGGTCCAAGTACGTTGTTGATTGACCATCAGTCTTTCTTTCCCACCAAATCACTCCTTTCTAGCGACACCACATTTCAAACCAAACTCCCTTATTCTAGTCAAAAGATGTCTTATGATCTGTTATATAACAAATATAATTTATTGATTAAAAAAAAGACCATACATGATTGAACTCATTGTGGCTTGGAACCATCCCATATCCAACGTGAGAAACCTGATGCTCTGACTGGATCTGAAAGTATTGCAAATGACCTTATTAAGATTGTCATTGTAAGTGTTGGAAGGGATACTAGTAAATTGTAACATCACAGACAGAACAAAAAAATTAATGTGAGATTAGCAATGCCTTCTTGTTCTGTGTTTTTATTCTCTAACTTCTGCATGTTAACAGAGAGTAGTCCAGAGAATAGTATGTGTCACGGTTTAGTCCTTGGCAAGTCTTATTACATCTGTGAGCTCGAGGCCCAAACCAATACAGTTCACTTTCTCATGGCAACCTCCCCATCTGTGAGAATTTCACTTGAAAGTCTAAAAATGTCATTTACATGATCACTTACAAGAGTTGTTACCTCATGTACATAAAAGAAACTGGTCTTTGGCTTGGAAATCGCTGTTGCTGCCACCTATATAACACTTTTTGTGACGGCATAACACCGGTAACATGTTCAATAACCCTAGTCACAGTGGTGCTCAGAAAATCTCTGTCATGATGCATGTAGGGGATGGGCATCATCATTAGAGAGTGCTAAAATGCGGGCCTCACTGCAGAAAATCACGCTTATCTTTGTCCCAGGTCACGCGGGCGTGGAGGGAAATAAACGGTACGACCAAACATACTCAGTGCTCTTTAGAGTTCCTTTTCTATGTTTGTTTGTCCCGATCTTGATAAAGACCGTTCATTGATTCTGTGCATTGTTCCTCATACAACAATTTAGTTATTGAACAATTTTTATATATTTTTTTCTATATTCACTTACCAATCTCATTATTTACAATTTTTGTTTATGTACTACAATTTGCCATAATTTGTGTCTATTTGGTAAAATACCTCACAATGAAGATTTATCACTTCCACTAGTTTGAAATGAACTCTCGCCGAACATGGATGTGTCGAACCATTGGCATAAATAAAATGGTGACACAACGTATTTCCATTCTCTGGACCTCATCCTGCTAGAAATCTAGTAGGACCATGGTCCTGCTATAAAGGAGAGTGGGAGTTTGAGAATGAACACTGAAGTAGAAGAAGAAGAAATGAACTAGTTATTCTATCTTCTGAAATAATTTATGTCGACACTCCTCTTTGATGTTTAAGAGGTGTTGACAGCTCTATAAGTGACCAGCATCAAAAGTACATAAACCTAATCTTAAGTCTGTGATCATTTTTGTTATTAAGCCCATTGCAACTATAATTATAATTGCTACTGCAATCCTTATTTATAGGATGTTCAAAGACAGAAGATAGCTTGAACAATAGCTTGTTCCACACTGTGTCCAGAAGATTGGGACTTGTCATTATTTCTTAGAAATGACAAATTTTAGAGTAAAACAATCAGTCTTTAAAGACAAAAGATGTTTGTTTTTAGTGAAAATGGAATTAATTCTCGCATGTAGCAGTAAATAAATGGGTAAAAAAAATCTGTATGATCAATCCTGAGGTATAAACTAATCAAATTATGATTGATGAAAACCAAAACCAATATATTGTTTATTCGTTCAGTAGAGCTTCTTTCAACAGCATAACATATTGACGACTGGTCCGTAAAGAGTTAAGATGAAATGTATACAGTTCTATATTATAATTTTTTTTCCCGTTTGTTCACAAACTCCCACCTGATCTCTGTTGTAGCAGGACAATAGTCCTACTAGATTTCCAGCAGGATGTAGTTCACAAACAGAAATATGTTGTGTCAGCGTTTTATGTGTGCTAATTATTTGTGCCGATTTAGACATTGAGCCTTATATAAGAAACAACACTACTCGTGAAAAAAAAAGTATTTACCGTATTTTGACTAGCCTCAGAGGCTGCATTTATCATAATAAGTAGTTTGTTGAAGCCTGACGCATCACCGCTAGTCAAGGACACGAGATTGTGTGTTTTCTGAGGTGAATTCTGATGCATATCTGCCTCCAGTTCTGCTACAGTTGTTGCTTTTCGCTTTGCACCTATAACAGAGGAACATACAATTAATCATACTTGGCCAGACAAAGAAATCTGGTCATCATACTTTGTGGCATCTTGTAAGGTGACACTTTACATGTCCTGCTGTTTCTGTACCAGTTTAAGTGCTTGCTGTTCATCCATCACAAGTTAAAAAGACTATTTGTTACTATAGTTAAAAGGAGAATAGGAATGGCTAAAAGTACCTTCAATGACATGAGGAAATTATTAATATCTAAACAAATTACAAACAAGTTAAAAATGAGAATTATAAAATGCTACATCTATTCCATATTAATGTATGGCTCAGAAACATGGACACTAAATAAACAATTAGAAGACAAAATTGATGCCTTTGAGATGTGGGTATATAGAAGAATAGGGAGAACATCATGGAAAGAGAAGAAAACAAATAAAGAGGTGCTAAAAACACTTAATATGAAGAAAGAACTACTAAGAGAAATAAAGATCAGGCAAATAAAATACTTTGGACACATTAAAAGACATGACACCCTATTGAAGACCTTACTTGAGGGTAAAGTCAAAGGGAAGCGAGCAAGAGGTAGGCAGAGATACAAGTGGGAGAGTAACATTACACGATGGACAGGTTAGTCTAGCAGAGTGCACCACCAAGACAAGAGACAGGAGATGTTGGAGATACGTTGCAGCCAACCTTCGTTGCGGAGACGGCACTTGATGATGATGTTACTAACACTTTTGAAATTCAGTCATCAGAGTTGTCCTTGGTGAGCTCATACATGGCTAATAAGTCCTGTTCTAGTCACAAATGTCCCTGGACAGTTTGGGCATGAGATGACCACTGTAGATGGTTTTTGGCCTAACAGTGACTTTCTAGCTACTCTCCGCTGTTGAGCTACTGCATTTCTCCTCTTTTCTCAAGATGTTGTGCTTTTTTTTTTTTAACCGTAGTGCATCACATAAATCTATTTTATGCAAAGTGAATTTTCATGGATGTGAAAATGGCTTGCACTCTGGATTTTGATGTAAGTGAGGAAGGGTTGTGCAAAACATCGATTTCTCCTATCGGACCTCATATGAAACCAGTGGCAAGAGAAATTGTGACGACAAGAAATAACATTTGATATAGTGGATGACCATATTTCCACTAACATCAAGTTTAAGTGCTTAAATTTACATCTGTTCTGTGATAAAACTCCAAACCTACATGACCACAGTTTGTTTTCTTGTGCAACATAATTGAACCTCCTAAAAGTATCATTGAAGTATGCTATCCTAAAATAAAACCCCACTTTGACAGTGTTTATACAGGTTTCATAGTGCAAAGTTTTGTATAATTTTTAGGGGCATAAATACACATAAAAAGGTGTGGGCACTCTTAATATGTATCATGGATATACATCACGGCTATAAAGCCAGAGGGAGACCACGTAAAGATGGATCAGGGAAGCCACAGGAACAAGTCTACAAACAGCACACAAGGCCATCTCCTGAGAACTCTTCTACCCCTGACGCCGCAAGACAAACAAGGGCCACAGCGTATAGATAGATTAATTGCTGTGTCTTCTTTTCATTCACAGTTTAACATGTCTACACAGCAAGCAATTTGTCATGCAGATATGTTAAATAAGCTGGTTGCATGATACCATGGTTATTGGTGCGCCTTTCGACCTGGTATCTGACTTCAATACCTGTGCTTGCTTGGGCAGGACTGTTTTCCCACTTGATATAGGGGATGGTATGACCAATCTTAGTTTCAAGCATCTTTTGGCTGGACTAGGACCCATCACTTCAAGGAGTTGGCCTGAATTGGGATTTTCATGTCAATTCTGCTACTAGTTGTAAACAATTTGATTGTTGTCACTTTCTATTGGCAGCGTTATGAGTATTAGTTTTGTTCAGTGTTTTGTTCAATATATCAAATGCACTTTTTTCTATATCTATAAAAGGATAACTCCTAGCTCTGCGCTGTGTTTGCCCGGTATAAAAATCTCAATGGTTTGACCAATTCCAATTAGATAATAATCTTTCCCATGGTTGATATGAGAAATCTTAAATGTCAACAAATAAATAGATCTAAATCGTTGCATTTCAATTGATGTTTTAACAGGTTCACTATGCTTTCTTCTACTTGCTAATGTCGCATATATATCTGTCTACGAGCAAATCGTAGAATATTGTTTACATCAGCCTTTCTGCAGTGTTCTAAAATTGAAATTCTTTTTTCATTGAATTCTCCAGTCAACGTTGTCACTACGTTCTGGAAAGAATATGTCACATGGTCACATGACACACACAACAATTTTATGTTATGTTTCGCATGTCTGGAATAGCTAACTTCATACAAGCGTGAAGTATATTATGAGACAGACTGTGGGTGTTTGATCCTAGAGACATTGGTTTCAAAAATATTTTGGGATTAATATGTAAAAACTGAAACATTAAAGTCATTGCTACATTATACAAAAAATATTTGCATCTTTTCTTTTTTGTTTGTTTTATTCTTGCCTAGGAAGGTGGGTATTACCTCTAATATATTAATAATCCTGGTGTCTCTTGGATAATATGCATTCTACAATTTACTCTGTACACACACACACAAAAAAAACAACCAAAAAATAATGTCATCTGTGCTTAACTAACTTATTCTATGGAATCCCGTGTTGACACATTTTCAAAGTCAGGGTTTATTTTAGGATCACATACCAACACTCCCATTGGAGGTGGATATGGTATACTAACGTTGACAACACAAAGACACCATTGATGACTTGGACTACATGTCTACCTGCAGATAAACTTGGTGGTGATGTTGTGCAGCTTGATGATGAGTCTCTGCTGCCACCAAAGAGCATAGCTTTCAGCTGAGCTTCAGCATCTTGCGTGCTGAAACTGTTGCTGGAGATAGCTGAAGATATATAAGATCATAATAATAAAGGTGTTATGGCGGGGTACAAAACTTAATAATATGAAACATCAAACAGAAAAACAAATAACACAGATAAGACATCATGAGATAACATTCATGATAATGAAATGACACCACCGGACTGGTGGCATTAATAGGTCACAACTGCAACAAAACTGTAATCCTGTATCCTGGAAACACTGTAATGAAGTTTAACTAATTACGGAAAATACATAAAATCAACATTTTGACCATAGACCATAGATCACAAATGCAAATGTTCCATTGTGAAGACATGTTATCTATTCATATTGCATGATACCACGGTTGCTGGTGCACCTCTCAGCCTGGTTATCTCCTACTTCAGCATCTGTGCTTAGTTGGGCAGGACTGTTTTCCTGTTTGATGTTAAGGATCAGATCACTTGACCAATCTAGGTTTCTAGCCTCTGCTGGCTGGACTAAGCCCCATCTCCATGTCAAGGAGTTGGCCTAGATGGGGAAATTGTTTAGTTATTATGGTGTGAAAGTTATGGTGATGTTCTTTACCTATCTTGTGTTGTGTTCTTTGATAAAGACTTTTTGGTGCAAACGTTGATTTATGGGTGTGATCCTGTGTATGTTACCAGTGATTGGCAAAACTTAATTACCCTGTTACATCAGATATTCCCATAACTGCTTAGCGAACTAGTCTATCAGCCATCTAAGAGTACAAACGCTCAGTACCCAAGTCACTTGTTAGTTATTCTAATATTATGGGGGTAGGGATCTCCCTTGCATAGTGATTAAGCTGTCAAGAAGCAGCGAGTTTAAATCTCACTCACAGCATCTTGTTTGCAAAGTGGATTTTTTCAGGCATCTTGGGGATTATTGCTTGAAGCTATGGACCTATACGCATAGCTATATCACCACTTTCCCAATTTTGGAAACAATGAAATTCAATTCACACCTATTTGTTTCTCTTAAGATTGAGGAGGGGGAAGTAGAGAATCTGTGTGTTTACTTCTCTAGGAAGTCAAAGCACCTATTTGTTTCTCTTAAGATTGAGGAGGGGAGGGGGAAGTAGAGAATCTGTGTGTTTACTTCTCTAGGAAGTCAAAGCAAAGATTTATATATTCCTATATGCAATGTGGGGTTTCCTATATGTAATGTCGTGTTTCTCCACAGATTTCATTCATACCAAGAAGGCTTCTCTGCCAAAGACGGATGTGTCGGTAGGTCATTCTCATAAATCAAACAGCGACATAACATATTTCCATTATCTGGACTACATCCTGCTGGAAATCTATTAGGATGGCTATCCTGCTACAAGAGAGATCCAGCATGAGTTTGAGAATGAACAGTGAAGAAGAAGATAAATACCTATAGGACTTCAACTTTCAGCTGTATGCAATGAACCCATTGGAGCTCGTTAATACAAATTACAAACTCATTCAATCACTTATACTCACAATTAATCAACGCATTGCAATTATTTAGTATAATAAATAACTCAAAAGTGAATTTAAAAAACTCGATAACAAAGAAAACTCAGTTAATAAACTCACCAGAATCACTTAGAATAATTTAAAAAAATTGACTAGAACTTACTAGAATTATTATGAATAAAATAATCAGAACTTATAAGTATAAGAATTTGTGAGAGCTTGTTAGCACTATCAGTAATCAAAGCATCATAACTAACTCATCAGAACCTGTTAGCAACATAAAGAAGGAACACATCAGAGCCTCAGAAGAACTAACACTGAGGTTCCTCAGAGAGCCAGGTATTCAACAATATTTTCCCCACCCAGTCACAAAAGAACAAACACTGAACTGAGGTTCCTCAGAGAACCAGGCATCCAACAATATTTTCCTTACTCAGTCACAGAACCAACACTGAGGTTCTGCAGAGAACCAGGCATCCAACAATATTTTCCCTACTGAGTCACAGAACCAACACTGAGGTTCTGCAGAGAACCAGGCATCCAACAATATTTTTACCACTGAGTCAAAGAACCAAAATTGAAATTCTGCAGAGAACCAGGCATCCAACAATATTATCCCCACTCAGTCACAGAAGACTCATGTGGCTTGGGCACATTAAGGAAGAACAACAGCCATATCCCAAAACAGGTATTATATGTGGAACTCTCACAGTGTGTTAGAAGAAGAGGCAGACCACAGGTGCGATGCGAAAATGTTTGCAATTCATCACTTCAGACAGCTGGGAAAAGCTAGCAGAAGGTCATGTCACAGTAGAATGACACTGCAAAGTGCGTTATGACATGAGAAATGAAATACTGAGCTGGGCAGAAGAACAAAGACTAAGACATAAAGTGCAAGTCCATCTATGACATTTTCTGATGCTTATTCTGCAACAAACCAAATTGCTCATGGTTCAGTAGATTTAGGCATGAAAAAACATGTTTGGCTCATGCCCAATTATCTCAATCTGGTACAGGCTTGATTCAGACATATCAATTTGAAGAGGGATATATATATATATATATATATATATAATTAATATTATTTAACTAAGAAGATCTAGTTAACATTATAAGACTGGTTTGGTTAGAATCATAAAAAATAATCTAACTAGTACAGGTTGGAATATTAATGACTGAATTCACGAGATCTGGTTAGAATAATAATGACTGAACTCATGAGACCTGGTTAGAATAATAAGGATTGAACTCATGACAATTGTCATAATTATAATGACTGAACTGGTGAAATTTGATTAGAATAATAACAATTGAGCTTATAAGGCACAGGTTAAAGTCATAATAAATGAACTGATAAGAACCGGTTAGCATCATGATGAGCAAAATGTTTGGGGTCAATCTGAGTTCTACCTGAGTTTGTGAAGACGCTAGAATCTTGAGTTTCCACACTACAATTTAGACGTGGGTTCCACTTACTGGCACTGGGGCCACTCAGAGCAGCACTGTTAAACAACGCCGTTACCGATGGAGGGAGTGTTTTGCTGATTGCAGCATTGTTGTCTCCAGCAGAATTTGGTATAGACATTAGGTGGTTAGGTAGCTGGAATGCATGAGGTTTGGTCTGATCACCATCCTGACCTTGAAAATGATGAGTGCCATGGTGAGCTTGTGCAGTACCCAGAGATCCAACAAAGGAACCAGGTGATGGAATTGTATGACCAGAGTGAGTGTTTTCTGGGGAAAAAAAAAACCATTAGATATAATGAGATATTAAACCAATTTAATGTACGTGGATGATTGGACTATCCTGTGGTATCAATTGCTGATGTGGTTCTAGATGTTTTCAAGAATGTGTTGCCGTTGCTAGTTTAATGTCAAGTTGTCTTTGCCAGTTTAATGTCCAATTGTATTTGCTAATTTAATGCCAAATTGTATTTGCTAATTTTATGTCAAGTTTCTTAGCTAGTTGACTGTCAAGTTGCCTTTGACTAGTTTAGTTACCTTTGACTAGTTTAGTTACCTTTGACTAGTTTAGTTACCTTTGCTAGTTGAAGGTAAAGATGATTTTGCTGTGTAATGTCTTTGCTAGTTCAATGCCAAATTATATTTACCTATTGTGTCAAGCTGTCTTTGCTAGTTAAATGTCAAGCTGTCTTTGCTAGTTAAATGTTAAGCACAGGTGATGATGCCCATTTGTTACACCCACTTTTGAAAATTTAGTTAGAATTATGTCCATACCTAATAAGCTCTATTTGAGCTGCACATGTCCTTGGACAGTTTGGGCATGGAATGACCACTGGAGATGGATTTTGGTATATCTGTGACTTTCTAGCTACTCCCAGCTGGAGCTGCTGTATTTCTCGTCTTTTCACAAGATGATGTGCCCTTTTTGACAGTAACGTGTCATGTAATCTATTTTGTACAAGTTCTTTCCATATTCATCTTGGTCTATTTCAAAGGCTTGCAGTGAGGTCTTTAATGAGTCCTTGTAGTGCTTCTTTGGGCCACTTTGAGATCATGTTCCCTTCTTCAGCTCACCATAGAGAAATATCTTTGGCAGGCGATAGTCTGGCATACGTACCAAATGACCTGTCCAACGAATCTGTGTCTGCATCAGGATAGTGTCAATGCTAGGGATACCAGATCTATCAAGGACAGTGGTATCTGGAATCTTGTCATGCCACATGATGTTCTAACTTTTCTGAGACAAGTTGTGTGAAAGTGATTGAGTTTCCTCACATGACGTCTATACACAGTCCATGTTTCACTAGCGTATAACAGCACTGGAAGTACCACTGCTCTGTAAACTTTCAGTTTAGTCTGTAGGTTACTGCCATTTCTATGCCACACATTTGCAAACAATCTGCAAAAAGTGCTGCTTGCCTTGGTGATCCTTGTATACACTTCATCATTAACATTGACATTTTCTGATAAAGTACTACTTAGGTATCTATTCACAACTTTCAGTGCTATGCTATTTACCTTAATGCAGGGCTAGAAATATTTTTTGCTAGGTGCTGATTGTAACATGAAATCTGTTTTCTCTGTGTTAATAGTAAGTCCAAAGTTGGTACAGGCTTTGGAGAATCTGTTTATAACACTTTGTAGATCGTCCTCCTAGTTGGCATTTATTGTACAGTCATCAGTAAATAGGAGATCCCTGATCGAGCCGCCGAAGATTGAACAATTCACTCCCAATTCCAGATATCTAAAAGCACCATGCGGAGGGTTATGTATTTCTGTCGCGAATAATGGTTGGTGATGAATTGTGATGCCACCACTTTGAGCCATACGACAGAGCAGCCATCAAACATTGGGACCATTCTGGATCACCAAAGAACCGAAAAAAACTCAAATCACAAATTTCTGCAAGAAATGTTATGCTTACCGCCTTTTTTTTTTTAAACCAAGGACTCTTGTTGTGGATTTTAAGAGATGTGTGAAAATCAATGCTATCAACTACAAGAACACACTAGACAAGCTGCATACAGCTATCAAGAATAAGCAGCCCAGCAGCCTATAGTGTGGTGTTATTCAGTTGCCTGACAATGCTTGCACACATGTCGTGAAAGCTGGGTCACAACACCACTGCTACGAAGATCATTTGTTACCTGTCACCCTTTCCAAAATATTCTTGCCCAATCCTTTATTGTTGTCTTCAAAACACATGGTTTCCTTCATTCTAAGTACATGACTGATGTATGTCCAGCAGCATTTTATGATGATGTGCGTCGCGCAAACAGCATGGGTGGGTTTAATTTGAACAAGCCTCGAACATCTAAAAATAAGATGCGATTTTAATCAAGACTTCCAAAGTGCATAATTATATTGTATATTTTTTTAGATGAGTCATGGTTGAAATCTTAAACTGTATTGACTCAAGTGGTGAGGCAAATATGTGCCAACTGAATGGACTTGGTCCAAATGGTTAAAAAAAACAAGCATGACAGCTGTTTTAGCACCATAAAAACACATCAGATAAGAATGTAACATACAAAATTAATGAACAAGACAGATCAGCATCTTACCACAGGGCACAAAGATGTCCTCCATAGAGGCATCATTACCATGGACATTTCCACCAGCACCAGAAAAGAAACGAGAAAAACGACTCCTATGATGTACACCATTCTCATCCTGTTCAAATATACAAAAGATGGATTTAAGTTTATGTATACAAATTAAATAAATACAGCCAAGATGCAGTATTAATATCAATGATGCAAAATTAAATCAAGTGGATAAAGTCAAGTTTCTTGGCCATATTTTAACATCAGACAAATGGATAGTGCTTCAATGAGATTAAGTGCAGCATAGCACAAACCAAATCAGCATTCAAAAATGAGAAACATTCTATGCAATAGAGTACTATCAACAAATACCGGTACATGAATTTGAGTGATGTTATATCAAAACAAATCTTTATTTATGGATGTGAAGCATGGGCAATAAACAAAAAGTTAAAAGTGAACTGAAGGAAACTGACATGATGTTTTTAGATCAGAATGATACAAATTTCACAGATAGCTAACTGAACTAATACAAAAGTGCTCATAGATGATGCAGTAAAGAGACAAACTATAGAAAAAATGTGAAGCAGACAGTTGAGATGTGATGAGAAGAGTAAAACTTTAACATTTAGTAACCACCAGAAAAATGAATGGGAGAAAAGACAAAGAGAGGAGCTGGATGGGTTGCCACTGTGACGAGATAATGCCACCACTGAACTTATGAACAATACAAGAGATTTCTGGAGAAACATGATCAAATACGTGATGATAAGAGTAAAACTTGAACATTTAGTAACCACCAGAACAATCAAAGGTAGAAAAGTCAAGAGAAGTTACTGGATGGGATGTCACTGTCACATGAGAGAATGTTATCGATGAACTTATTAATAATACAATAGACAAGAGAGTTCTGAAGAAACATGATGACCTACGACACTCAGAGTGGCACTTCATTGATAAAAATCATACATTATAATTGGGACTCTGGAAAAGTTTGAAGAAATGTAGCCAGCCATGACTTGGTCACAACCTATCAAGTTAGTTTGTCCAGACCAGGAGATGTACATGGGAAAAATTGTATGTTTAGCGTTTGCTCTTAAACTGCCGCTGGATCTCTCTTGTATCAGGATAATAGTCTTACTTGATTAACCTGCACTACATCATCAGTGAAAATAAACACAAAACACACACTTCCGGGTCTAAGTAAGCCTGCAGTAAAACTGTATAATCAATATGGAACTTACGCAGAGCCAAGGGGGTGAGTTTTCTGTAGACAAATAACAGCATAAAATTTCCAAAACTGTTTGAGTATGACTATGTATCTTGAACACACAGGAGGAGAACACACAGGAGGAGATTAAAATCCAAATAAGCTGCTGCGAGGATAAGTACTGGAAAATCAAAATCTGAACCGCCCAGCTAGGAACCAATCAAATATATCAACATTTATCAAGAGAACTAACATACCTAAAGTAAAGGTAAGCCAAGTATGAACCAGCATCCCATTCAGCTGACTAGACAGTGGCTGACCTGAAACTTACATCGCCTACCTTAAATGCTCAGTATAGCTGGTGCCATTCATTGAAATTCCCAGGGTATGAGCCCTGGTATCCAAAGTAGTCACTTTCATTACTGGATTACCCGTGTAGATATAGCTAAACAACACCGAACCAGAAGATATATTTTGAACATTCTACAGACAGGACACAATCACAGAAAAATTTACTCTTGCCCGTGTTACAGATTCATGATTTTGTATACTACATATTCACTAAACACTTTGTTGCCTTTCAGTGTCAGGGGTAGAAGAGTTTTCTGGAGATGACCCTCATGTGTGCTGAGTATATTGTGGAATTAGTCGCCTCTTTTACTTCGGTGGTCCATCGTTTTCGTGGTCAGCCTCTAGGTCTGCCTTCACTGTATTCTATGTAGCATAGCTTGCTGTGGTATGCTGTCTGGTGGTAATCTGCTGATCTGTGCAAACCATTTAATCTGTTGTCTCTTAATATATTCCAAGATTGTGGTGGTGCCGGGTCTTTGTCTAATGTTCTCATTCCTCACTTAGTCTCTTAGCGATATTCCTAGGAATCTGCATAAGCATGCCATTTCAGCTGTCACAAGTTTGGCATTGGTAGCACAGCGTTGGTATAATAATCACTTTGAACAGTGTTATCTATTGCTTGGTCACCTGCAAATAGCAATTTGTTTAAGTTATGGTATAATAATCACTTTGAACAGTGTTATCTATTGCTTGGTCACCTGCAAATAGCAATTTGTTTAAGTTATCCTTCATGTAGTTTTCTTCCATTGTCTTTGCTACTGTGCAGATGTGATAACGTATGTTATAAACAATAGGGGGGCATAGTACACATCCCTGCCCCACTCCTAAGTGAATATCTTCTTCTTCAGTGTTCATTCTCAAACTCCCGCTGGATCTCCCTTATAGCAGGATCATGGAAATGTGTTGTGTCACCGTTTTATTTGCGCCAATGGCCCGACACATCCGTCTTCTACTAGAAGTGAATTTGGAGTCTTCTATGCATTGTTATTTGGTCTACATCTAGGAGAAAGATTTTTAGAATAAATAAAATGAAAAACCACTGAAACCAGATGTGTTCGGTCACTGGCAAATTAAAACTGTAACATAATATATTTTCTATCTCAGGACTATATCCAGCTGGAAATCTAGGAGAAGAACCATTGTCCAGCTTGTTTGTTGTTCGTCCATCACAAGTGATGATGACCATTTGTTACATCCACTTTTGAAAATTCAATTTTAGTTATGTTCTTGATTATAAGTTCGTAGATGGCTAATGAGCCCTATTCGAGCTGTAAATGTCCTTGGACAGTTCGGACAAGGAATGACGACTGTAGACGGATCTTGGACTATCCATGACTTTCTAGCTGCTCTCCGCTGTTGAGCTGCTGCATTTCTCTTCTTTTCACAAGATGATGCGCTCTTTTTTATTTTAGAATGCCATGTAGATCTATTTTGTGCAAGTTCTTCCCATGTATCGTGGTCTATTTGAAAGGCTTTCAGTGAGTTCTTTAACGAGTCCTTGTAGTGCTTCCTTTGGCCACCTTGAGATCGTATACCCTTCTCTAGCTCACCATAGAGAAGTATCTTTGGCAGACGATGGTCTGGCATACGCACCAAATGACCTGCCCAACGAATCTGTCAAACTACATTGTCCAACTACAAAAGAGATGAAGTGAGAGTTTAAGAATGAATGCTAAAAAAAACCACAAATGAAACAAAGTGTTTTAACAAAGTGACGCACCAATGGCAAAATAGTTTTAAGGATCTCATCAAAGTCAAACAACTTGCTGTTGGGAGATGTTCTAGAATTGTGTTGACTTGAGCTGAGGTTGATTTCTTCTTGTGACCTCTGACTAGACACTTTCTGTTGCTCCTGTTGCTGATTCTGTTGAACTTCTTGGCTCGGCTCAGATGACCTGCGGCGAGGTACTTTAACAGCAGGTTCTAAGGTTTCATCACAGAGCTCTGAGAGAATGTAAACAATGTGTAACACTTGCATGAAAGTAAATACAAGTTGTTACTTTTTAAAAACATACACAGAATATAATATCGCACAACAATAACGAGTGATATTTCTTCTTCATTCTCATGTCAATAATATGGATTTCTTTAATCAACTGCACTCTGATTGCCAGACCTTTGTACGGGTCTCAGGGCTTGTCCATCAGAGCTATTTCAGATGGCCATAGTAATGAGTGATACTGACAAGGATAAATATGGAAATGTATTGCCATGACTGAAATATCTAGTAAATTATTATAAGAAGTAATAACTATAAATTTAGACAGTTTAAATGTTGTAGCTAAGTAGTCTTTATTATTATTAAAATAATAAGACCCATAACCCATCAGGGTCATAGGGGTGCCACAGACATCAGCACAATACAACTTCTATGACACAACACAACCAAGCACCTCTGTCCTCAGCCATGCGGAGGAGTGTAGGAATACCCAGAGTATTCCTTGATGTTATCAATCCAGAATTTCCTTTGTCTGTCTCTTCTCCTTGCACACTTGACTGCAAATAATTTTAGAAAGTGAGTCATGTCTCGTGACATGTAGCCTTTACCAAGTGCTAAAATCAAGCAACAGAGTATTTTGGCTGCCAATCATTTATGTTATTGCTGCTGATATCCAATTGTTGCTGAGTAGAACTACTCAGCAGCCCAATGCCATTCTTAAAAAGTGTAGGTCTTCTGGAAATGGACTTAGTGACCCCATACAGTGGGCTAGTGACTGTTAAGAGTGTATGTAAGAGCTTTAATGCAGCAGTTGAGAGGAAAGAACAATCATTAAGGGGGTGCTCGACTGTGTCGCTAGGATTAGAGTGAGAGCATTGTCTACATATAGGAAGCGCCTGGGGATTAAATGGCTACAAACTCTTGCATGTCCTGTTCGAAACAGGATAATCAGAGATTGGTTCTTCTGCAAGTTTATCTATGTTGTCATTGTCCTTTGGTCATGTCATTTCACTAAATACATTGAGACAAGTCTGTCCATTCAGATTTCCCTGGTGTTGTTTCTGAGAATATGTTTAGCTGCCCCCATACTACAAGGCTTTAGTTTTTTTGAGTGCCTCTTTTTGCAAGTCTGCCTGCTGTTCCATTTCCTGATTGATCGCTATGTCCTGGGATCCGTTGAAGGATCACATTTGTTCAATATGCAGAGATAGACTGTGTACTCTCTAGCTATGCAGAGGATACTTTAATTTTCATATATGGTCTGTTTAAGTGCCTCCAAATGGAATTGAAACAATGTGCCTCCAAACAGACATGGAATATGTACAAATATCATTCTTGTTTATATCATTTATAATTTCTTCATCTTATATATGACATGTCCTTTGCTAAACATTGTCTTCACTGCCACTCTGTAAGTCACCCAACTCTGTGAAAGCTTCTTCTAGTGTTCTATTGATAAGCTCTTTGATATCCAGAGTCCATGTAGTTATGGTCTGCCTCTTGTTCTCTTTCCTGAAATCTTACCCTCCATGATTAATCTTTTGAACTCATTATGTCTTTTAAAATGTCCAAAAAATATGAAACTCTCGACAGCCACCTTCTTTGAATGCTCACCCCTGGGCAATAATTAGAAAATTACTTCTCTCTCCAGGGCCAGATAAATGGAAAATCCCATATGGAACAAAACAACAGCTCACAACACATACATAAATCATACAATGGTATTGGGTCAAAGGACATAAACTCTGGTGCCGCTGAATCAGCAACCAATCAACCATATGTCTAAAATATTAGCTTGCATATTTTGTTAGTTGTGAGGAGTCAATCTTCTATGTTCAGTTCTTTACAGACTACTGCATTAGATCTGCATTCTGTCAATTATTTATTAATATCTGAATTACAGATAGATGTTTTATTAATAGTAACACTTTGCCATATTGAGATTTCCGCCAATAAAAAACAACCTATGAGCAGAATCAAAATAAGCATTTATATGTGATGATTTTGACTATTGACATGATTTTTATTTGTCACGATGGATATACTTTGTGTCGCCTGCCAACGAACTGCATGGAAATAATAGAAAACATGCTGTAAAAAGGTGTTTTTTTTGTCTGCTCACAGATTTATTGGCAGAAGTCATAATATACTGCTTAACCTTGTTAATATCACTTTCTATTTGTGTTACTGTAGCCCGTGCATGCTCATTGAATACTTTCTGCCACCTTAGTTATCCAGTCACAAAAAAGCAGATGTGAAGGTGGAAATAGTTTCAAGTGCTCAAAAGGCATAGAGAATTGAAATAATTGTACCCAGTTTCTGTCATATGCATTCCACCTCAGAGGAGCCCTTCCAAGAATACCATTCATAACACGCAACTCCATATCCTGAAGTGACAATCATTAAAGATTCTGAAATAATGCACTTGTAAAGATGTCATGAACCGGTATGAACCCACAACCTCTTGAGCACAAGGTTTTAACTATTACGCCACAGAGATCCCCAGAAAATAGTGTTACAAAAAAAAGTAACAGAATTTAGCTGTTAAGTTTCTATATGATATTTAAAACATAGAAATTTAAATTTCAAAATACACATAAAACAAATCAAGCGTTATTCGTGGTTTGAAATAAAAATTAATCCTTTTGTTCACCTAGCCACAGGAAGTAGTGTACCTGGGCTATTGCTTTGGGAAGGTTTGTTCACCCAGGCACAGGAAGTAGTGTACCGGGGCTATTGCTTTGGGAAGGTTTGTTCACCTAGCCACAGGAAGTAGTGTACCAGGGCTATCGTTTTGGGAAGGTTTGTTCACCTAGCCACAGGAAGTAGTGTACCAGGGCTATTGCTTTGGGAAGGTTTGTTCACCTAGCCACAGGAAGTAGTGTACCAGGGCTCCTGCTTTGGGAAGGTTGAAAAATGGTGCTATCGCTACTGAGCAAATGCTGTAGGCAATGCTAGTCAAATAATTTATATGCAAACTCTGACTCTAAGTCGAACACTTATGGGAAAACTGTGCTATGATGCTGGTTTGCAACTCTTCTTATCTTTACCTTCTTCTGTGTTAATTTCTAACTAATTTACCAGTTATACAACTGGCAACATCTGCATCCATCAACATGCCATTGCCAAACTAAACACAATGAGCATACCAGAAGAAGTAAATATACCTTTCTTTGATTTCTCTTCTGATGTAACTATTTTGTTTTTACTGTCACTTTTAGTATCCAGTGTTTTGCCATTCACCTCATCTCCTCCATTACTCTCCTCTCGTTCAAATCCTCTTAACTCTATAGTATCTGTCTGACTAGTTGGACCACCTGTAAACCATTCTGGTTCTTTCTCTCCATCTCTGTGGTTATTTCTTCTCCTAGCTAGAAAAATGAACAACTAAATATTATCTCTAGTCACAACAATACTCAGCACAAACAAGATTTACTTAATGCTAACTAAATTAAAGGTAGGTCTCATGGCAGCAACCTGTCGTCTGGGATAAAGCTAATTTTCCGCATACTAAACCACTGTAACTATTAGGTTGGCTGTTCAGCTCCCTTCCTTGCTGTGTTTACCTTCTCTAATGCATGTGTTAGGTACCCATTTACAGCTGGGTCGACTGGAGGAGCAGTCATGTCAGGTGAGAAATCATGATCCTTTTTTCTCTATCCAAAGTGGTTTAGAACCTGGTACGCTGTAACCTGGTGATAGTAAGCAAGCACACTATCAACTAGGCTACTGTGTTCCCTTGCAATTAACTAAATTAAACAAGGACTCAAAAGGCACAGTGGACTGATTTCACTTTACTCGGGTTATCCATATGTACTCCGTTATTCTAAATGAAATGATCAGCTACCTGTTGAAAGTACCACTCATAACACTGACTAGATTAATGTCAAAGATGTCAGTTTTTCTAAATAATTCTACGAGTGTACATAGACAAGTTCTAAACAGAACTGGAAAGTAATACTAGAAATTGGAAAATTAGAGGCAATAGAGATGTGGTTCTACAAAAGAATGCTGAGAATACAATGGACTGCCAGAAAAATGAATGTGAAGGTGTTGAAAGAGTCAAATGTGAAACAGAGCTTAATCAATAATAAAAGAAAAAGACAAACTTCATTTTTTGACCACGTCACGAGATAGGGATGTTTGGAGAACACATTCACAACAGGCAAGACTTTAGGCAACAGAGACAGAGGACAACAACGTGAGAAAATATTAGACAGTTTGACAACCTGGCACAGCAGGGAAATAACAATGATTTTGATACATAATGCTAGAGATAAAGAGCTGTGGAGAGCCATGATCACTTACGCCAGCCGGCATGGCACATGATAATGATGATGCATACAAAGATTATACAGTCTATGTATAAATAATCTATGTTGTTATCTATACTGACATTGGCTTGAGTTGATGATGAAGTTTCTGATAGACAGAGTGTTTTAAAATTGTATGCTTGAATACCAGGTGATAGGGGAAATGAAAGAACTTAAGTGTCTATTAAATTGTATGAATAAATGGTAACACAAGACCGGGGCGAGTGCTGAAATTCTTTATGAGTGTCTGCTGGAAAAGGACACAGCGATTGAATAAACAAGACTGAGATTTGAGGAATTCTTTATTAAATGTGGAACTTTTGAACTGGAAGCCTGCATGGCAGAATGAGGTCAACCAGCGAGCCATGGGAACCATCAGTATGCATACCCTTTGTCACATGCTAGGAGAGACTGAGCACCAATTAATCAGCCCAGAGTGGCTCATAATAAATAACCAACACAATATTCAGAACTGGAGTATCTGTTAAACTGTGGAGATGCATGGTAGGAAAGGATTTAGAACTGAAATATCTGTTAAGCTGTGTAAAGTTGTGTAAATAAGTGGTAGAACAGGATTTAGAACTTAAATATCTGTTAAGTTGTGTAACTAAGTGGCAGGACAGGATTTAGAACTTAAATATCTGTTAAGTTGTGTAACTAAGTGGCAGGACAGGATTTAGAACTTAAATATCTGTTAAGTTGTGTAACTAAGTGGCAGGACAGGATTTAGAACTTAAATATCTGTTAAGTTGTGTAACTAAGTGGCAGGACAGGATTTAGAACTTAAATATCTGTTAAGTTGTGTAACTAAGTGGTAGAACAGGATTTAGAACTTAAATATCTGTTAAGTTGTGTAACTAAGTGGTAGAACAGGATTTAGAACGTAAATATCTGTTAAGTTGTGTAAATAAGTGGTAGAACAGGATTTAGAACATAAATATCTGTTAAGTTGTGTTAATAGGTGGTAGGAAAGAATTTAGAACTTAAATATCTGTTAAGTTGTGTAAATAGGTGGTAGGACAGGATTTAGAACTTAAATATCTGTTAAGTTGTGTAAATAAGTGGTAGGACAGGATTTAGAACTTAAATATCTGTTAAGTTGTGTAAATAAGTGGTAGAACAGGATTTAGAACGTAAATATCTGTTAAGTTGTGTTAATAGGTGGTAGGAAAGGATTTAGAACTTAAATATCTGTTGTGTAAATAAGTGGTAGAACAGGATTTAGAACTTAAATATCTGTTAAGTTGTGTTAATAAGTGGTAGGAAAGAATTTAGAACTTAAATATCTGTTAAGTTGTGTAAATAAGTGGTAGGATAGGATTTCAAACTCAAGTATTAAAACTGTGTAAATAAGTGGTAGGATAAGATTCCGGACTTACAGTGTCTGTCAAAGCCTCTGTCTCGAAATTCCCTGCCTCTCTTTGAAGAAAGAGAAAAATAAACCATTAATTCAAGAACACCGCAGTTCATATAAAAATAGAATTATTAAAAGTTACAAATAAAATGAGAATGTTTTAATAATAGTGAGAATTAAAACTGTTGACCTGATCACGTCATGGAAAATGCAGCATTCAATACTTTTTCTTCCACTGTCATTATCATTAATCAAGTGCACAGATCATCAACCAGCTGTGTCCAATTGATGCTCGTGTGGTAACCGTAATTCTACTTGAGGATGCAAAGAATAGGGTCTTCTTTCCAGGCATGTCGCAGCAGGCGACTAAGGAAAGTTGGCTGACAACCTGTCACCTGTGAAAAAAATCATTGTTCCATCCTGTCTCAATTTATTACTTAAGTCTTCTTTCAAATAATCACCATGGATGAAAAGTTATGCAGGCCAGTGGACATTGCCGATTTGTGCTTTTGTGGCAGACTCCTAGGTGACGGGGAATGATTGACACGTTATCACTTCAGACGGGTCAAAATATCTGACAGAAGAATGATAAGATAGTTGACCCAGAGGTATGTGTTGCTCTCCTGGATGGATGTGGTAATCCTGAAATACTGGTACACCCAGAGGTTTGTGTTGTTCTGGATGGATGTGGTAATCCTGAGATACTGGCATACTAGAATGTCCCCCTTCTGGAACTAAACGCATCCATAAACAATGCCTCTGAGACAACCTTGTGACTATGGGTGTCGCCCTAGTTACACAACTGAGAAGAACATGTGCTTTTGTCAGAAAGGCAATACTTGCTCACAACTAAAGAGATTACTCCATCATCATCATGTCTCATTGCTTTATCACAAGATCTTTCTTATTTTTTATTTTTATTGTCTTTCCACATCTGCCTCTATACCCCTTCATGTTTATTGACTCACAAGGGTTTCTTGTTAATGGGATCCAATGGCATGTTCAATACTCGCTATTATGTCAAAGGCAGACATACAACGTAATAATTTTCCATGCCAACACGTGGTACCCCCTGATACATATTGTGGTTGTGTTATTCAATGAATAAATAAACATTATAAATTTTTTTTATAATATAACAACTAAAGCATGTATATATTACTTTCTATGATGATCACTTACCATGCCACCTGGTATATTTGATAGTAAAATATGGCGCCGAAAATAAACAATAAGTCGTTCTATAAATTCGTTGACAAAATCATCTGGCATTCTCCTTCTTACAATCAAAATGAGTAAAGGAATTTGAACTTTAGACTGTGCGGCGGGAATTCTACATCATGTGAGCATACCTTCGTGTGATTTTGTAGTGAGGAATTGGGGCATTGTAGCGGAGGTGACTGTAGACGCTGACGGTCCCTGAAAACGTAATGTTGTCGGCATCATCATGCCAGAATTGATGTTTCAGTTACTGATTTAGTTCTTTGGTATTATGGTGACCACCAGCATTTGTCACTTGAAGGTCGCTTGATATACCATCTTGGTGATTGGACCTCATGGACTGATCGAATCTCACGGACAATGCATTCCTCTTACTGCTGCCACATCTCCGCCCCAACATTACTATTGTTTTTCTCTGTGGTGTTTTCCCTTGCACTGTCATTTTGTTTTCAATCTTCTCTCCATGTTCAATATAAGCATTTTCCACATGTGTATATCTCATCTTTTGCATCAGCACCATTTACATTCTCCTTCATTATAACAACACCCTCTAACCTGGTAATCTTAAACACTCCACCTGGCTTTGTTTTTCACCCCACTGCATCACACATTCCCACAACATACATCTTATTTCTATTGACATCATCTTGTTCATTCCATATAATTTCACCATAGTTCTGTTCTAATTTATATGTTCACTGATAGGAATTTATTTACATCTGATTTTGTAGGTGTGTTTCTTGGGGTTAAAGGTGTATAGGCATGTGTGTGAATTTTTGTAGTAACTATTTAAATATAATTCCAGGAAATACAAAATTGGAAATAAAATTTAAACATATAAGTTATGCTGTTCGCTTTGTGCTCAAGAGGTTGCAGGCTTAAATCCCATTCACGACCTGTTGTTTACAAAGTGGATTTTTCTGAATATCCATGGGGATTATTGCATGTTGAAGCTATGGAGTTAAGTCTAATTGGTTCTCTCAGCAGTTGTCATGCCACTTCATTTTCTAGTATTAGTGTACTAATGTTGAAATTTTACATGTGAAACATCATGCTAGTACTTGTGCACTGCTTTTGAGATTTTACATTGAAGAACCTCATGCTAATGCTTGTGCATTCCTGCTGGGATTTTCCAGAGTAAAAGAGGGCTCAGAACCCTATTGACCGGGTCGAAATGTAATGATGAGATTCCCGACGAACAGAAAGAAATAATTACAAGACAAAATTATATCAGTACTAACAAAAGTATTTTTTGGTTAAATACTCACCCAATCTCTGTCTATCTCTCTATCTCCTCCACGACAAAAACGATCTGATCTGTCAAGCCTCCTATCTCTCACAGAATCACGTTGCTCATGATCTCTTCCATCTCTTTCCCAGTCAGAGTTATGCAGATCTCGTTCTCTCACATCCCTGTCCCAGTTACGATCCCTTTCTCTATTCCATGCATAGTCACGGTCTCGCTCATGGTCTCTGTTGTGGTCACGGTCATCAAAGTGGTCTCGTGTGACTGGATACTCACGATTGTTCTCTCGTTCAATCTGAATTCGTCCGCTACCAATCTTCCTTACTGGTTTCTCTCTATTGTAATAGACAGATGTAAAAACTCTTCATTTTAACACAAAATGTTGGATCAGATTCGGAGAGAATCATGACACCTGTGATTGAATAGGGGTGTCAATACTAACAACTTCTACAAGCACACTAACATTTTATAAATTTTGAGATGAATGGAGGGTTTCCACAGAAAAGCAATGGTAAACTACTAGAATATTTTTACCTATAAATTATAAATGGATGCTTTCTTCTGCGGTTGGGAGTGAGTCAGAGATGTACAGCACAGAAATATGGAGCAGGAGACTAATTACTCTGTTTTCTACGGGTGAGGCCAATCATAAAGGCACAGTGACTAAGGAGGTGACAATCATTTTGCTGTGAAAGTTTTGTTACTTGTCTTGAGCTACGGAGAAGTTCAGCATAACCAGTAGGCAATATGTCATGTGCACAACGAATCACATCTTGTCTGCAGTAAGTTGAGTAACTAGAAGTTGAGTTATTGTTTTCGTCTCTATGGATGGAGTGTAGAAAATCCACAAACTTTTTAAGTGTTAAAATGAACCAAATGGTTTGAGCCTATGGACTGCTGGATTAGCAACCAAACAACAAAATGGATACTTTGAACCAAATTATATCTGTGACGAGAAAGCGTATACTCAGTTGAATGTTACAGTTATAAAATATAGACACTTTAATGTTGAGTACGATATAGTCAGAGTATTTCGACTACAGCATTAGCATATCCCAAACACTAAAGTCGGAGTAATCCGACAATTGTTATGACTCTCTAGCACTTGAAGATAATATGTTCAAGTGACCAATCCTAGTTAGCTATTCTATTTAAATTCCTTTTCTGCATAGTTTATGAACAGGGAGACATCTATGGCGTTGTAATAGCGAAATACATTAAATCTATCCACATCGGCAAGCCGGAGTGGAGACATGAAAGTGAATCGGGTTTTTATAGAGTTGTGTTTTATAATATTTTCAGTAAAATCATAATAGATTGTGAATCAGAAAATGAATTCTTTGAAGTTAGTTAGCTTTCAAAGTAGAATAAACAGTACATTATGCGGCTTTGGTAACGTAGAGGCTGAAAGATTGACTTTTTTGGAGTGATCCCAAATATGACTAGGTCTAGAGCTTCAGAGAACAACTAATGGCAAATTTATAAGGTTCATTCACTTTCACCAGTGATATTATGATAATTTGACAATGAAACTACATAAATAATGTAGAATTAGGCTTTTTTTCAGGTTTCCTACTTCAGATAATTGAAAAAAACCAAGGGTAAGTAATTTTTAAATATTTTTGTTTGTTAAAAAACGTCTTTGCCACTTTCTCACATGTCTCATATCACACACACAAAAACAAAACTTACACCAATATATGCAGAAATCAATTCTTTATTTATATGTACAAATATTATTTAAATATCTCGAACAACAAAAAAGTTATAGCACTTTCAAAACAGCAATCAACTATTATGCAACATTCCCAAAACAGAATGGAGCTGTAGGGCAAAATTTGTTTTATTGATTACAGTGTGCTATAGGTCAATAAAACAAATATTAAGAGAAAATATACAGAGAAGTATTTCTTTTCAAATACTGCAAGTTTCCCATTAGAGAAATTAGTGTGTGTGACTTGTGTTCTTTGCTGTCGCCACATCATTTTTAATTTACCTTTTGAGAGAAAAAAACTCAGTACTTACAGGGAGTCGAACCCTGGATTTCATGAATCTAAAACTAACGATATAGTCTCTCTGCCATGTGGTACACCTCGGGCATGAACCACAATGAGATACTACAGCGGGATACTGATAATATAATGGACAATACAAAAAAGACGGATTATATATACTTATAATGTACTAAAACTAAATCTGTGGTTCACTTCATTACTGAGATAATAATCTGTTAGTACCGACACCTCTAAGCTGCACACAAAGTGAGTACATTATGACTGTAGATGGTCACTGATGTAATAACAAGCCTATTGCATACATATAAAAGTAACGGAACTCTAACCTGTTTTCATACCTGTCAACTACCAAAAGGATCATTCAGCCCAAATTACCCATACAATTCTTTATTATTACCCAATTTTGTACGATGTTGATTATGAAATACTCTTTAGCTGTGAGCAGGTAGCTCTTGATAGTCCTTAGCGTTTCCATGTACAGGTTCTCATTTAAAACTGTGGGAACACCCGTACTCATATAATGTCTCAAAGGCATGCTTGTGTAAGAAGGGTGTATGGATGCATCTTTAGTCCTAGAAAAGATGTATTTTATATATATATATATATTGGTGGATTTGACTGAGGATACAAAGCTGAGGCAAAGCTATGGCGTAGTCCCCCTGACCTGGAAAAGATTGTGGACAAGACTGATAATACAGCATAACCAGTGAATGCAGACAGATATAAATCAGCATTGAACTGCTGGTCAATACACTCTGATGGATTTATTGAGATATGATCAGAGCACCTATGGACTTGGTGTGCGCTTATGATAACATGTGGTCATAGCTCAGAAGAAAGTAGTGACAAAAATTTGAATTAGGTTCATTCAGCTGACACTGACTTTCCTTGCAACTTGAGTAAACCTGTTTTCTGACTTGGACATATACTTGTCCCTAAAAAAATGTGCAATATTAGCCAAGGCTTCCAACGTGCTTATTCTTAAGTTACCATGAATGTGTACCAGTAGATCAAGACACAGACAACAACAAATTGTACAGATATGTAAATTTCTCAAGGATCAAAAACATTTAGACTTTCATCAGGAAAGATATGCAATTCTCTCTTTGTCCTCCTATCTTTTCTCCCCATGATCTTTCCGGTGGTTATTAAATGTTCAAGTTTTGCTCTTCTCATTGCGTGCCATAAAAATCTTGATTGTCTTGCTTCTAATTTTTACTATAATTTGTCTTTTTACTCCTGCATCTCTGAGGACTTCTAGTTTTCTTGGCTGTCCATAGACTTTTCTTCTCAAAAACCGCATCTCAGTAGCCTTCAGCTCACTTTAAGCAAAACAGTTGCATCATGTTTTGCAAATAGTGTGAGACATGGATAATGTACAGCAGACATGTCAGTCTTAAATAACTTTTATACATGCTGTATCTGGAGACTTGTAGAATAAAGAAATACCAGAATTAAAAGTAATTACTAGAGCCAATATTGTTAGCATCAATACAATGCTGAAGAAGGCCAAACTAAGATGTGACAGACATGCTCATGCATGATAAACACATCCCAAAGCAGCTGATGTATGGTGACTCCTTAAGGGCAAAATGACTGGTTGATGTACAGTAGAAATGCTTCATGGATTCTCTTAATTTATCTCTACAAAGCATCAACATCGATGTAAATTCAAGGCAATCCATAATTCGGAAGCATCCAATTTGGAACTGACTATCTGTGACAGGGTATTCTAAGCCAGAATTAGATTTTTCAGCCCTCTGACAATGAATGTGCCGGGTCATTAGTGCAAATAAAATGCAGACACAAAGCATTTCCCCTCTCTGGACTACATCCTTCTGGAAATCTAGTAACACTATTGTCCTGCTAGAAGAGAGATCCAGCAGGAGTATGTGAATTTACGCAGAAGATTCTTTAATCTTCTCCATACAAACCAGAGATCCCTCTTCCTTTGCATTTGTTCTCAAACTCTTTCTTATTAGCAGGATGTAGTCCATAGAAAGGAATCCATCATATCATGGTTCACAGCTTGGCTGCGGTATCTGCACCTTCAGCCTGACATCTGATTTCAACGTTACTTCTGTGTCACCATAGGATTCCAACTGCAATTCGAAAACCTCTATAGTTGCCTCTTACCATGTGCATGGCAGGTAACAGTGCCACTATTCTTCGCTCCCCTTTCAGGCCCGGTAAGACAGGGGTGAGAAAATTGCTATACCACAAACTTGAGACTGTTGGCACCCTGCAATAAACGGGTATGTAAATCTACAAAAAATGCGATAGTGAGACACACATGAATTGATTCTTGATTCGAAACTGGCCTCACAGCACGTGGGGCATTCCTATAAGTGCTCCGCCCTCTGTTCCAGCAGCCATGTGACTCGATGGTGTTTCGAGTCCAATGTTGTCGAAACAGACGTCGACATCAGGGCACAACTCTGGCCCTTGCGACAGGTTTCTTTGTTGTTCCGCACACCCACACCGTGCCTGTAACTAGTTCAAGCACAACGTCGGCCCGTCGGAACAACATGGTAACTGACTGTTATCGAAGGTCGTAACACATGAATTGAGAATGTTTTTAACTACATTAAAAGCGAATAAATCGTTGAGCAGACTCACCTGTCTCTATCCTTATCTCGGTCAACCCTGGACTCTTCTCTGTCAGGCAAGCTCAGCTGGCGTGTATACACATGGCTGGTTGTCTGCACGTGACACCCTGTACCAAAGCTCCGCCTTTGTGGACTCAGGACTATTCCATCTCGCTCCTCCTTCAATCGTTCCACAGGGTCATTTGCTAAAAATGTACAAGAGGTATTCACAGGTTAAGTTTTGCGAATCAATAGGAAAACACACACAAGTAGATGTTTCAACTAAAAGGCCTTAATCAAGAACACAATATAGCACATAATGAATAAAAGATGGCACTGTCTGAACGGTTTTACCATAACTGTTTGGGGGGAGGGGTGGGGGCCTGGCACGCTCAACTTCAATATGGCTATTGGTTCTCATTGACCCATTGGATGTGACCATCACCCCTCCAATGAATTCTTAGTCACCTCTTACGACATGCATGGCAGGTCAGTGTAGCTATTCTTTGCTCTTCTTTTGGGACCTGGAAACACATAGGGTAATAAGGAATGCTATATAAATTTATGAGGTAATTTCTGTTACAAAACAAACAAGTTGCTTCCTGTTTTTATATATAACAGAAACTAATTGTCAGTAAAGAATTGATGTGGTAAAATGGAGTGCCAAGGTACACGAGGAGAACAAAGAATAGAACCACTGTTACCTACCACAAGAGGCGACTAACGACTGTTTGGGGTAGAGCTGGTTGTCCCATATTATATAGTGTCAAAGTGAATTTGAAGATATGCAGAAGTCAAATAACAGGATGAAAGGCACATATAGTGCAGCTAGGCTGTAAATAACAACAACACATTCAGTTCTCCAGAATACATCCTGATGATCAACAGCAGTTTTAGAATGAACGCAAAAGAAGTAAAATAAAAGATGTTGCAGAATTAATTTACTCTAGTAAATTTATTAGATTTGATGAAGTTTGGGGGAGGGGGTCAATGGGAAAATAATAAACAACATTAGATAAGCAGATGACACTGTTCTTTTAGCAGAAAGTGAACTACAAAGACTAATAGATCAAGTCAATAAATCAAGTAATGAATATGGACTGGATATAAACATTCAAAAAACAAAAACCATGATAATCAGCAAAGACACAGAAGAACAGGAGGTAAACATAAACATACAGGGAGAGAAACTACAACAAGTAAAACAGTATCAATATCTTGGACACATATTCATAAATTATGGCAGATGTGAAACAGAAGTTAAAAGGAGAATAGGAATGGCTAAAAGTACCTTCAATGACATGAGGAAATTATTAATATCTAAACAAATTACAAACAAGTTAAAAATGAGAATTATAAAATGCTACATCTATTCCATATTAATGTATGGCTCAGAAACATGGACACTAAATAAACAATTAGAAGACAAAATTGATGCCTTTGAGATGTGGGTATATAGAAGAATAGGGAGAACATCATGGAAAGAGAAGAAAACAAATAAAGAGGTGCTAAAGACAATATGAAGAAAGAACTACCAAGAGAAATAAAGATCAGGCAAATAAAATACTTTGGACACATTAAAAGACATGACACCCTATTGAAGACCTTACTTGAGGGTAAAGTCAAAGGGAAGCGAGCAAGAGGTAGGCAGAGATACAAGTGGGAGAGTAACATTACACGATGGACAGGTTACAGTCTAGCAGAGTGCACCACCAAGACAAGAGACAGGAGATGTTGGAGATACATTGCAGCCAACCTTCGTTGCGGAGACGGCACTTGATGATGATGAGGGGGAGTCGGAATCCAATAAAAGATGATGTTGGCACAATTACAAGATTTGTTGGCACAATCACAAGACTTGATGTGGGCAAATTCACAAGACTTGATGTCAGCATAATCATAAAACATGATGTTGGAACAATCATAAGACTTGATGTTGGCACAATTACAGGACTCACAAGACCACAATCACAAGACTTGCAGAATACTTAGTGTTGGCACAATCACAAGACTTACTTGAGTATCTTCTCTTCAAATCTTTGTCTCGATCCGATATTTTTCGCTGCTCTTTCCCATCTACCAAAGTTAATGGTGAAGCTTGACGAGCTAGCCCAAACTTGGCTCTGCACCATTTTTCTGGGTCCCACTTCCCATCATCACTGTGTATATACAGAAACCATTATTGTTAATTTGCAATTTGTAAGCACAAATGTACTTGATAAGCAATGATGTATGAACTTTAGCATAAGTGTTAACTGCTTAAAGAAGAAGATATACTTACGAATCATAAGCCTGTTCTAAACATTTGGGACGTCTGGCAGAAGCAGGGCTCTTTGATAGTATTAGAAGTTCTTCCTGATCATGGACAGAACAAAAATGTAATTAAAAAGAACAAATAAGTGATACAAGTACACAATTATCACCCAATCAGCAAAACAATGGTATTCACCAATATAAAACCTGTATAAGTACATATATCCCATTATGGTGTTTGAATAACAACAATGTGCATGCCATACAGCCCTGTTTAGTAACATTCCTAAAGATTTAACCACTGACTGTGGTTTTTACATGTGTGTCCCGGAATGTCATTTACGCAATAATATTCAAAAGTTGCACCACAATGTATAATAGCGGTGACAAATTTGAGGCTCGGAGACTAATTATAGTGACATTTCTACAGTATCAACCACCTGTGTAGGATTCCTTTAGCTGACCACTTCGATGGCAAAGACCATCAGAGTACCCGTAATGTGATTAAGTCATGCTCATCTGATGACCAGACTCAATATGTGCTTGAGAACCTATATCCACCAATTTGGCACACTAGTCCTTTGAAATTAATATTTGTCATTCACATGTGTAGAGATCCTGTAATTTTTCTGCTGATTTTGTGGATATTCTGTGATACTTTCTACTTTCATGTGTGGTTTATTTCATCTCTTTCATTCTAGCTTTTTCATAACTCTTCAGGACATTTCCTATTTAGCGATCAATATGTAAACTTGGACATTGCTGTTTCATACTAGTCATAATGTGATCTTGATAAAGCTATTTTGGTTGAAACATTGATGTGTTATCGATCATGTGTTGCCAGGTCCAGAAAGGAAGTAAAGAACAGTGACACGCACCATGTGACACAGTGCCATGCACCTCGTGAGAGACGGATAGTGAGAATTTTGGGGTTGGAGTTGGATGTCTCATTCCATAGTGACCTGGAAGCCATGCAGAAGTCAGATGTGTCAAGCTGAGATGCACAGATATCAGATTCAATCTTTAAATACAACACATTCTGTTCTCCAGATTACATTCTGCTAATCTGCTGGAGTTTTAGAATGAACTGGAATAATAATTTGTGTGTTTGTTTGAGAACCCCAGGAATTGCGAGTGATTGGCTCTTACTTCCTTTGTGCAGTTGTGTAATTGTTCTGAGCTTCCTTTCATACCCAGGAGCCTTCAACTTTCGGCTTAGGCAATGCCTATTGAAGGAGCCTTCTACTCAGAGGGGTCTATAATTGTATAGATGACATGCTACAAAGCTTCCATAAGAGAGCATCAATAAAATGGCATGTCATCTACTAAGGTTTTCTTTTGCATGGGTGGTTTGTCTAGTGGACCATTGGTGGGACCCACAGATACGAGAGCATCAATAAAATGGCATGTCATCTACTAAGGTTTTCTTTTGCATGGGTGGTTTGTCTAGTGGACCATTGGTGGGACCCACAGATACGCAACCGCATGTGTGTAATTTGTGTGTTATCTGCAAAACTACTTTTCCTAAGTTTCATCTGTTGAATACCGTAGCGATATTAGTTGTTCAGATTTATAAAAGAAATCTTGAATTAGAAAAATAACTTCATGAGTATTCATGCTCCTAAGCAATCTTTACTTTTTTTCGAGAGCACCAAATTTGGTAAAGAGCACCAAGGCATTCACAAGCAATAGGTTTAGGATGTCTGATCTACATCAACGGAGGAATAATTAGTAAAAATAATTGTTTGTTGTGTTTGTATTTTGGATACATCATCATTGTACTGTGTGGAGCGGTGGCCAAATGGCGAGAACGTGGTCTCAAAATCATGAAGTCTCTGGTTCAAACCAATATTCTCTTTACGATGCACATGTCACTTGAAGGCAACGGTCATGAAATGTGCCACCAGCCCACATAAAGTACTAGTGAAAGACCTTTTAAAAAAAAAAAAAAATTTAAATTCTTGGTGGCTGAAGATACCCACATGTAATTGTTCACTGCTCAGACTTCAAATTTGCTCACACAATTAGAGGGAATATTGGTTTCAAACCATGGTTGCCACTTGATTTGTATCTTTCAGAGGTAAATTTTTTTTAAAATCCTTCCTGTACATGTTGATACTGTTATGATACCACCACAGCTATGAACCACTTCATAGCTATTGCTGTAAGCCACCTCATAGCTATAGCTATGAGCCACCCTTATTTGGGAAGAACACCCAGATAGAAAGCTGTCCAAGTTAACTGAAGTCAGATCAAAACCAGCCCTTATGCCAGGGAGTAATTGAGGGCTCACAATTACTCTCCAAAACCAAGGAACAAACACACACAGAGAGAAAGAGAGAGTAAAAGAAGAAGAAATGTGGCATGAATTTAGATGCTATTGCACTTTTTAAGCAATACAATGAAACATCAATAATGAATGACATAGCTGTCAGTAACCTTCTAATTTGGTAATGATATTCTAGCTAATGTATTAAAGTACACACTCTTGAGTACTGATGTCCTGATAAATGGTCTGGTGAAGGTCTTGATTTAAAGATTAATTGTTGTTCCACTCGAGTCCTTTCAGTCATCTCAAACAGGGATATCCTATAGATTTGAAGGCAATGATGGCTCAAGAATAAGGGGAACAATCGGTCCAACTAAATTGAGTCCTTTAACAATTCTGCAGTGAGTGATAGCTTGTTTTCTTTCCTTTAAAACTGTAAATAGCTGCCTGCAAAAGAAATTATGTTTATCATTATTTACATTTCAGCAACAAGAGAAGAATAATCAATTCACATTTAAACAAAGCTTGTAGTTGGCTATGAGTAGACAGTCAAGGATTAATTTATAAAATGACATTAGGGGATTACCTTTTCAGTTGCGATGGACGAATTGACTAGTTTTATTTGTTATCTATCCCATATTTGCTAAAAATAATTTCCCTTTGAAATCGTCAAGCACTCTTGTATCCCATCCCTGTTGTATATATTTTCTGGTGTCAATACAAATCCAGTACCATGAAAGATCTCTCATGTTTTAGGACTAGAGAATTCAGTAAAGTGTGAAAATGAATGGGGAAAGAATTTGGCAGCTAAAGGGTTAAAGTAAATTTGTGGGCATATGTAGTCAAGTTGATAGTAACACAAAGGCAAATGGTCAAGAAAGTTTGACAATGGACAGCTTTAAGATTCATGGTCAGCATGCTGAGTGTAATAAGACAACAAATGATAGGTACAAGATACAAATAAGGTGAAAGAAGGATGGAATAGCAAAATGAGGTGACACGCAATGATAATAGACATTATCTCTAGACGTAATACAGTGATATAAACTGCCTTAAATAACATAGTAATTGTAATAATAATAATAAAACACATCAGGGTCATAGGGGTGTCAGATTGACACACTTAATGCATAAAGATCTCCATCTACCATCCTGATGAGTTTGGAAACTTCACACCCAGTCCAGTCTTTGATATTATCCAGCCATGCCTTCTTTGCACCTCCTTTTCTTTCACCCTCCACCGTACCTTGAAGAACATCAAGTGATTGTACTGCAGCATATGAATACTGTCTAAGAATGTTGGAGCAGAAGGAAAATGTCGACATAAAACTACTGAGCATACTAACAGTTTGTATTTAAAATCTTTGGATGATTCTGTCATCAAAGAATTTCTACATATGATTTGTTGTTCCCTTATCTAATCTTTGACATAAGGGGTGATAGTAATTTTTAGCTACATCAAAGTGTGTCCTTACCTATGTCACTTGATGCCATACCCTAATGCTGGGCAGATCTAACAAGAACTCATGGCTGCGATTGGGATGTTTTTAGTACATCCTAGAACTGCCCTCACAGCCTCATTTTGGATTCTTTTCAATTTATCTACTTGTATCTCTAACAGTGTGAGCAGACCAACACTATAATCGATGATAGATAACACTAATGTTTGCCGAAGCAGAAAGAGTGACCATTGTTGCTCTTGATTCCTCTCTTATTTTTCAGAAGTACAGTGTCAATATAATTGCTGAATGAGAGACTTCTGTTGAAAGTTAACCGTAGAAATTGTGTTCCTTAATGATAAAATGAGCCTATACCTACAACTGACAGTTGGCATTGCGTCTGTGACTAGTTGATTATTCAGGGAGAACCTGATGATAATTGTCTTTGAAGGATTAACAACAGCATTGTTGGTAATGCACCATAACGACAGTTGATCTAAGTTACTCTACATACCAGAATAGATATCAGTTCTGACTCTGCCAGGGTTGTATAGCAGAATGTCATCAGCATCTGAAAACATTACCTGGTCCTAAGGTTTGCCATTTCAAGGTGTAAATTGGATGTAGTTCAGAGAATGGAAATGTGCTGTATGGCCATTTTATTTGCATCAATGGCCCAACATATCTGTCTTTGGGGGTAATGAAGTAACATCATATTTGTGCCTGGCATCTCACATATGTGAACTTAATTATATATATGTTGAGAGGAGCCACTAAGATATTTTAGACTTGGAGGTGGAGTATGAGCAAAACAAGGTTGGGAACAAATATGATTATTTGAAATGTTGATAGGCCTAGACTATATTTAAACAATTAGGCCTAGTGTTTCAATTTTTCTAGCGTTGTATGTAGAATTGGAGAGAAGTGTAGAATATATCTATCTAGAGACAAAGTTATTTCAAAATTCTTCATTGGGATCTAAATGAAAGGTATGAAGTATGATCCCTGTGAGTGTAGTGTGACATCTCTCGCAATCTTTTATAATTTATCTAAATCTAGACAAAGACGAAATATTAATTTACACATCAGATGTGACATCTACATCCAATTTATGTTATCAGTATAAATAATGGCATTATAATCAATAATCTTATAGAAAAAAAAGATTGCACTGCAATCTAAGTATGACTCAACTTTCATGAAAAACGGGGGTACGGGTACTTCAGAGTGAGTTAAATATAAATATACAGTTAAAAAATTAGGCCCTAACTAAAAAATATAGATTAAAAAATGATTACCTGCAACAATGTTTGGAAGCTTGTCTCAAGATATAGCCAACGAATATTATAATACAATGAAATTTAAGGGACAACGCACAGATTTGTGTATATACAAATATGTATACTGTAGTAGTGTATATATTTACAGAGAATTGCAATGCTGAAAAAAATGCATGTAAACAGATCGATCAAAAGTGAATAGGTTAGGACAACTGATCAACTACATCCCTGAGAACTAGTTATAACGCGCATGCGTGAAAACTAGGATGCAGACTTGGTCAGTTAAAAAGTTTGAACTTTTCTACGTGTTCGTTTGATAGTTCATTCCTTTAAGTATGTAAATTATCATCGTATTCTTTTACTTTCTTTCTCAAATTCCTGCAGATTTTCTGGGTGTAGTCCGGAGAGCAGAATATGTTGCTGTGATAATACTAGAATTTTAGAATTCATCATCAAACTCATGGCCATTCAAGGGTCGTAGGGGTGTCACTGGAAACATCACACAAATTTCACAGCCTCTCTCTGTTATCAGTTCTTTGTTTGAGTGTGGATAATCTTAATCATGTATCGTCTTTAATTTTGAAATTATAGGAAACGAGAGTGATGATACACACAAGTCCGTAGCTTAGGCCTATGCCATGATTTGTAGGCGACAACAACTTGTGTTCAGGAAAAGAATTCAAAATAATCACCGTAAATCTTTGTAAATAAAGTGACAAACATGCATTGATAACAAATCTTACACCACTTTCTTTAGAAGCAGAATAAGCCAGCCCTGTATAATTTTGAGAGCCGACTACTCCAGGGAGATGGTCTCCTATAACCATTCAGGATTTCGTACACTTGGGTCTAAATTTCAACATCCATCAGATGTTCCTGGCATTAAGTGTCTCATGGCAGGTGACTGCCACGATCGTTCAAAGGAATGGCCAAGGAATAGCTTTGAGCCATGCCCTACGCTGACTTGGCTATTTTAAATGACGGCTGGTCAACAAGATTCCCATTCAGACCAGGGGACACAATTATCGACATTGCACTCTGTACCTGCTACGAAGCTTCCTCCTCATGCTGGAACATCATGGGGTTACAATAAACCAATCATCTGTCCTTTGTAGTCCTGTTAGCTAAAGAAAAAGCATTGTGACTTCGAAAATCCAAGCCGGAATTTTATTATAGGAACTACAACAAGTTCTAGTATCCAGGACACCATTCTATGGATATTGTAACAAAATGCTGGCAGGGGACAGCGAGAACAAATTTCCTACAATCATCCTGGTGGGATGAGAGAGTAGAAAATTCTTGGTAAGCAAAAGGTACAACAAGATAAGTCGTGGCAGCGTGCTAGAACGAGAAAGTCTAGAAATGTCAGTGAACTAGCTGAGAAATCTGATGGCAGAAACATCGCTTCCAATGAATATACGATAGAAGCCAAGGCAGAGGAACGGGAGAGCTTCATAACACATATTTGTATAGATACGTAAATGTGGAAATTCTGATAATTAAACCAAACAATGAATAACAGAAACATGAACTATCATTATACATACCCTTCGTCATCTGCCAGGGGAGACTGCGCACCAATGGGTCTGTCCGAGTGCAATAATGTCGGTTCACAACCACTAACCAATCGTACACAAATGAGTGTACATGTGAAACGGGTAGACTCTGAACACATATTACACATATGCGACGTATATCTAGCACAACTACGCAGAGCTGAGGCAGAATATTTGAGTGTTGCCATCTTGCACTGTTGAAAAAAAATACACTTATCTTTATCAGTAAGCATGATAGTCTATTCTAGAATGATCGTTGAACTGAATAAAAATGCACATCTTTCAGGGCAGAGGAAATTCCGTACTCACAGCTGTTCATATACTCAACAACCGAGAGTTCACATCAGAAAAAAATCGCAATATTTAGTGATTCAAAATTGGTCGTACAAGTCATCAAAAATTTCAAACAAGACAACATTAGACACAGAATCATAGAAAAATCTAGAAAAAGTACATTGGTACTACAATAAATATCAGCTCACCGGGGCATCCCCGGTAACGAAAAAGCAGGCGAATTGGCAAAAATAGAGGGCAACCTCATTCATATTCGCGTGACTCAAAGCTTCAGGGAAGTTAGGTCTCTGCTAAAACAATCTATACAACGTCAGTGGAGATAACTAAAAAAAAACACTACAGCCCCGGTCTAGATACCATTAACAAATCAAACAAAAAGGAACAGGCCGCGATATTTCAACTGTGAACGGTACACTACCATCTAAAATCACACTTAAACCGAATCTATATCTGCGGTATGCATATGCGAAGCAGCGACACAATTACCAGAACACATATTACGGGATTGTTACAGCTGACGGGAATTGAACCAGGTCTGTTCTAGCAGCACCGAATCACTTTGCAACACAAGTAAACAGGTTTTCCGTACTTGACCAACCACATCCCCAAAAAAGATGTGGCGTGGTCAAGACTTTCAGCCTGTGTACTCGTGTCACTGAGAACATACCAATCGAGACAAAAGACTATTACATCAACGAACATCCCGTACAAGTATTAAAGTATCCTCAGGAACACAAACACAGAACATGCATATTCTGTGTTACGGGATTGTCTCAGTTTCTTTCTCAAAGAACTACCATCTGGCCCACATGAGCTATTCGGCTAAAACATGTCGTGGGGAGTCTAAGAGGACCTAAAACAGAACGCTATACGTGGTTTGCTATCTACTTCTAGTTTTTACTATCTGGTCCGCTATTTACTTCCAGTTTTTGTTAGCTGGTCTGCTATCTACTTCTGGTATTTGCTATCTGACATGCTATCTACTTCCAGTCTTTGCTACATAATCTGCCATCTACTTCTAAATTTTGCTAGCTGGTCTGCTATCTACTTCCAGTTTTTGCTAGCTCGTCTACTACTACCAGTTTGTGTTAGCTAGTCTGCTGCTTCCAGTTTGGTACTAGCTTGTCTGCTATCTACTTTCAGTGTGTGCTAGCTTGTCTTCTACTTCCAGTTTGTGCTAGCTTGTCTTCTACTTCCAATTTGTGCTAGCTTATCTTCTACTTTCAGTTTGTGCTAGCTTGTCTTCTACTTCCAGTTTGTGCTAGCTTGTCTTCTACTTTCAGTTTGTGCTAGCTTGTCTTCTACTTCCAGTTTGTGATAGCTTGTCTTCTACTTCCAGTTTGTGCTAGCTTGTCTTCTACTTCCAGTTTGGTGCTAGCTGGTTTGCTACTTTCTGTTTATGCCAGTCGATCTCATTCAATGATACTCATTTATAATTAAAGCTTAATTTTCTTAGTATGTGGTTCTTCGATGTGCGTTCTCAGACTACTGCGTGGTTCTTCGATGTGCGTTCTCAGACTACTGCGTGGTTCTTCGATGTGCGTTCTCAAACTCTTGCGTGGTTCTTCGATGTGCGTTCTCCGACTCCTGCGTGGTTCTTCGATGTGCGTTCTCAGACTCCTGCGTGGTTCTTCGATGTTATCAGATTCCTGCGTGGTTCTTCGATGTGCGTTCTTAACTCCTGCGTGGTTCTTCGATGTGCGTTCTCAAACTCTTGCGTGGTTCTTCGATGTGCGTTCTCAGACTCCTTCGTGGTTCTTCGATGTGTGTTCTCCGATTCCTGCAGATTAACACGATGTAGTCTGTATTGCAACATAACTTGTGTGAAGATTTGTAAACTGACTGCGATTTCTGCGCCTTTCAGACTGACATATCCGACTTCAGCATGCCTTTTGGGCACTTTAACCCTCTAAAAGATGGAACAGCCAACTTCACCCCCAAAACTTCTTTAGATGCCACTTACGGCATGCATTACTGGCAAAAGTTTTCGTTTTTTGCTCCTCTTTTGGGTCCCGGTAACCCACATGAGTTGTATGCATTTTAAACTGACTGGGACTCTAATAAGATGGATATGTTACAGTCTAGCAGATTGCACTATCAAGGCAAGAGACTGGGGATTTTGGAGATCCGTTGCAGTAAATCTTTGCTGCGGAATTTAAGGATGATAAGAAACCGAGCGTATATACTTATAGATAGCCGATGACCTGCGCGCTAAGCACTATGGGAATGTCCCTAGCAACGTGATGCTGGTTCATAATTAAAAATCAACACAACGTCCGTGTCTGTTCCGCCGTCTACGGTGATATCAATATCTCATGTAGGCACTCATGAGGCAACCATAGTCTGGACTTCTAGTTCAGGGTTTCCATTAATTGTGTCACTGTCTTCTTATTTCAGGTATTGTGTGGGACGCGACTATGGAAAATTGGATGATAGGTGGATAAACAATTACCTGTGAAAATATCGTCGTTACATCTTGTTTTAATTTTAAACTTTTGTCTTCTATCAAATAACTCCCATGGCTGACAAAGAGAGGGCATTTCACCTTTATCTCTTTGCTTCTTTGGGGCTGATTTCTACGTGATGGGAAATGCTAGCTATGATATTACTGCGTGATGGGTCAACAAGTTTGACAGAAGAATGATTAGATAGTTGGCCACGAGGTATATGCTGTGCTCCTGACAGAACGTGGTAATCCTGGGATAACTGGCACACTGGAATGTCTCCCTTCGGGGACTAAACGTGCATTCACAAATCACCTTACACAACCATGATTTTGAGATAATCGTATGAGTCCGGGTGTCACGTCAGTTACACAACCATGATTTTGAGATAATCGTATGAGTCCGGGTGTCACGTCAGTTCAACGTGTCAACGGATCAATCATGCCTTTGAGATAACCGTATATGAGTCTGGGTGTCACATCAG
This sequence comes from Meghimatium bilineatum, assembly GCA_034231615.1. Lineage (NCBI taxonomy): Eukaryota > Metazoa > Mollusca > Gastropoda > Stylommatophora > Philomycidae > Meghimatium > Meghimatium bilineatum. The sequence goes on from CM067309.1 coordinate 20,605,039, forward strand.
TTACACAACTGAAAAGAGCCTGTACTTTTGCATGAAGGACTATGGGATGTTAAGAGATATCTGCTGACGGCTCAAGGGAATTGTATAATCATCATCCTCATTATCATCGGCATCATCATTATTATAGTCACCATCATAATCATCATCATAATCAGCTCATGTGAAACTGATTCACTTATTGCAGAGATACCCAACCTTTTCATGATGCAAGGGCCACCCACTATGCAATACTGAATGTTCACGCATCATAACATACACTTGATGAAAGGGAAATGGAAAGTGAGCGTGAATACTAGTCATATAACCTTCTTCATTGCAATGTACTCATCCCTTTCTTCATTAACAATAAATAATAGTTGAAGTGTATCCTGTACAGAACATTGCTGTTCCACTAATGTTGAATTTTGAAGAGCCACTATTCATCATCATCATTAATTCCATAACCCTTAAAGATCGCAGGGGTATACCTCTGGAAAGTTTTGCTATTACCCAAATCGCAAGCCCAGTTTAATATGGATAGTCGATGTTTGAACCATCTAGTCCTCGAGTTTGATTTACGAGGAGAGTTCATTATCAATTCTGCTATCACATCAAGACTCTCCCCCATTTCTTTACCCCACAATCCTGAATAGTAAATATATTTTCGGTGTGTACAACAAAGTTTGATCTGTAAAGGGAGACTCAGGAACCTTAATGCTCTCGCGCGCTTTCTAACTCGTATTACGCGAGCACTGCAAGTGATTATGAGAACGCCGGGTTAATGTAATCTGAAATTTATTGCTGTTTTGATGACATGTTATCTAGTTGTGTTGAGTGATAAATAGTTGTTGGTACTGGTACCACCGACTTCAGCACCAGCACTTGCTTGGGTAGGACTGTGATCCTGCTCGATGTCAGGGATGGCCCGACAAATCTTAGTTTTCAGCCTCTGTCGGTTGGTCTAAGCTCCATCTCCACTTCAAGAAGTTGTCCTCGATGTTATCCGGATTTCATTGATTGCATTAATTATGTTTAATCTTTCTCTTTTCCTCTGCAATATAAGTAATTGCCATTTCTTTCATGCTCTGCGACAACCTTTTGATGTTACTATTATTATTCTTAAGTTTTCTTTCATCTAAAGTGTCTCCAACAAATCTTGAACATCAAATGACACGACAAATTCAAAAATATCGAAGTGTCACTCAGCTACCATTTGCCATGGAAACATTTAATAGAAATAGATTGCGCTGGCTGGGTAACGTCAGCGAATGCCAAACTGCCGCATCCCAAAACAAGAACTATTCGAAGAACTGCTAAAGGTCAGCGAGCCCATGGTAGACCAATGTTGAGTAATAAGGACATCTGTAAATCCTCAATGAAATGCTATTTCATAGACACCAAAATCTGGGAAAACACGGACTTAACTGGGACTGTCTGGAGGCATGGGTGCAGAGCAATATTGTTCAGAAATAATATGTTTAATCTTGATTCTTGATTAGAAACTGGCCTCACAGCACATGGGGTATTCCCATAAGTGCTCCACCCTTTGTTTTAGAGCCATCTGACTCAATAATGTTTTGAGTCTAATGCCGCTGAAACAGACGTCGAGATATGGAAGAGAACGAAGCAAACACACATTTTCTGATGCTGTGACATGATCGCTTGAAAATTCACCATTCCATAAAAAATGTTCAAATAATTGATTCTTTTTTTGTTGTTGCTTAATGACCATCTGCAAGACGCAATAGTCATACATAATCCAGTGTTCATTCGCAAACACCTGCTGGATCTCTTTTGAAGCAAGAAAGTAGTCCTACTAGATTTCTAGTACGCAATTTGTTTTTCTCTCTTAATTTTAATCCCGAAGTAGTGAATTCATTTAGTGTTTTTCTGAATGCCATGAAGTGGAGTTCACTTCTAGTGTGATTTCTCCTCTTATAACTCGTTAGTTATTCGTATGTTTCCAGAACCTTCTTCCAAGTGTCTGAGGGACAAACAAACTCGATATGCATAGTTCGTGCAATGCCTCAAACTGGAAGAACCACTTGGAATACTAATTTACTGTGAATTTCTTGAGACCACTACGAACGCCCTATACTTATTTACTTTCATCAATCCAGGAGTCCGTTTCCTGCAGACTTCGTTACGGAGATGATCATGTCGATTCGCAATCAATAGTCAGACAGCTGGAATCGTGAGGCATTACTCTGAAAAATTTACTAAAAAGCGGAGCGGTGCACACATGGACCTTTCCGGTGTACCTCGATGTTAACATGCTTTCATAAATTATAGCTAGACATTTTTTTTCTATACGTTGATTCCTTTTTCCTTTCGGCGTGAGGAATAGAAGAGTTCTCCGGAGATGGCTTTTCGATGCGCTATATATATATATAGAGAGGTACTTGTTGCCTCCCTTATTTAGGTGATCCAACGCATTCGTAGTCTATCCTTCGGTCTGTGAAGTTGTATCTGTGTAGCATCACTTGCTGGGCAATACTGTCTGCTTGTAGTCTGCTGACTTGTGAAAACTATTTGATCTGCTGTCTCTTGATATATTCTAGTATCAGTATTGCACCAGTTTTTTTCTTAATGTCAGAGTTTTTTTTATTGTCTCTAAGCGATATTCCTAAGATTCTGCGTCTACATGCCATTTCGGTTGTCACAAGTTTACTATTATTTTTTTATATTAAATATAGGAATATCTTTCCAAAAAGATTATGCTGATGGCGATTATGAAGAAAAAAACAACTCTTTAGTTCTGAGCAGCTGGCGCTTGATAGTCCATAGCCTTTCTGACCTAAGCACATGTCATCATCAAATGAGTTGCCGTGGTGACACCATTACTCATATTACGTTTATTATCTCAAAAATATGTTTGTGTTATGATGGTTTATGGATGCATGTTTATTCCCCGGAGTGAGTCACTCCAGTGTTCCAAGATGATCACGCTGTGACAGGGGTATAGCATACATTTCTGGATCAATTAGTTCGTCAATTTCTGTCAGATCTCTTGACTCATCTGTAGTGATAGAACATATAACATTCCTCACTGCTTGGAGCTGCAACAAAAGGACAATGATGTCACGTCTGCAGGGCTGCATATTTTCCACTTCTATTGGGGAAGTTTGAACAGAAAGAGCAAGCGTAATAAATCGAGACAATATATGCAATGTAAATGATTATTTTTTCACAGGTGAGAGAATGTCATCCCATCTCCAAAATATACGTAATCGCATCCTACGATATACCTGAGAAGAAGACAGTGGTCATATTCTTTGCACCCTGACCTAGAAATCCAGGATCCTGCGGCCATATGGTCACCTACATAAGAATTTGCTCTACTTCCTTCAAATAACTGAACCGTCAACCAAACCGGGCATGGTTACCGCCGTTCACAAATAGTAGCCTGGTGGAAATAAATATATGAATTGGATGAAGCAATCTTGGCTTGCGTGGCGGTGAGGCTACTAACACATCTCAACATTCTGACAATCGTGAATCTAGTCGGGTTATCGACGTCCGACTTAGATCGAGCCGTTTCACATAGACTTAAATAACCAAACTGTCAGATGATAATCTGAATAAAAATAGTAATAAGACCATCTCAGTGCATTGAAAATCGTGTGTGTTAATTTGTTTCGTTTTTGTTTCTTGATAAAGGTCCTTATTGGACCGTAACGTGGGGAAAACAAAAACCTTGCTCCACTGTTTATGATTACACATTAGTTTTACTATTTGTTAGTTATGTTAGTTACCAGTGATCATAATACATTCTCATAGTTGTTATGACATAGTCTAACAAGATTAATGAAATGTATGTGACACCTGATGTCTTGAAAGGCAGAAACAGTTGAAAAGATATTTCTTATATTTGGTATAGATCAATTATTTTAAATCGATGTGCAAAAATTAGGTGAACTTTTATCTGTAGGATATGGCTGGGATCTATGTGATGATGGTTTCATTTCCCGCTGCCACACTTCAAGAATATGCACGATTTGTCAAACTATGGGGTCACTTTACAAATTATTGTCCGTGACCTATATAAAGGAGGATGTGTAAACAACCCAAGGATCCAAGGCTTGATTCATTGATGGATTGATTGGTTGACAGAGGGACAATTTTCAAGACTAATAAATGTGAAAAGCAAGAAATAACATGGGCGATAATTTAAGAACTTTAATGGAAACCAGACTCAGTAATCTTTCTTTGCTATTTGTATCGAACACAAGCGCCGCCTGATGTCGCCGCCTCTCTGCATTATAGCAAGCAACAGTACTACTTGTCATCTGTGAAATGTGGAAAAAAGGGGGGGGGGTGGGATGTCTCCAGAATTTTTTTTTATATCCAAAAGACATCAGCTCTCAGCGGTGTGCGACGCTTTCCAAAGCAGAGGGGTGGACGTTCACTGTTTACATATAAACGGCATATTCCACCATTTCTTATGTGAACATCGAATTACATGAAAGAGAGCAATAATTTAGTGGTACCAATTTTTACAACTTTTGACCACATCGTTGTCAACAACAGATACAATGGTTTGGTCATCTGGAAAGAATGCCGTGTGATTCATTAGTTTATAAAGTATATACGAAGAGAGGAGAAGCAGAAAGAAGAGCCAAGGGTAGACCTAGAGTACGCTGGATCGACAACATCAAAGAGACATTACACGAACACAAAATAACTATCTGAAGCTGCAAGAAAAGCGAGAACATGAACATTGTATCTCCTCGACACCCGTAAAGGGTAAAAGAGGAAAAAAGAAGAAGAACACCACATCGTCCATATGACTAAACGGATTAAATTAGGCAATTCTTTGTTAACAAATGTTACATTGTTCTCCGGAACTACTCTTCGTTTCAATGTAGACCTAATATCCGTATTATATTCGCTGCTTTCTTTCCTATCTTTCCTTTCCTTTTCGTTGTATACTCCTTTATGACTTGCAGCGTCAAGGGTAGAAGAGCTCGCTGGAGACGGTCTGTTTGTATGCTTCATATAAATTTGTTTTCGTTGACTTTTCTTTATGCAATCAATCGTTATAATAGTCAGCCCCTATGCGGATTGGAGCATAGTTTTGTTTGTATCCACCGTGTCTGTATAGCAATGCTTTTTGAGGAGAACTTTCTGATGGTCATGTGGAAACATGTAAAAATCACGTAATCCGCTGTCTTCTGACATAATCCAGGATTGGCGTTGTGTTACTTATGGTTGCAAAAATTAGAAATTAAAAAAAGGACTGGAGTAAAAATAATTAATTCATGAGAAAATAATATATTAGAAAAAAACTAAAATATTGGTTGAGAAAAATTCAAGTCAAACGAGTAAGAGAAGACAACAAATAGCAATATGTTTCTATAAACAATAAAAAGAAAACGATGGACTAATATCGGACGTGTTCTTAGAATGAATGAAAACAGACTGCAACTGCGTGTCATGTGACGAATTCTTTCGAGAACGTAGTTTTCTTTATGTCTATTGTCTTTCCCCAGGTGGTTTGTGATCCACTCTTACCATTAAGCGTAGGGGTGATTGGAGCACGAGCTTGCGTTCTATCGCCAGATGTGTGGCCTCGGCTGTGATATGACCGCGTCTGTACAGGATGTCCATGACGTTTGCTATCCATCTTTTCAGTGGTCTTCCTCTAGTTTTGTACCCTGATGTCATTTGGTTATATGCTTGTACAGGCAACTTTTCGTGATCCATTCTCATAATGTGGCCAAACCACTTGATCTGTGCTCTCTCTATGTAATCTGTACAAGATATTATACCTATTCTTTCCCTGATATATTCATTTCGCAATCTATCAAGCCTGGTGACCCCGGCAGCTTTCCTCAAGCATTTCATCTCGCATGTCACTATCTTTCTGTAATGTGAAGATGAGAGAGAGACCAGGTTTGACACTGGTAACACAGTGCTGGTAGGAACATACTGTAGATCATTTGTCTCTTAACTTCCATCTCCATCTTAGTTTTCTTAATGAATCTCCTGAAATCCCCGCGGTCTCTGACAAGTTATCCCGCTTCCTCTAGCGACATGTGCATGCAGATTTTGTCAAACGACGTCTTTGTCGGCCTCTCCCTCTACTACCTTCCATCGCCCACTTCAGCAACACTCTTTCCATGCTATCGTGTCTCTTCACATGGTATCTAACATGTTGCAAGGAACTAGTTAAAACTCGCAAATTTCAAACAAAAATTTCGACACACCCATAAGGAAATTCTTGGCACAATACATTAAATTGGAAACCTGATGGCAAGAAAAAAAAGAAGACCAAGACCAAATATCAGAGAGGCTTTGACTATGGGTCACAATAACATGCAAGAGTTACACACAGTAGCATCACATCGCTCGAACTGAAGAGCTCTGGTTTTTGTCCCATGCACCGTATTCTCGTATTCGGCAATGAAAGAACATAGATAAATAGTTATAGTTGCTATTGCTAGATAAATAGTGATAGTTGCTATTGCTAGATAAATAGTGATAGTTGCTATTGCTAGATAAATAGTGATAGTTGCTATTTCTAGATAAATAGTGATAGTTGCTATTGCTAGATAAATAGTGATAGTTGCTATTGCTAGATAAATAGTGATAGTTGCTATTGCTAGATAAATAGTGATAGTTGCTATTGCTAGATAATTAGTGATAGTTGCTATTGCTAGATAAATAGTGATAGTTGCTATTGCTAGATAAATAGTGATAGTTGCTATTGCTAGATAAATAGTGATAGTTGCTATTGCTAGATAAATAGTGATAGTTGCTATTGCTAGATAAATAGTGATAGTTGCTATTGCTAGATAAATAGTGATAGTTGCTATTGCTAGATAAATAGTGATAGTTGCTATTGCTAGATAAATAGTGATAGTTGCTATTGCTAGATAAATAGTGATAGTTGCTATTGCTAGATAAATAGTGATAGTTGCTATTGCTAGATAAATAGTGATAGTTGCTATTGCTAGATAAATAGTGATAGTTGCTATTGCTAGATAAATAGTGATAGTTGCTATTGCTAGATAAATAGTGATAGTTGCTAAATGCTAGATAAATAGTGATAGTTGCTATTGCTAGATAAATAGTGATAGTTGCTATTGCTAGATAAATAGTGATAGTTGCTATTGCTAGATAAATAGTGATAGTTGGTATTGCTAGATAAATAGTGATAGTTGCTATTGCTAGATAAATAGTGATAGTTGCTATTGCTAGATAAATAGTGATAGTAGCTATTCCTGTGAAGAATCGTTGTCAAACAAGTAACTAAATGCTGTTGTGACAAGATTAAGCTAACTTCAATCCCCATTGGTGTTTGTCTTTCCCTATGATAACCAAGCCGGACTAGAGTTCTTGGTTGAAACCGAGGTGACTCACCACAAAGTGGCTTTAATTTACAAACCAACCAACCAACCTTGAGAAAATTTCTCAGTGCCCGAGACGATACAGAGGTACGCCGTACAATCGCTTCTCACAATCATTATCCATGTCGAAGGTAGAAAAAAAGGGGGAGGGGGAGGTTCAACATTTTGGCTTCGTGAACTGTTCTTTCACATGATCTGGCGGCAAACACATGTTTCTCGCCGGTAGTGGATGACCGACCAATCTGTTAAGTAACACAATCTATTATCATTAAGATGCTCACAGATGAGTATCGTAACCGCAGCGCGACCAGCTCCAAGTAAGACATAACACCAGCTTTAAAAAAAAGCATTCTTAGACATGATATATTTTTTGATTATTGCCAGTTTTTTTTACGTTGGTCACTATTTATATACTTTGTGCCTGACCTGCCTAAGCCGACCGACGAAATTCATGAGAATAATCGAAAAAAACATGACACAATAGTTGTGACTGAATTCTGTGCTGGTAGGTCTTCTGTTGACGACACCCTCAGCATCCATACTCACGGAATAACGTTCCCTGTCCTCTTTATTAAGTGTAATAATGGTCTTGCAAGATCGCGAGACTATGTATTTATTCTCCTGGATTGCTTCCCTCAGGTGCACAAACTTATCGATTATCTAATCGATAACAAACGTGAATCTGCTGTATGACTGTACAACAATAGTACTTGCGTAAAACACAAGGTCAGTTCGCTTTGCAATGTTTTTTTGTTTATTACTGGATTTGCCTTTCTTGAGAAAGTAACGCTCTTTTCAACCGTGAAATATTTTTCTTTGGTTATATCTGGCGTATCTTGTGGTCGAATGACCTGTGTGGTGTCCTGTTAGGGACTGGGGGAATGAACTGGGTTCTGGTCTGTACTGAAAAGGACATTAAATAGTGTGTGTGTGTGTGGGGGGGGGGGAATTTAGAGGTTAGCCCTAAAAAGGACTGTTTTGATAAATCATTGAATGGTGTTTTGGATCCTGGTTTGCTGTTACTTGCTTTCTTGGAAATTCTGGATACTTTTGGTCTGGCGTCTTGTTTTCTTGATAATCCTGGAAGCTTTTATTGGATATTTTGCGTTGACCGGTTCTTTCTTAACTATTGATCTGTTGTTGATTTCCTGGTATAATTCTTGGTGTTAATTTTCAATTATTCATCCGTTGTTTGACGTCGCTGTTCAGAATTTAAAAAAAATTATTTTATATTTTTTTTTAAAATTAAAAATAATTAAATTTTTGTTTTTAAAACGGACATACTATCCAACAATAGGGTATGGCGGGTATACAACAATATAAATGACGCTGTCTTGCATACTGTTATTTGTATAAATTTTGTATACCCTTATCCTATAGTCTGATAATCTGTGCCGTTATTGTAAAGCTAATATACCTTATGTTTTATGTAATTTTATCTAAGACTATCGTCACCCCCCTCCCCTCCTGAATCCATGATTTGTTTTTACAAAGTCTGCTCCCCTTCACTACACGAGTGAGCTCTGTATGTAGTGGATGATTTGTGTCGGACTTCTGCATGGTGTGTCAGATATTCGTGGGCACGCGGCATGTTATTTATTTTTAAGATACGCCTTGAAGGTGGAGAAGAAGCTTCATAGTCACACAAAGAAATGTAGTCCATTATACAATCCAGAATAATGCGCATCTCCTCTTTCTGAATTCTTTCCAAGCCCGTAGATACGTGTAGGGGGGTGGGATTTTAGGGGTTCACACCATCCGCTACACCCCATTCCTAGAGCATGATCTATCATGTGATACCTAGCCAATAGATGGGCATCTCCCCTCCCTCTTATAACGATTTTCTGCAAAAAGGTGATACAAAATTGAATGAAAACGATGGGATATTCATAAAAATTGGCGCATCGCTTTTTTCAGGAAATAACCCTTACTAAAGGTGTATCTACGTCCCTGATTCTTTCCATTCTTTCAATCTGCACTAGACTGGTAGTGACATTGGTAATGTTTTCCAACATGCCGAGGACCTATAATTGCGCATAGTTTTAATTTATGCAAAATCAGTTGTGTATACTCATGTAATGATCGTTTCCCTTCTGTGCAAATAAATATGAACATTCTAGACTTGGAAATGGCAAGATCTTAGAAGTTAATGGCGTTGATAACGGTAACGATTACCATCAGTCTACAATATATATATATATATATATATATATATATATATATATATATATATATATATATATATATATATATATATATATATGTATATATATATATATATATATATGCCTATTTCCATAGGGCTGTACTTTTGGTTTTATGTATAGGCTCCTTGAAAGCAGCGCGCAGACGAAACATAATTGGCTCCATTTTAGTTTGGTTCATTTCCAAATCCGTGGCGCTCGCAGAAAATCTTAAAAGTTATCATGTGCTCTAGCAACGCTGGCTAAAGACATGATTGGTTAACCTTTTACCTCTGACCAGTATACAAAGTTTAAACAAATGTAAACAAATTCATAGGTCTAGAAAATATTTGTGCGATGCGATCGACGTTTACTGTAGTTTAGCAGACTAAATATTCCTTCTCTTTGCATTGTGCTGATGCAGTGTATATGTCTCTCTGTGGACGAATAGCATAATATTGTTTATATCTGCAATTCTGTTATATATTGAGTCTAATCGATCGGGCGTTGAATACTCCGGTAAACATTGAAATCACTACTATCTGGAAAGAAGATGTTACATGACAAATATCACAAGACACACACAGTACACAACTTTTATAAAGCTAGAATTTTAGACTGTCGATTGTGTGTCCGGAATAGCGCAGTTTGTATGAGCGTGAAGTATATTATGGGAAGGAATTTGACCGTGGGTGCACGATCCAAGCTATGTTTTGTTTACACAATTTTTTGGGGGTTAACATGTAGAAACTGAAACATAAAAAATGATCGCTACATTATAAGAAAAATATTCCTATCTTTTCTATTTATCTTTTTTGTTTTATTCTCGCCCGGGTAACTCCGGGCACTGCTTCTAGTTACACATATAAGTAATTCTGCATCTGTTCTAAAGATATTTCTTCCGGCATTTATTATATCTTTCAATAAACGAAACCTGATTAGGAATTTGTAGAAACCTGATTAGGAATTTGTAGAAACATGATTAAGAATTTGTAGAAACCTGATTAGGAATTTGTAGAAACCTGATTAGTTATCTTTAGAAACCTGATTAGGAATCTTTTGAAACCTATTTATGAATTTATAGAAACTTGATTATGAATTTGTAGAAACTTGATTAGGTATCTTTAGAAACTTGATTAGGAATGTGTAGAAACTTGATTAGGAATCTTTTGAAACCTATTTATTAATGTGTAGAAACATGATTATTAATTTCTAGCAGAGATAACTAGTAAATATAATATGACCTTGACAACAGCAATAACACCAACAACAATAACATCAGCTATAACAGAAATAGTAACAACAACATCATCAACAGCAACAACAACAAAAGCAACAACAACAAAAGCAGCAACATGAGCAACAACAAAAGCAACAACATGAGTAACAACCGCAGCAGTAACAGTATCAGCAGCAGCAAGAACAACAGCAATAGCAATAGCAATAATAATAATAATACTAACAACAACATTAATAATATTAAACAGCAATAAAAATAGTCGAAGCACATTAAGTATACGACAGCGTTAAATTGCAAGACAGCACCAATACAACACTATCACATCGTCATTACAAGGTGAGTGCAAACAACGAATGCGTTCGAGTGAGCTTTTCTTGTGACACTCATCCACTAGTCAATTTATCACCACCAATATACTGATTATCTGGTGTTACTATATTATTGTTTCCTGATAAAGAACTTGTGACCGAAACGTCGTCGAATGTCTTTATTGTACGTAGTATTAATAGTATTGTTATTATTAATATTTGCTTATTAGATTTTCCCGCAATAACGTAGCATTGCCTGTATCTTGGTATTTTAATGTTTCTTGTTTATATGGTAGATTTATTTGGAGACGTATTTGCTGAGAGGAACTTCATTCAGTTCTACATTTCATTTCAACTACATATATTTTTCTTTAATTTTTTCTAAGATTTATCTTTTATTATACTCGCTCCTTTGCTTTTCTCTTTATTCTTTCTTCTGTTCTTGTTGTACTTGTATTCCGTCCTCTTTTTTCTTTCTATCTTCTCTTTATTGTCTGTTTATGCTACTCTCTCACATTATGGCAATCGTTTTGTAATATTCATTTTTTGTTTGTTTTTGCCATAGTGAAGACGTTTTCGTCGAAACGTCTTCTATTTATATTGATGTTGTTACTGTGCTATTTAACTTTTGTTATTGGCTTACGTATTTTTTTTTGGGTGAAAAATACTTATTGCACTGTAATGCACCAGTCATCGTATCTTTAATGTGTTGTTTCCAGACAATGTGGATTTATTTTTTTGCCGAGAGGGACGGTGTAAATTGGAACAGCCGGAGTACAACCTGTTAAATAATATCAATAATAACAAGAATGTGTGACACATGGCCGAGACCATAAAGTATTGGACTCACAGCCTTGCGGTCCAGGGTTCGACTCCAGTAAGATACTGATTTTTGTTTCTGACTGAAGGTTATTTTTAAAAGCCACTTAATAAATGTCATGAAGGGACATTGGGATTTTATCACAGAGCCACAAGTACATTACAGTACTTCCTCAACTGAAAATATGCAGCCTTCCTCTTCTTCGTCTCCTTCACAGTTTAACAAGCAGATTTCCAAAGTCTTGCATGTGGTCTTGCATGATATATTTCTTTAACATGCAGTCTTGCATGATATATTTCTTTAACATGCAGTCTTGCACGATATATTCCGCGGTCTGTGCTGTCTGTCCACATGCACACCGAGGTGATTGAACAAGTCTTAGTATATTCAAGTGGCTGTTTATTCTCTTATGTCTTGTCCAGGTACAGAAGAAGATAATTTGCTCCACGAAAATATGCTGCAATGATAGTCTTTAAAAAATAAAAAAGAATGCAATATCTACAGTACATATTAAGAATATAAACACAACCCATCAACAACAAGCACTTACGCTCTACATTAACCACACTCACACGATTTACTCAAATTCATAAGCAATGATTTATTTCTGCGAATGAATTATTAAAGATAACAAAACTAGGATCATTAACGAGTAAGAACTCCACACAAATTCTGAAATGCATCTATAACACTGCAATCATTTACAAATATAACGAAACTATTATAAATAGTTGCTAAATGAACACGTAATGACATACAAATCTGGATTGCACTTAAGGAAACAAATATATAATTTAAAATAACTAATTAAATCGCTTTATTTTGTAAAGGTGTTCTTTGCTTTATGTAGGTTGTTATGTTTATTTTTTTTGGGGGGTTTTAAAATCAACATGCTTAAAAAAAATTAAAATTATGTTTTAAAAATATTTTCATTTGAGAATTGTGAAAACTTGAGAATGTGTATATAAAAATTACTTTGAAGTTAAGTATGATCTGGCAAGTAAAACAGTTCAACTGAAACTGTATAGACGAAGAGAGACGCTTGAGACATGTCTCCACTGTTATAAGAGAGATCAATCTGGAATATGTGGCTTCCATTCCATATATACCAATAGTTTTGAACAGATATAATTGAGAGATCTGACCTCTGCTTGCCCTAAGCGCAAACTTCAGGGCTAAAGGAAAACGAATTTCATATATTCCGTCAACAATTGAGGAGGGAATCTGAAATAAGGTTTAAAAGATATTGATAAGGATTGGGGGAGGGGATGACAAAAGTAGATGTCAACAATTCTGTGGTTATACACCAGTTAAATTGTTTGAATTTGAAATGTTTTTATAAAATTATAAAAATATATTATGTAGCTTTTCGCCACTTTTTACTGCAATTTTTTTAATAGAAATTTTTTTTTTTTGTTGGGGGGGGGGGAGTGGAAGGGATGTCAATCTTTTTTGACATAACGATGCAGGGGTGGAAGAGAAGGGGGGGGGGGGTTGGAAGATCTCTAAATTGTTGATAAGAATAGACCAAGGTGGAAAAAGTTGTTCAGGTAAGTAATGAACTTCTCCTATAGGAAAACGAAAAAGAAGAAAAATAAGCCATTGTGAGCTATGTAGAGTTATTGTACAGTACATTAAAAAAAGTAGTCCGTGTGTGGCGTGTATTCATTTTACTCTACAAGTAAAAAAAAAAAAACGGTGTGTGGCGTGTATTCATTTTACACTACAGGTAGAAAAAGTAGTCCGTGTGTGGCGTGTATTCATTTTACAATACAGGTAGAAAATGTAGTACGTTTGAGCCATGTAGTAATTTTACATTACAGGTATAAAAAGTAGTTCACATGAACCATTTAGAATAATTTTACACTGAAGGTATTTCTGGTAACTAGGATTATATTTCTATGTTTCAGCAGCACTACAAAATACGGTCCAATGAGGCAGAAACCAGAGACTTCCAGTGCGAGCGATGTGATGATGATGATGATGTGTGTAATTATTGCTACTACTGTTTTGACATGACACACATTGTAATACACACACAATGATACATCATACTAAACCTGTCAAAATCAATGGACCGATTTCATCAGGGATCGTCTCCGCAACGAAAGTTGGTTGCAACTAGCCCCCCCCCCCAAAATATGCCTTGGTTGGTGGTGACTTTGTTAAACTGTATACTGTCAATCTTATGATGTTTCCCTCCCACTTATATATCTAACTACCTCTTGATAACCGCCCTTCTACTCTACCTCAAAGTAATATCTTCAACAAGGTGTCAAGACATTTAATAGGTCTAAAATTTTAATTTTGTTTGACTTTTATTTCTATTAATAATTCTTTTATTTATAGGAATCTTAAAATATTTTTTCCTTCTATGAAAGTCTCCCTATTGTTCTATATATTTATATCTCAAATTCACAAATTCTTTCTTTTAATTGTTTGTCATTGTCCATTATTCTGAGCCATACATTAATGTAGAATATATTTAGCATTTTATAAATCTAATTTTTAATTTACTTGTAATTTGTTTAGATGTAAATATGGTTCATGTCTGGGAGATGTGACGATGTTTTAGCGGAACCAACCATAGGCTCGTAAAAAAATGATAATGTGTTAACGTGAAGTTGACTGGGAAAGAGACAGCTTATTTTAATGATTGTGAGGGAGAGGAGAGTGGGAGGAGAGTCAGGATTGGTGTTATAATTCTATCATTGTGGGGTAAAGTGTGGTTTCACGGGTGACGTTAGGGATAGTAATAGCTTGTGTACTTACATCTGCAATAGCATTACCCATTAGCATCGAATCGTCTGCTAGTTCTGCTTATCAAGTTATATATCTTTGACACCACGGAAGATGCCCAAATTATAATACAGATTTACATGGCTCTACGCATAACATTACAAAAATTGGACTGTTATGACGTGATTTGGTCACATCTGCCAATCATTTACCGTAAATATTTTCCTCATTTCATTGAAAATACTTTTATCCATTCCAATTCTAATCATGTCAAAATATTATTTCCTAATTCATAAAGTAGAAAATGTTATGTATTGGAATTAATAAATCTGGATAACTACCATCACGAATCAGTTTAGTTATCACTGTTACTGCTCTTGTTTATCTTCAACAGTGGTCTCCTCTGTTTTGTTTATAGCGACTTCCTCGTCCTCGTAAGGGACATCACTCTCAAAGCCACACAACTGGGCGCTAGTACTCCAGAGTTGTATGCCAATGTTTCTATCCTTCACCTTGTCGTTAGTTTTTACTACCTTACAGTTTGCGAATATTTTTCCTGAAACAGATAAAATCAAATCTTTCAATAATTCGTCTAAGCAAATAGTAATTGTTCACGGAAGTTTGCAGACGCATGCTGTTGCGTCTGTGGGTCTCACCAATGGCTCACTAGACAAACCACCCATGCAACAGAAAATCTTAGTAGATGACATGCCTTTATATTGAGGTTATCTTCTTATAGAAGCTTCATGGCACGTCATCTATACAATCCCGTAGTCGTAACCTTCGATAACAGTTACCATGTTTTCCGGCAGGCCCACGTTGCGCTTGAACTAGTTACGGACACGGCGTGGGTGGACGGAACAACAAAGAAACCTGTCGCAAGGGCCAGAGTTGTGCCCTGATGTCGACGTCTGTTTAAGCGGCATTAGATTCGAAACACCATCGAGTCGGATGGCTGCTGGAACAGAGGGCGGAGCACTTATGGGAATGCGCCACGTGCTGTGAGGCTAGTTCCTAATCAAGAATCAAGATTACAGACTGGATTACCAGAACTGCAGGCTCTTTTTGATGGTTATAAGCTCTGAAAAGACCAAATTTAACTACCGTTCTCACTTGAACGAGATAATTTTTAATTAACCAAAGATTCGATGAGTTTATTTTTAGAGAATGAGTTCTGGCTACATACCATACGAGAAAAAGCTCAATCCGTCCCGCCTATTCCAAATGTTGCCCATCCCCTTTCCAAATGTTACGCACCTTCTCTCTAATTGTTACCTATTTCCTCTCAAAATGCTGCCCACGTCCTCTCCAAATATTTCTTTCATAACTAGAAGACTTCAATTATCCTCTATTCCATACTTGAAGATTAGAGATAAAATTAAGGTGGGAAGAATCTACGCCTTAATGATCATTTTTTTTTCACATCGTCCGTGTGTCAGACAAACGTTTTCATATTGTCCGTATGCCAGACGAACGTTTTCATATTGTCCGTATGCCAGACGAACGTTTTCACATTGTCCGTATGCCAAACGAACGTTTTCCTACTGTGTGATACGGTGAAATGTGTTCATGTAAGCCAGAATAAATGCTTCAATAATTAGTTGAAGACATCTCTCAAGAACTGCAGGATTGCCCCAATCTCATGGGAAACTACAACTATTGACTGTCCAGCCAATCATATCAGAGATGGTATTAAAGGTTGTACGCAGAGTAGAGCACTACCGGAGATTCAGGAGACAAAAATGAAATGAACGATTCGACTGTTTTAGTTATCCTCATCTTAAAACCTACTACACTCCTGCTCCTGCTCACACTGCAACAGATATTTCAGAGCCCGGATATGCCTCATTACCCATCTGAAGACTCACAAACAATCACACCAAACTTATCTTTTCTTAATGCCTTGCTCACCTTCTCTTGCGAAGCAGGAACATCATCATGTGTATATGTACAAGACATTATTCATCATTTTGTAAGCAAACATTCAAACATATGAAATCATGCAACCGTTTTGTGGTGATCATTGTACTCACTTGGCAACCACACAGTCCATGTGGCTTCAGTACTGCTACCGCCGTGTGTTGTAAGCCCCAACAAACAAGGGTAGTTAAAAATAGTGACTTTATTACCTGCTATACATGTCGTAAGCGAAAACTAAGTAAGTTTTAGGGTGGAACTGGTTGCTTTATCCCATATAAAGTTAAAAGTCACTCTGATGTCCCAAAAATCCTGCTGAAGTCGGATATGTCAGATTGAAATTTCTAGGATTTAAAAAATCTAAGCTGTAAACCACGACACACCGCATTCCGTTCTCCGATTGCATTCTGTTAATGTGCAGGAGTTTAAGACAGAAAGCAGAAGAAGAAATAGAGTACATCCACAAAATTCAAATTATATGTATATCAAATTTTGCTTTTCATTGCCTTGAAGTTTATTGGAAAAGCTACATTGGCCGTCATCTTATAGGAGGTCTATAAAGCAGTTGTGCACTGGAGTCACACATATCTACACTAACCACATTCTACAGTGTAAGCAATGCCTATCAAGGGTGTTCGACATGCGGCTGGTTCAACCTAGTTACACCATCTTCGGTTTATGAGACTCACATTTTCTGGCAGAAGGCATAGAAGATACATTACGTGGTGTTTGTGTCCTCGGTTCATTTGCCATTACGCTTCCTTGGGATTTCTACCATCCTGACCTACACCGACCACAACATATGGGTCCCACGGCACTGTCTAGTTACTTACAGCTCTCGGACGCTACACCCTGTGCCCTACAATACACTTTACATGCCTTGGCTGCAGGTTCGGTTTGCATCCCTCTGTTATGGCTACAGATTCCGTTCCCACTTCTTCTTATACAGGAACTTCTTTCTTTGGGACTGTCTTCACAGCTCATGAGTAGTGTCTTCACCAATGCAAATGAGTTTACAGCGTTGTTGTAGCTATTTGGATGATACCACATATTTGGATGATACCACATATTTGGATGATACCACATATTTGGATGATACCACATATTTGGATGATACCACATATTTGGATGATGTGGTATGTATCACTCCAGCTTCGTATACTTTGTCATTGGTTCTGACGGCAATTACTTTAGGCTGAAAAGTTCTAGAACTATATGGTAATTAAAACATTATTTCCAGTTGAACTGAAAATAGAACCTTAGATGTCACCGAAGACGGATGTGACGTGCGATTGGCACAAATGAAAGGATACACAAAGCATTTCTTTTCTCTGGACTTCATCCTGCTGGGAATCTAGTAAGACAATTGTTCTGCTACAAGAGAGATCCAGCGGGAATGTAAGAATAAACACTGAAGAAGAAGAGCATTGGAACACCGACTAGAAAGCCAGTGCACTCACTACACATGGTAAGGGTTCGGATATTGAATTACCTGCAGGATAACATGAAAAAATGGAGGTGAGGATGTAGTAATAATAGGAAGTGAAATGAGTATAGCAACGACAATTGGTATCAAATATAAACCAAAGACATTTATATGTATCAAACGGGACCGTCGGTGGTAAAGACCCAATGTACAGAAAGTAAACCAGACTTCATTCGTTACGTTTTTTTAAATTATTGTCGTGATTTTCTTTTAGCCACTATTTATATATTTGGAGTCGTTTGATCAAATATGTCAAGGCATAGCAATGACCAACAAAATGTACGGAAATAATTAAAAAAACAGAGTTTTAGATCATGTTTGCTTTCTGTACACATGTCTGTACCTGAGCACGATCATGTATGAAATAAAAGACAGCTGCTAGCGTCTCATGTGACGTATTCTATCCAGAACATGGTGTTCCCAATGAACTCCCTGAACCCTTCTCTGTCTTGGTCCATGCGGCTCGAATTTTCCAACGACGCAATCATGTCATCTTTAATGTCGTCAGTCCATCGTCTTCTTGGTTTGCCCTTACTCCTGCTCCTAGGTACTCTGTCCTCCATTATTTGTCTTTCTAAACAGTTATGTCTTTTTATAAGACCAAACAGGTGTAGTCTTATTTTTGCTATTGTGTTTACTAACTAACACTCAGGCATCTTCAATGTGTTTATAATATCTGCGTTTCTCTTTTTTTTTTCCTTCCATGATATTCTAAGTACCTTTCTGTAGCATCTCATCTCAAAAGCATTGATCTTCTTTGCCGCTGTTTTACTTAGGGTCCATGTTTCACAGCCGTATGTTGCAACCGGAAAAGTACAAGTTCTTAGCATTAGCAGTTTCGTTTCCATTTTGTTATTTTTCCATATGTTTTTCAAATTTTTTTTTTTTTACAATATGCCATTGCTAATCTCTTCCTTACCTATGCCATAGTCTCCCGCACTGCTTCCCACACATTCTATCTCGGCATTGTTTATTACGACTTTTGGTTGTTGTGTTGTTATATCTGTCGACATGGTGTTTTGTTGTTGCGGGTTTAAATATAAGTTTTGTGATTCGCTGTATTTCTTTGTGTTCTCGATTAGTTGTTCCAATCCCTTTACAGCAGCTACATCTATTAAATACATACTATAAAAATCAGTCTACGTTTCGACGTACACACTTAATGAGTGGCTATGGACAGTGTAGATCAACGAACTGAATGAAAAAAAGCCTTTATGGGTCATGTTTTCTATTATTTAGGTGC
Source organism: Meghimatium bilineatum (assembly GCA_034231615.1). Classification (NCBI taxonomy): domain Eukaryota; kingdom Metazoa; phylum Mollusca; class Gastropoda; order Stylommatophora; family Philomycidae; genus Meghimatium; species Meghimatium bilineatum. The sequence goes on from CM067309.1 coordinate 20,624,306, forward strand.
ATTTCGTTCGTTGGATTTCGACGGTAACTCAAAGTATATATATAGTTACAAACAAAAAGCTTGAGAATAATCAAAATAAATATTCATGAAGGATTGTTTTTGTTCTGCTGGTAGGTAGGTGATGAGTTTATATCTCCCTGTGAGAGACGCGCTGCTTTCAACCATCGAACAATGTTCAAGAAGGCTATATCATGACCGCACAATCAAAAAGTATTAGCGGTTACAAAGACTCCTAAATATGGAGGTAATGTTCGTTCTGCTCGTATGCCTTTACTATTGTGGGAGCCGCGTTAGCGCAGTGGTTAGCGCACTGGCTTCGCATATGAGTGGTCCAGGGTTCATATAAACGGATACATTGAATCATACTGTACAACACATGTACTTCTGTTTTTCTATGTGTCCATGTGTTAAAGTGATAAAGATAGTGTATCCAAACGTCGAATGTATTTATAGTAGGATTTAATTTCTGTTGCTGCTGTTTTATGAATATTTTTTCAGAGACCTTTACCATTATAGTGTGAAGCTAGTGTATTATCTGCTATGAGTGGTGTTTTCGGCAGGTGGCATGCCACTCCGTTGAGAGGGACATGGCACATATGCAATAATCCGAGTAGAAAGAAGTCAGTCCTCTAGATTTTTCAACCTTTTTTTCATTTCCAGGTAACACAACGAATTTTCGTTCATTACTACGATAAAGTTAGAGATTTGAGTTATGAATCATAGCATTAGTGCTTATTAATCTCTGTGAGTTATCGGAAATTACAAATGTTGTCCGAGTTATCGAACATTGTAAATATTGTCAGTGAGTTATCGAAAGTTGTAAATGTTTTATGTGAGTTGTCGAAAATTATAAATATTGTCAGTGTAGTTTTTGAAAATTATCTATAACGTCACTGAGTTATTTTAAAAAGTAAAGGTGGTCAGAGGCGAGATCATAATTGTAATTTATGTTGCCCATAAAACTACCACAGTCAAAAAATGCTGGGCTGATGGCTACGTCTGTGAATAGATGCTGGGTGGATGGCTACGTCCTGAATAGATGCTGGGTTGATGGCTACGTCTGTGAATAGATGCTGGGTTGATGGCTACGTCCTGAATAGATGCTGGGTTGATGGCTACGTCCTGAATAGATGCTGGGTTGATGGCTACGTCTGTAAATAGATGCTGGGTTAATGGCTACTTCCTGAATAGGATATGCTACCAATTTATTTTCTTAAGTGTTCACACCAAGTTAAAAATGGAGTAACATTTATTTCGATTGTACCTACCAGACGACTCTCTGAGTTTATCAGCCACTGCACAGTA